>CM031969.1:5566763-6154709 GCA_018804465.1 Populus tomentosa | reverse complement strand
CTCACCACGATCATTGTTGTTATTGTTTTCCATTATCACACAAATGTGCCAGTTAAAAACTGAATCCAATCTCTCATGCCACCGAATGGCAAGCTTTCTCATCACTTTTGCAGGTACGCATCAATGCATGACGAAGGTCTAACATCATCAGTGAATGAGATTATAAGGTCAAAAACTCATATTCTCAATAATTTGAATAATAGAAGCTAATTATTCCCTCATTCCATACGCACAAGATGGTGTGTCTCCTTGTATATATTAAGAACATACTATATATATTGTTCAGAAGATGCTAAAAAAATAATAAGAAAAAAGTTTACGGAATGGTAAGAAAATAAAACAAACAAGGAAAAATACGCTAAGAAGTTGCACCTTTCACAAAAGCTGGTCGATTAATTTTTCTTCTGTATTCTATTTTTGTCGTTACAAACATAAACACCAAAACCCCCTAAAAAAAAGGGGTGAATAAGGAAGTTACAATGATCAGTCAGTCAACAAATGCCATCTAACATATCAATTTTTACAGGTACATGTATTTTCCCCCTAAGTATTCAGGCTATAATGAAAAAGATGACAAACCTGCATGCTTAGGTCTTTCAAGTGGAAGCTTTCCCATCTCATAACTTTCTTGGTGGGTGGGAGGAACTTCTTCAGTAGCCTCTTCCCTTTCAAGGTCATTCAGAGCTCTTTTTGCATAAACAGTGAAAGCAACCGTAGTAACAACAGCAATAATGAAGGAGATGATGTTGTATATTATTTCCACAGTAGTCAAGTGATAGTTCTCATACTTCACATCAGCAAATGTCCTTATCAACCTACCACTGCACAGAAGCACAAGCATGAGGTTGAGCAGGAGGAAGGGAAAACAAATTGGCATATCATTATTTTGACAGAGTTTTCTTCAAATAGAAGAACTCGGAATGTAGTACTTTTTGGTGAGCTGGGATCAATAGAGTTTTGCAACAACTGATTTTGTTTTCATTTTTTTTAGTCATCATCTGGACAAACAGTTCAAAAGAATTCCCACGTATCTTTGTTTCCTTGTATGTTTCTTTGGAATAAGAACTGATAGTAGAAAAAAAAAGTATAACCACGAGAACGGACCTGTAGATGTAGATAAAAGCTTCTGGTACCATTCCAGCAACTGAACCATACAAGTAGGGCCAAAATGTCATACTTGTTACCACTATTGCATAGTTGAAAATTGTGTATGGAAATGGTGAAACCCTAAAGAGGGCAACCACTTTAAATTGATGGAACCAGCTCCCCTCCCCGGCAAGTCTAATCATAGAAGCTTTCTGAGGCCATCTCTTCAACCATTGCTGCACATTCAACAGGAGACAATTCGCAAAAATGGAGATGCAGAAGAAAGAGAAGTAAGATCCAATATGAAAACCGAGTTGTCTAGCTTATATCAGTTAAAATCATTTGTCTTACATGGATGCGTTCACGGAAAACCAGCCCAATCAAATAGGGCAGGACCATCCCAATAGTGGTTCCAACCATGATTATCACAAACCCAATACCATATCCAAAGATCATTCCAGCCAACCACATGGAAGGACCTGAAGGAATTAGGAACACTGGGAACAAGGCAAGAGAAGCAGTAAGCACAAGGGCGAGGACTGGACGTCCAAAGGTAGTTGTTTCCCATTTCATCATTGGCAAGAGGACCTACAATGAAATTGATTAATCTTTGGCATAACCAAGCTTAAAAACCAAGTTGATTCTTAAACCTTAAGTTAGCAAACTTGATAAAGTTTGCCAACCATTATGCTGCATTCATAATCCAAACTGATGCCAAAGAACCATCTCGAACAAATTATAAACCAAGCCCACTAACAGAAGAAAGTTCAAAGTACAAACTCAAATATGAAAAGCGCAAATGAATGCTGGACATGTAACAAAATGGTATATGCAATACTTGTTGATTAAAGCTATAGACAGCACCAAAGCAGGCAAAAGATATAAACAAAACGAAAAGAGAGAAATAAAGCACCTTCTCAAAAAGAAATGGAACCCCCCATCTCACGAAAACGACAAGAAGTATGGTGATAACAAGACACCAAATTAAAGCTTTGATCCACCAGATGAAAGCTTTGATCCTAGCTCCCGATTGCAGTTGTGAAATATCGATTTCAGATGCCCTTGGTTCGTCGGATATAACAAGCCTAACATATTCACTGTCTTCCCTACCATGATGCTCCAACTTCCCGCTGTCGTTTCCCGACTCCTCCGCAGTCTGTGCCATCTTCATTCATAATTAAACAAAAAAAAAAAAAAAACCCGTCAAGATTAAAGAAAAGAAAACCCAAAAACAGAAGATGATTTGGCTCTACAAAAAAAGTGGTGGCTTATTTATGAGCTCGCATAGACATCAGGAAGCATGCACTCTATCCATACTTGTCACAAATAAATGCTGATAGAAATTTCGCAAATTAACTAATAAAAAAAAAGCAGGAAGCTTGATTTAATTTGACTCTTGAGAAAATCAAATTCAAGGAGTAAGTTAAATGGATTAGACTGATCTAGATTTATGAATTTCTTGATGGGATTGCTCAGCCAAAAAGAGAAAGAAAAGGTAGAGATTAATAAACTGTAGTGAAAATATATATCTTCTTCTGCTTTCCAAGTAAATAAAATTTCCTAACCTGCTGCTATCAATAGTAACAATAATAAAGCAATAAGTGAAATAACGTCCAAGCATGAATTATTCTTGTTTTCTGAAGCATGAAAAAAAGCTAGTAGTTTACCCTTGATGGGAATTTAATCGGAGAAATCAGAGCCGCCGGTCGGAGAAGTCGGAGACAACCTCGTAGACTGGGTTCGTTGTCGTTGAAAGAAAGCCTTGCTTGCTTGCTTCAGTTGATAAGATTAGGGAAGGAACAAAACAGAGGATTTTATTTTACTTTCCCTTTGCCCCCTTTTCTTTTTTGGTTTTTGTTTCCTTTCAGATATTGGGGCAATGAGAAATCAAAATTCAAAGTCTTAAACGATTGTGTTAGTCAGCAGCCATCCACCAGTATTAAATTTGCATATTATTTCAAAAGTCAAATTAATTATACTGCAGATAGCTATTTAATGTGCCTACGCTTTTGCTTACAACTTTTTCTTAAGAACAAAAAAATCAAATCAAATCAAATATTACGTGCGTGTTGAAGAAGCTTCTTCCTTGGACCATCAATCCCAGCTGAAACCTTTCCTTTTCTTCCCCGAAAGTGTTTGTTTTCGTGGTTTTAAAAAAAAACATTAATTTTTTTAAATTAATTTTTAATTTTTAATATTTTTAGATCATGGAATTATGGATATACCAATCCTTCATATTCTTCCACACATGGAGGGCCAACCCAACATCATCTTTTTTTTTCAAATTGATTGCCATCTCAAGGCTTTCCTGCCCTTTCTCTATCTCTTTGATTATTTTCTTCTTTCCATATTAGCTTAATCTTTTGGATATCAAAATTGAATAATTATTCATGTACGCATATCATCACGTGTATTCAAATCGTTACATCATTATTTATTTATTTATTGCACCCTTCTTTCCAGATCCAATAAAAAAAAATTATAAACAATGGCAAGATAGAAGCAGACCAGAGTAACCTTAACCACTCCAATCTTGCAAGAATTACTTTTTAAGTTTTTGCTTCTACGCATGGGCTTCCCATTCACGCCAAATAATATTCCTTTTTCTTGTTTGCTTTTTTTTTTAAAAAAAAAAATAATAATAATTTGAAAACGTAAAATTAATTTGAAAAAAAAATATTTTTAAGACAAAAAAACAAAACTGTAATTAAACAAGAATGATTATTATGTGTAATAAAAATTATTTTTAAAAATATTTTTTACTTGAAAATAAAAATATATTAAAATAATATTTTTATTTTTTAAAATTTATCTTTAATATCAATAAATCAAATCAATCAAAAATATTAAAATAATAATTTAAAATTAAAAAACATTGCAAAAATCTTTAAAATACAATTAAATTGCAAAGTCAAAAGGACGAAGGCAATTAAGCCCATATTGATCAACCCCTGGAGAGAGAATTAAAATAAGTGAGTCTCAAGATGTGAACAAAATCACAAGGCATGCATCTAGATGAAACATCACTTTCAAGACGCCTAAAACATTAATTTCTTCCTTTGTTATTGGTTGTTTGGCGCTGCAATTAGCCATCATTTTTCCAAAAATAAAAAACCTTTTTTCCTTTTTACTTTAAATTAATTAATTTGCTATTTTTAAATTATTTAGATATTTTAATATTAAAAATAAAAAAATAAAAAAATTATTTTAATATATTTTTAAACCAAAAAAACACCTTAAAAGACATCCAAAACACCCTTAAAAAAAAAATCATGCAACTAATCCGAATTAACATGGAATTAAAGACCTGATTGAATTCTATTGTACTGAACATATCGGCAAAATCGACGCTGCAGCATTCAACATGTTAGAAAATATAATAATTTCCCAGAACCCCAGAGGGAAGCCTCTGACAAACTGAATCCCCTCTAACGGCGTAAAGAACTGGCCAGCCAAATGGTATATACATGAAGGTACAAGCATTCATCTCTTCCCCGTGCTCATTCCGGCCAGTGGGCAAGAAAAATGAAAGGACCGATAAATACATATATTCATCTCAAAATTTAGGTTTTAACCCCAGCATCTACATGCCATGATTTTACTAACTATGCAAATGGGAAGTCCTTGTTTTCTTTCCCTTTCAATTAACAATTCTATCAGAACCCAACTACGAGCATACATACAAAATTGGACTTTCAGAGCCGTAGCACCACTTCTTGGCAGAAGTCAGAACTATTGTATGCTGAAAGCAAATTGATCCTAGTCTAGTGTTAAATGCAGCTCATAATCTGTTCAACGATCCTGATGTGTCTTGTGCTCTATAGACCATTAAATTCAACCGTTGTGAAAAACTTTCTTAGCAGGCAGCAGCGGATGATGCATCTTCAGAGTCCACCTTCACCTAGACACAACATAAATGATTGAAAACCCATTCAGTTCATGCAAAACTGTCGGTTACAGAATCTTAATTAAAAATAATCTGCTAAATGTGAGTTCTCTTTCTTCAGTTGGTCAATGATCAAAAGATTCATATGTTGCTTTTAAAGGAGGCAGTGCTCTGTTATCGGTACTTTATCTGTATTAGGTTTCATTTGCCAAGTTCTTCCTTGTTTGGAACCATTTCACACATTACTGCTACCTTGACTTTTTCTATAAGTAAATCATTTATTTTAAAGAAAAAATGAAAAAAGGGGAAGACAGAAAGAAAGAAATATTGGTTACCTGATTGAGGTGGTTCTGCAAAGCTCCATGCAATAGACTTTTGAGCTTCCCGTAGTGATCAACCATGTGACCCAAATTACTCAATTCCTCAAGCTGGCACCATAGGCGCTCTATCGTTGTGTATGGGAACCATGCTGCAAATGGCTTTTTCCGATTAATCAAGTCCGACGGTCTCTGCACAGGGTTGATAAAATTAGCATCTTAAGTGAAATTAGCCAGCAGATAACCATCAATTGACAGTTTTAACAATGAACATGTTGCCTGGTCTAGAAAGGAAAAATACAGATGGCAGCTAAACAATAGTGATGCTTTCAAACATCTAGGGAAAGTTGTATCAGCCAACTCCCTCCCATGCAAACACTTAGAGGTCATGCCCACCATTAGGGCAGCTCAGAGGATAGAACCATGAGAAACAAAACACATCAATGATGTTATTGGGTCAGTATAGATGATCATGGTCCACCATTGCCTGCAAAGCCTATCACAATGATGAATTGATACATAAAAAAGTCAACCACTATAACATATAAAAGAAACAAATTTAACTTCAGAAATGTTGATGTCTCCTGGAATATCCAACATTGATTAAATACAGGAACGAGGTTAGTTTGAGCAGCTGCCATCTAAGGTTCAGTTTGGGACATTTTAATAGAAGTTACAGTTCCTATTAGGGGTGTGCACTGTTTAGTTTGAGCTGAAAAACCAAACCAAATTGTTTGGTTCTGTAAGGGGGTTTTCAATTCGATTCAGTTTAAGAACCAAAAAACCAAATTCTTTTTTTCTCCTTTTTTACTTTCATTTTTTATTTTAAAAAATAATGATAAAGTATTAAATTTTAAATGACAAAATTTTATTTGAAAATAATTGAAAACCAAAAAGGGAATCCAAACCAAAATATTTGGGTTCACACAATTCAGTTTTTCATAAATACCAAAAACCAAACTGAACAAACCATTTGCTAACCCCTAGTTCCTATTGCCTTGCATATCCATAATGTATGTAGTCATGCAGGAGTCAAGATTCTTGCTAATAACCAAACCATGGACCATACCCCACTTTACACCTTTTATCAGTTGACCACAAGTGTAAAGGAAATATCATGAGATGCTGAAAATAAAATAACCTTGAACAAGCAGAGTAGCAGAACTAGTGTACATGTTCTTGAAGTGGTTGCGACTTACCACTGATGCAAATGATTCGGTATACTCAAGCAACAGATTTGTAGCTTCTGTAAATCGACCATAATCAACATATAGCCTGAACAAAGATGCAGGATTTGATACTTGGCCAGCCATCCCCCAGGTCCTGTCCCTTCGACTCTCCTGTCAAACCAAGAGAATAAAACAACATAGATTTGATTATGGTGACTCAGCATGACTTTCATGTACAACAATGAAATTATGAGGAAACAACAGGAGGCTAAATTGTAGCAAATCAAACATCCGTCCACATAGGTAAATACAATAGGTCAAATGAAATGGGGTGAAACATACAACAGTGCTTTGAAACAAGCAAGTTTAGGTAAGGTTAACTTAGTACATAGTTCCCAACAGGACAATTATTCACAGTGATGGAAAAGTAAACGTCTCTTTCTAGATCCTCTAGAGGAAAACCATAAAAGCTGGGTTGAAAGTGTAATTTAAGAGTCCTTGAATCAAGCCTAACAACTGAGAACCGAGTAATATTACGGACAGCTTGTCCAACAAAACGGTAAATATTTGAATGACAATTGACAACTAAAGTATGAGAGTGGAAAGGCTTTTGTTTATCTAAAAGGAAATCAGTAGGATTACCTTGAACATATGTACCAGCCACAGAGGCAATTCAATCTGAGGATCTGTGCGGAGAAGTGTTTCAGCAACAGTTGCTGGTAATCCAGTATGAAAAGTTCTATATTTTCCCTGCAGTAAAGAGAAAGTAATCCTTCAAAACAAGATCAGACAAGGAAATAGAGAAAACATCCTTGGACCTTGCTCAAGGTTATGATGAAATGTGAGCTCAGAGATTAATTGCAAGAGAAAATCTCCAAGTCTATGACCATGTGATGACGTGTGATCCTTTACAAGCTGTTCAGAACACTGACACATTTTTTTATTAAAGCTGAAACATTTTTTTTATGAGCGCACACAGAAGCCAGAGGGAAAGAGGGGAAAAAATATTTTTTTTCACTAATAGCATGCACCATGAGATTTCAACATGAACATGCCTGGTTAGTTCATTGTCTTTATTTGATTAAGAAGGAAAGAAAAAAAGAAAGAAAAGAACGTGATGACAATGTTCTTTACTTCAGTGTCTTTATTACAAAATAGTAAAGGAAATCATTTTGAGAACTAAGGGGTAAAAATGAAAGAAGTGCAAAAGATACGAACAAGATAAAGCTCAAGAGTCTCCCACTGAGCATTCCCCTGATGATTCTGAGAAGTAGGACCCATGTCAGGTGAACCGTGAACAACTATTTCTTCTTTTGAGGATGTCAACAAAAGACCATGCATCCTGAAATCATTTGTCAAAGTTCATTAAAAATATCTAAGAGATTTCACTTTCAAATGGAACTTGATGGAAAAGGGTAGAGTGATTCATAAGGAATGGTGAGTGAAAGATAAAAACGGTGAGAATTATCCAACCTGGTAGATGAGGAGCCCAGTTTATTGGGACAGCATTTCAATGACATAGCTGAGAAAACTCTTTCTAATTCCCTGAGTAAAGGAAGGGGCCAAGTAACATTCACAAACATGACAAGAAAATCATTTGTGGTTGTAATAAAATGATATTACACAAATGAGACACAAGGAAGCACCTATTCAATCCTGAACCATTCCAGAATTTTAAAAGAACTGTAAATGCCATTTCATATAAGTTTGCCTCGACCAAGAGATCAACCAAATCTGATGGAGCCTTTTCTGTTCCTGTAAGAGAAAAGCAAAATAAAAACAGTTAATCAAATGAACAAGAAAATTAACTAACAGAAAAAGAAAAGCAAACTCACAAGTTTTCATTCAACTGTAAAATGAGATGGAGATGCAACATTTTTAAAGAATCCAAACTTGCTTATACACATTGTACTATAAAAATGGCCTTGGTCAACAAAAAAATGTACCAGTGAATGTCCATTTGACATTTGCTAATGAAAGCAAATATTCTGCGGATGTTAGAACGAACTCCTTTTCAAGTTTCTCAACATCGATGTAAAACTGCAGCCTTTGGGCCTGAACATCACTCCCAGTCACTGTTAAAGAAGCAAAATACATTAATTGCCTCAAATCAACTGAAAAAAGAAAGAGATAGCCCAAACATTCCTAAGAAAATAGCCATTCCAAGAATGCCAATTATACTATAGTACACCTATCAGAGGAGCAGTACAGATATTGGCTTAACAAAAAAAAATACAAAATTTCTGTTGCAATACTTACAGTGTTCTTTCACCAATTTTTTAGCCTTTTTACTTGGATAACTCTCGTTATGAACAGAGTTTCCCCCAAACAGAGGATTTATCCAAGCATGTTCAGATTGGATGAGATGCAGTGCATTGATCGCAGCAGAGAGGCCATTTAGCCTTTCTTGCAGCACAAGTGACATGCGCTGGTGATCTTTCAGATCTACTTCAGTCCTCAAACGAGCTGAATATTGATATATGTAACTTGCTGCCCGTCTCCAGTTATGTCGTTGCATTTCAAATGCATAAAGCAACTTATATGGGTTCGGCTTTGCCAAGATTTCAGAACGTTCTGCCTACAAGTTTCAGTATATTAGTCAGTCTGAAAATGCTACAAGAAAACATCAGATGACTAAGTTCATACCTTCCAAGCAAGCTCTTGCTCAATCTTCTCTGCTAAACCAACGAAGGGTAACTGACCATTACAAAGTACCTACAGGGTGCATAAATTATAGAAATCCTGAAATGAGTGTTTCAAGTATGGTATGTATATGGCACTTATTGTAACTGTAGCAAAAGGCATAGTTCCTAAATTAGGGCCTCAAAATCATATTAAGTAATGTTGGAAATGAAAAGGAAAATAATAATAGGAATATCAACAAGTTGGCAAAACCTTCATTGCCCCACGCTCGTAGAGAACAATTATGAAACGCCTCAAGCAGATGTACTTGTTCTCCTCATCTGGATTAGAAAGTATTGCACAATATGCATCGTATAAGTGATCAAGGTCTAAAGTAAACTTGAAGACGTTCGCCCAAAGCCGTCCTTTGATAGTAGTGTCTGATTCATTGATAACATCTGTCCCAGATGAATCATCTTTCTGACTAAGAGCTTCATCAACTTGTTCCAGAGCAGCAAGTGCAAACTGACAGGCACCTTCACTAATGTTATATTGTTCGAATATCTGCATTGCCCACTGGTAATAATGAAGCTTCCAAGCAGCAGGTGAGGCACAATCATCTGGGATAAAAATTAGAAAAGATGAAAAATGTAATATCATTGTTTGATCAAAACATAAATCCGTTCATTTGTTCCTAGAGAATCATTGATTCTCCCTTACAAAGAAAATAAAAGAAACTAACCAAAACAAAAATTAGGCAATCCTGCATCTTGAGACAAATCTTTCAAAGCTTTGGAAGCTCCTTGTCCAGATGAAGCTCTGAATATCAAGGTCAAAACAAAAATTACACCACAAAATCCATGCGATGGAAACTTTGGAGCACTTTTCATCAGAAGCAAGAATAAAGAAAGATAATTAATGCCAGAAGAAATGCATAAAAGAAAACTTTACAGGAGATCCACCATGCAGAATTGTGGAAATTAGATGAGATACAAAACAAATGAAAGGTGGATGGACAATATTGCAAGCATTATAATCTTTTGGGAAGGTGAGGAAATAATTTATGTATATCATTTCTTTACATTTCCTGTGGTTCAATGAATTGTGAATTTCCCTAATGTTTTATATATCTACACGTTTTTGAAGGACTAGATTAACCACTACCTGATGTGAAAATATAAGAGTTAAAAGGCAACACGTTTGCTTTTGATTCCTAACATGAGTCAATTCAGATCTACACACACACACACATTTAAAAGAAAAGGTCAATCCAGGCACCTCTAAAGGTACACATCAAGGGAAGGAAATATAATATCAACAGCATTCTAGTGCCATAATGGATTATTAAGTACCTGAAAAAACAGCGAATGGCTTCACAAACTTTCTTCTCTTTCAACACTCCCTGGAACCCATACCTAGCTTGAGCAAGGAGGCAGCATCCTAGAAGATGATGAAGAATGCACCAATCACCATCATTATCTTGAATGCTTCTAGATACCTTCTCCCTCCGTGAATTAGCCTCCACAATTGTGAGCAGATACTTAAAGTTGGAAAATACAGAAAAAAGAAAAATCAGCTACATGATCTCAATCCTCAAATGTTACAGATAAGTATACATTGTTGGAAACAAAATGCATATAAATAACCTCAACGGCACCATATTGACCATGCCTAAGGAGGATTAAAGCAATCTCAGATGAACGCCTTAGGAAAGAAGTAGATTCTTCCCCAGTTTTGCCCCAAATAATCCAGCTTGTAAAGCCTCTTACTAAATTAACTATCTCTTGTGGATTTGGGAGACAATTCGAAGAAGGTTGGCTTGGGTCTCCAGAGGAAGTGTGAAATGTTAGTGAAAGTATAAAAGCCAATGTAAAATCACATTTCCCAAGTTTTTCATTCCACGGTCTTCTGTCAGTTTTGTTATCTGATTGACAGAACAGAAACAGGATGATCATTTAGTTAATATAAAATCAAATCAGCATCTTAATAAGACAAATAGATCACAATAAAGATTAAAAGCATCCATAGTGTGTGAATTCATCAATAATGTAATGAAAACAAAGGTTGCAGCAGTATAAAAGTTAGGATCATAATATTCACAGGAAGGTTGTCCCGAAACTAAAGATAATGCTGATAGGGGATCTGTGTTGTCAACACTTGACTGGTTTCGGACTGAGGACTTGAGTTTGCTGGACAATGGTTGCAAAAATTTTATTCAACTGCTCAGATAATTCATTCACTTGGCACAATCAAAACTATGACAAGTTTGAACTTATTTAAATTATTCACAGAATCCTGACTTGGCAAGGCCTTCAGAATTTACTTGTAAATGTTATTAAGGACATCTTGTTCTTTCCATTCATGGTTCTTATTTTCCTTTGTTTCATATCATTTGACAATCCAAGATGCCCTCTAGGGTAATCTATTTTAGATTGTTTGATTGCTTGGACCGTGTGGAAATGTCTAGTATTCTTAGTAATAGTAGGTTTCCACAAACTTCCAAGGAATTTGACAGTTCAAGATGCCCTCTAGGGTCATCTATTTTAGATTGTTTGGACCATGTGGAACTGTCTATGTATTCTTGGTAGAAGTAGGTTACCACAAAATTCTGAGGAATTGCTCTAAATGCCTTTAATGGACTATAGGATTCAGAGAGATCAAAACTTGCAGTGACATTCACTGTGCTTGTGTTGACTTAGGGTGTTTGAAAAGAGGCGTACTGGAACTTTTTTCATTACCAATTTTTGTCCAAGCAATGATTTCTGGGATAGTATGGTCTTTTTGGCTCCTCCATTGTTTACTGCTGTAGAGGAGATTGTTAGGACATCCAGTGAGATTGGCCAGCTATTATGATTAAGTTTTCTGCAGGAAGATCTATCATACTCCAATTAACATTTTTTTAACTTCTATTTCCTAACAAATCTTTTATTTCTTAAACTAAAAGTAACTGCCTACTGATAGCCACTAAGCAGATTGCCCAAGATATGATTGCAATTTCGAACAAACTATCACTAAAATAAAAGCAATGACCAGCTCAATTAACAGGAAATGCAGGATGGTATCCCTCTGCTATCCAGTGAACAGAACCTGGCTAGCTCTATCCATTTAATAGCTAATGCAGCAGACTAGTCAATTTGCAATGCAGAACCAACCTTTTAAAACAAAGCAAAATGAAAAAAAAAAACTGCCAAGTGATGGCAACTCAACTGATGAGCATATAATTTCCAGTTTGGAACAAACTATCACTTACAATAAAAGCAATACCAGCTTATTGATAAGAAAATACATGATGGTATCTCTCTAAACAGACTTACCAATTTGCAATGATGAGAGTTGGGAACTAAAATCTTCAATTGAAGGAGATTCAGAAGGTGTGGTGCTGAGGAAATGGATAATCAACCACTCAGAAACAATTTCTTGAATCATAGGAATGAATTCAAGTTGTATTCTGGATGTATCATCATGCAACATATTAATCTGCTTACAAAATGAAAGGAAACTCATTTATTCAAATTCAATAATGCATAGCAGAAGTCAGAAGCAATTTTATTTTATTTTTTGGATGGATAAGTAATTTTATTGAGAAAAAATGAAATAAGAGGATTAGGCAGCATCTCAAAAACATAATTAATGGTTGCATGCAAGGAAAAAAAAAACATGAAAGCATAACTTATAAGATGCTAGAATCATCCATATAGCTTCATGATTATGCAAATTGTTGCAACTTTACTCTAATGCAAATACCTATAATATGACTTCATAGTAAACAAAAATACGAAGCAAGAACCCAATACATTGTCTAGTTAAGATAACATGATTTTGAACATAATAATGTAACCTGATTAAATATAGGCAAATATTGACAGTTACTACATCTATTGCAGGCAAGAAATAGCTGGGTTTAGACCTATTAACCAAATAAAAAAGGGCATTTTGGTCAACAGGGAGGATAAAGTCTTCCAGGTTAGGTAAGAATCCTGAGGCCTCAAAAGTTAAGATTTTTTCTAAAGTTTGCAGTTGATAATATAAGAAAGCTGAGAGCCCTCAAAGTTGAGACTTTTCCTAGATGACAGTGCTTAACAGATTAATAGGAAGAATCTATTGCAGATTATCAGGCAACTATAGAATAATGCATGACCATAATATCTGGTGATGGGTCAAAGTAGGGAGGTAGCTAGTAATCATGACTTCTGCATCATTCAGTTGCATGAGAAATGTGGAATAGCCTTCTCTCCAGTGGTAGTGAGCATTAAGTTGTCTAAAAGAGCATAGAAGATTAGAACTTCCTTCTGTCTCCACGAGAGGATGGCTTATGCTCCTAGTAATCATTCAGTTGCATGAGAAATGTGGAATAGCCTTTTCTCTATTGGTAGTGAGCATTAAGTTGTCTAAACAAGTATAGAAAATTAGAGCTTCCTTCTGTCTCCACGAGAGGATGGCTTATCTGCTAGTGATCATTCAGTTGCATGAGAAATGTGGAATATCCTTTCTCTCTATTGGTATTGTGCATTAAGTTGTTTAAAAGAGTACAGAAGATTAGAACTTCCTTCTGTCTCCACAAGAGGATGGCTTATTCTCCTAGTGATGTCTTGTTTAAATTATTTGCTAACAATTAAGCTTCTACTTTAACCTACAATAATTCAAAAGGGGATGTTGGAGGCCACAACCCTAAAATGCAGGATGAAAGCAGGGTAAATTATACGTTTAGCAGATTGATGAATTAGGATCCTGTGTATAGGTACAAAGCATAGGTGCATTGTTGTAACTCTGGCCAGTATAGTAAAAGCTGAAAGTCGTTTAATAAACAAAAGCAGGCTGAAGATATATGGCAGTCACTTGAATGGATAAAAGAATTTCATTTAAAATAAAAACTAAAAGGCAAGGGAGAAAAAAAACTGACCTGTCCACTGATTTTCAGAAGATAGCTTACAAACAGAAGAACATCCAATGCAGACTCAAAGATAAACTTAGCAATTTGAGAAGTAGCCTGGACCAAAATAGAAGTATTGATATCAAATGACATTTCAGCATTTAATTTTTGTATGATCCTCTGGGGTACAAGAAATTGTAGATAGCTTTCAATGACATTCAAAACTTTGCTCCACGATGTAGCTTTTTTGGATAAAGTATGCAGAGATAATAGCATGTCAATAGAGAACTTCCTCAAACTTTTGTGATCTGCCAGCTCCTTTTCCCAAGCAAAATCACCTCCAAGATCTGATATGTGATCTGATGATACTGATGAACTGTATCCAGTTTCCAGAATCTTCAGCAAGCGTGGAACAATTTCCTCTGATGAAACAATGGGTGTGCTAATGAGTGATTCATAAAATACAGCAGATGCTGGTTTCCCAAGGTGTTGGCTCATACTAATAATGCATCTCAGAACTTCTAATAGAATCCCACGTTCAGACTCGTCATTGGATAAATCCAATCCGAAGCTTGCAAGATCAACAAGTTCATCAGAAGAACCTAGCCGAGTAAGAAAGAGAACATACAGGTTAGAAACAGTAAAAGGAACATAAATATGAAAAAATGCAACAACCAAGCCTCAAACCCAAACAAGTTGGGGTTGGTTGTATAGAACCTTTTTCACCATCCCATGAGATCATATATACCAAATCTACCTCTATATTGAGATACTTTAAATCCTTCTATACCACTCCATCCAACATAAATATGAACACATGAGACATATATTTAATGGCACATCACCTAAGAGAGTCAAACGTACCATCGATGATCATCTCAATGTTTTCCAAATCACGAAATAGAGACACTGAATTCTTTCTGACTAAACAAACAGCACCTGCAGAGGACTGAACTAACAAACCACATGGTGAATTGTTCTTGCACCAGTAATGGAAATAGCGGGCGCAGAAATTTTTCCAGTGGCAAAATACTGACATTGGACTTTCACTGACACCCTGCAAAAGAGTACATGAAATATCAGTCTGTTACAGTCTTTGAACTCCCTTCTATTCTCTGTGTGAAAAGAAAAAGGTTAAGTAATAACATACACAGAAACACACAGACAAAGTTTGGAAATAATTGAATCTGTGATTAAGGGAAGAATTGAAGAAGTGCCTGATTTTCAATCACTGATCGAACTTCCTTTTTGATCCCATCAACAGTTAAGGACTGGAATTCCAAATCAGTCCAGTGCCTGTGGTAATCCAGCAAAGTTGAACGAAGCACGTCCTTGTGATGAACACCAGGGAGAAGCAATCTACGTATAAAGATAGAAGATACAAACGGTACAATGTTTTCCTGTAAAAATTTAAATTGAGCAAATGTAAGCAACATATCTTTCATGTGTATACCATATATCACACAGAAAAGCAGATGAAATGGGAAAAAACAAGAAGAAGAATTTGAAGCTCAGCTACAGCATGGAAGTGAATATGGCACTGAGCTAAAGCTAGACAAAATATTGTATTAGATACAAATGTAAGCTCAAATAAAAATGGTGTTCCTATACATCCAGTGCCTTTTTTACATGACCATATAACTCTGTTCTGTCTCTCTTGAGCTTTTGACAGCCCCCAGAGCCACAGAAGGGGGGATAGACGTTGGGCATCCACCTACTTGAAACCACGAGGACAAATAGAGCAATATTCACATTCCAATCTCATCAGCAGTCAGTTTAAACTTGATCATGCATTTGATTATAATTTCTGGCATTTTTTTATCATCGATATGGAAACTGTACACAAAAACTAAGAATGGAATGTTGTATTGTTTGTAATGGGGGGAAACTAGAACAGACACTCAAATAGGACCCATCAACGCATTAGAACTCTTTCCCTTTTGTGTGTATGGGTGTTGTTGTAGGGGGAGCTGCTAGGTAGCATTTCAATCCTGGTATGTCAAGCCAGGAAAGCCGTGGGAAGCAAGGAGCAGATAAGACTAAATACAGCAATGGGACAAAAAAAAAGAACAACTCCATCAAAGGGCTACCTAGTTTTATTCCAATTGAAGTGGGACTTGGGGATTGAGATTTTGGAGATAGGAATGACTTCAGCAGTACAAATTCATCACAATAGTCTAAAATTCAAAAGGCATGCTAAATGGCAAGGTAACAACACCTTCATAGATGAAAATAATGAATATGTAATCCAAAGAAGATCATCTGAAGAAAGTTCGGAACTTTGAAATAGCTGCTCAGCAACAAATTCTTCCTGCAAAGTATAGCAGTGGGCATCTTCCCTGACAATAAGTTGAGAAAGCTAAGCTTCAATAAGATTCTAGAAGACATGAGTTCAGTGCCACATACATGGGGTTTGGATAGCTGGATCAATGTATTAATCAGGCATTTACAAAAAAAACAAACACGACAAGAGCTCATGCTATAATTGCAAGAATCATGTAAATAAAGTATGACCCTTGGAATAAAAAAACCAGGTTAAATAACTTGATTCAATCATTACAATCAAGAACTTTAAATAGCCAGACCAACTTCAAAAAGAGAACGTAAAAGGTGCTATAAAGGAAAAGGGAAATGAAAAATAACTGGCAGGGACTCTTAACAGATGAGTTTTAAAAAACAACTTTTGGGTTCCAAATGAACACATTAATGCCAAAATCTAAAATGTGAACTAAACTTACGTATCAATATGAAACAATTTATGAGATAGCAATCCGTTTTCTTTTAATATCCATATCTTGTCTGAAGTGAGTTTGACATCGATGCATTCCCCCTGATAAAATCAAGCAAATAGCAATAAATAAATCTTACCTAAGAAAACAACAGTAGACAAACAATGATCCGGGAAAATATTGTTTACCTCCTCAAGAGAAATATCTTGCATTGAAGACTCTACTGACAAAACAGTCTTGTCCCCCAAAGTACAGTGAAGGCGATAGACATGAATCATCTCCCTCCTAATGTCCTTTTGTAGTTTGACCCGACAAATAATCAGCGTTAACACAATTGATTAAACAAAAAGTAAACAAACAAACAACTTCTCAATCTGTCACTAGATGATACTAATATTACTTTTGTTCCAGGAAAGTTAAAATAACACACAACACAATACCACAATTCAACATAGAGACATTAGTGATGAAATTGACTCATAACTCATTAGGCACTTTCAAATTGCAAAAGCATTAAGCATTCCAATCACACTTCTCCAATTGACCACAACTAAGCCCATAGATTCTATGAGTGTTAACTCCTCAATGCCACTTTTCTTTTGTATGATAAATCCTAGACGCCAGCCACACTAAAGCACTTTTATCCCATTCAAACTCTAATACTATCTTCTCTATCCTTGTGTCATTAAAGTTGCCACCATATGTTTATTTGAAGATCTGCTTAACCCGGGATTTACAGGGTGTTCATCACAACAAAAAATTTCAACTTGTCCTAACACTAGTTCATCGATCAGAATAATGTCATCACTAAACAGCATGCACCAAGGGATATCACCTTAAATTCAATTAGTTTTATAAGACCGAAGCAAAACAATAAAGGAGCTTCCATTAGTACTACCAGTTCTTATTTATCCTTCATGTGTGTCTTATTGAATTTGTAGAGAATCTCCCTTCTTCTCTAACACCCACTGAAGAACTTCCATCAAAAGCCTTCTCTAGTTTGATTAAAACCATCCACAGTCTCTTCTCTTCTTTCAGCATTTCTCGATGGAACTCCTTATAAGAAAGATGGTCAGGATAGTCCATTTCTAGTAAAACCAAATGGTATTGCAGATATCATTGTGTCATACATTAATTTGCAGCCTGAAGCTCTCTTGTAAAGCTTCCTAATGATAGGTCTAATGCCTCAATAGCTCGTTCAGATATCACCCTTGTTTTCATCAAATGGAGCAAGGAAGCTCCTGCAATTATGACGCATCATCTTTGTACTTCATATCTTTGTGAAGAGTTTGGTTTAGTCAACTGTAACACCTCATCTCACTAATAATTTAATAAATTGGAAAAGTGCACTCAAGGAACTCGATCATTAGGTCATCATATCAATAAGTGGGTCACTGGTAGGAAAAACATTTAGTTTTGTAAATGTTTTTACCCATAATATTCAAAAAGGAATGAGGAAAGCACAAATTTGTTACAATTTAAATGGTTTAAGCAAGTATGCTAAGAATAGAAATTTGGTTCATTTATTTTTATTCCCGTAAAAAAATGTGCAATAAACTTCAGTGTCTACACTTCTCAAACCACAATAATGTTTTTTTTTTTTTCAGTAAAGGAAACAGCTAATTTAAAAAGAAAAGGGAAATGAATAGTCTTTTGCTCCATGAATACTGACAGGATCATTGACAAATAGAAAATGAGACACATAAATTACCCACTCCAACCTTTACCCAAGCATATAATTATTAGTCTCATACTCGGTTTAGAGAAAAATACCAAATTATGCCTACACAAGACAGCTAATGGAGTTATGCTTGCATCTTCCTTAGCTTCACTGACCCACAATCTGGCAAATGTCACTCCTGAGTAAAGAAATATAGAAGGAAACATGAAAAGGTGTGAATGGTGTTATGCTAGAGCCAACAAAAGGGGGAAAAGTCTTAGGAGTTGCCTTCTGAATTCGGAATGCCCAATGCATGACTTAAAATCTTGCTGCGGAAGGACAAGTTCCATACTCGTAACATCCCATCAGAATGAAGCACAAACAAAAGTTTTAGCCCATGTACCTCTGATATTACCAAATCCTGCACAGCTCCAACCATCCTACCCCTGCATGGGATTTAGCCGTTTTAAATTTTATCAAAATACAAGAGACACAAAAAAAAAAAAAAGACAACAATACAAGTATAAATATTTCCAGGTACATAACCGGTATGGATGTGACCAAAAAAGTAATTATAATTTATAGTGTGGAAGAAATTAACTTCGGAATTAATAAAAAAGATGATGAATTGATGTTGCTTGTGTTATGATCAAAGATTGTTTTCTTCCTTTTTTGTTGAAAAAAAAAAGAATCATTAAGAAAAGAAGTTGTTTTGGTTGAGTAATAAAATTGCAAGTGCATAAAGCATGCAAACTCGTACACGATCAGTGCATGGAGATAACAAGATGGAGGAGTAAAAACTATTCCTATCTGTTTACAATGTCAGGAAATTTTAACAGAGATTCAAGAAAAACTTGCTTTGCAGGGGCAATGAAGCATGATAACAAGCTGATCAAAACAATCAACCCAACCTCGCAATATACCAGCTACACTTTCCTAATAATGTCACTACCCAGTAACCCGGATATGGTCTAACTAAAGAGAGTATTAGAAAGAAAACCTACCCTTCAGTATTTTCGTGATGGTTTTTTTTCCTTTGGCAAGACCCAACCTTGCACCTACCTCATTAACAACAAGCTTACAATCAAAACAAAAAATGGACTTTGGATCGCTCTTATAAATTATATCTTCTAATTGGGCCCCAAATGCATCTCCTTTCCTTTTGATCAACTCAATTCAAAAGGCAAAGGCACCCTCTCGGGATTTGACAACATTAAATGACAAGATTGAAACTAACAGCTCGGTAAAGGTAATGATGTCACATAAGGCCCTGCTACAGATACTCGCTTCTTTTTCAAAATAATGAGTCAAGGATACATTATTCTATAGCTAGGAACAAGTGGCATATGCATTTCAATCTTTGAGATGAGTCTTGGTCCATACCAAACAGTAAGAAGGATCTATTATTGCTAGAACATGCAAGTATAGTATGAGGAAGGACATTTCATGGAGAGAAATGTTTGTACCTTGACATGAAACCCCACAAACGACCGAACCCTGAATCATCCCGCAACTCATTCACAAAACCTAACAAAAAAAATTAAGGAACCATCCACGTGTGCAACAAAATAAAATAAAAGGGCATAAAAGCTTGCAAGAAAAGGTGACATTCGGTTACCAGGGGTACTATGGTGAAGCAATCCAAGTTGAAAATAAGCAACAGATCCATCAATTCTACCTACTGCAAGACATCCAGCGGTGGCTGCTACACTAGTTATTGCCGCAGGCTCGGAATTACTGGAATCACGATCATTCAAACTAAACTGGGTAACCTCATCCCTTGGTAAAACAGGCAAGGAAGAATAAGCAGTAATGTTTCGGAGTTTGATAAGATAAGCGACTCCCGAAATTGTCAATGCATAGAGCAAGTATGGATTTGTAGTAGAGAAAGCAGGCATCTGCATTCACAACACAGTCAATACCGCAGAAAACAATAGAGGAAAACAGACAGACATAAAATGGGGCAAAAAAAATGTCATGCAGCTGAAATTAACTACACCAATACCTGGCTCTGATTCTGGCAAACATAAGCGAAAGGGCAAAGGGCATGGGGAAAGGTAATTCGCAACCCGGTTGTCCCGGGGAAGTCTTTAGTAGCAGAGAGTTGAAGTAACTCGAGAGTTTTAGGCTGGGACTTATGAATCCTCCTATTAATTGCAATTCCAATTAATGCAGGTCAGATGTTTGAACAAATGCCATAAAAGAAAAACAGTGAAAGAGAGAATGAAATTAAATGTACCAAATGAAAGAGAGAGGAGGATCGCCAGTGATGGAGGAGGAGCCATAATCTTCAGTGAGAGAAGTTGTAATAGTAATGGAAGCAGCAGTAGCAGAAGAAGTGGTTGATAAATCAGCGTCGCCGACGTCGGGGACAGATATGTCGATGAATTTGATGGAATCAGTGCCGATAATGGGAACCTCCATCCCCCCCCTGGCACTCATAATTTATTTCTTCTTCTTTCTATCAAGCTGTCACTGCTATTGATTGATTTGAGAGGACGGAAAAAATGGTGAAGACTGGTTAAAACCCTAGCACTAGACTCCTAGTGCAGCACGAGAGAGAGATGGGTTTTACGATTTCTTTCTTATGTCCCCGCTTCCCCCTTTTGTTTTCGTGTTTTTCGTATTCCTTTTTGCTAGCGCGGTACTCCACTTACGTGAGCGGTGGTTTGATATTGTTTTTATTTTTTGTTTTCAATTTTTGTTTTCAAAGATTTTAAAATAAGATATAAAATCGTTTTTGGTTTTCGAAAAAATATGACAGCAAATTTGTGTGTATTTGGGAGTTTAGTACATTTTAAAAGTGTATTATACTTTTAAAAAATAATTAAATTAATAATTTTATTAGTGTTTTTTATAGTTTTGATGTGCTTGTATCAAAAATAATAATATTATTATATATTTTCAAGTAAAATATATTTTCAAAAAATATTTTGCATTACAATATCAAACACATATTTAGTAGCTTTTTGTTTACGAGAGGTGTCGTGCATCGCACATTGTTAACAAACAATCTCTAAGAGTCATGACAGGTTTAAAAGTTAGTAAATAAGCTATCATAGTTCGGGATAGACGTGTAAAGTTATTTAGAATTAGTATTTTTATTTGATAATGTGGTTCAACTCATTTTTCAAAGTGTTTTTTAATTGTTTTTTTACATGAAAAGGCATTAATTGATGCATTTCAAAGTTATTTAATGCTTTTAAGGTATTTTTCATGGTTTTGATATGTTAATGTTAAACATTAAAAAAAAAAACATATCTAAGAAAATAACATATTTTAATGCATTTTTTATTAAAAAAAACTTTTGCAAAAACACATTACACTGTATTACCAACACACACTAGATCTATGGTGTCTAGGATTCGGGCTAGGGCTAGTGTTAGTTTTAGATAGAAAATAGGCCTATGGCATCTAGGATTCGTGCAAAGGGTTCAAATTGGGATAAGATCAAAGACATTAGAGGTTCAAACCATGATGGAAATATAGGGTGGCCAAAGGGCTAACCAATACAAGATTTGAGACACTCAAGGGTTGAACTAGAAGGGATCAAGGTGCCCAAGGTTTGAGCCAAAACTTGGTCTAGGGTGCTGAACCTCAAGGGCCAAGTTCATGGCACAAAACATTTGGATCAAGTCCAGTGGCTTAGTTTGGACAAAATTCAGGGCACTCAGAGCATAGGTCACGAGGAATGCTAGAAGTTCCACGACTCAAGCTAAGATCAAATCTAAGGTCCTTAAGGTTTGGTCAAATATGAGGTCCGGAGTTCAAGCTAGAAACAAATTTGAAACACTCGGGGTTCAAGTTTGAAATACTTTAAGTTTGAGTCTAAGGTATTCAAGTTTAGACTTGGTCAAGGCACTCAAAGTACGAGGCAAGAGGAAATTGGGCTAGGATTGAGTCCATGACTCCCAATATCAAGTTTGAGGGATTAGGGCACCTCGAGTTCGAGTAAATGTGATCAGTATTTTGTAATATTGAGAATAAAAATAAATTAAAATGAATGCTCCAAAAAATAACTTAATAAAAAAATTATTTTACAAATCAAAATCTTGATATAATAACATATTGTAAGAATTTTTTCCACATTAATAAATTTACATGACTAAAATATATTGTACATGAACTAAAATCTAATTTGGCTAGGTGATTTATTGTTTCTTCTATTATAGATTTACAATTTTTTTTTCAATCCTTTGATTGTTTTTTTCCCTTTAGTTTTTCAATTTTCAATTAGGTCTTTTCTTAGTTAATAAGATTAGTATTTGAGATTGGTTTTTTATTCAATGATCTTAGTATAGGATTCTCACGGTTGTGAAATAAATATTAACTTTGGATCGACACTCAAGTCTGTTAAAAATAGTTTGATTTTTTTTTATTACTTATTAAATTGGAAATTAAGGCACTGGAATTGAAAGTGAGGAAAAAACAAAGTGTTCTCTTTACCATAAAGAAAAAATGTGTATGAAACAAATGGGAGGGGAGAAGAAAAGGAAGAAAACATGGTTATCGAAGCTAAGTTGGACCTTCATAGTCGACACATATCATCTTGGTAGAATAGTATTGCAATGAATCCACAAACACCAAAAAAAGATTGTTTTTGAAGGCTGCATGAGTTTGTACACATCACTTAAACCATTATGATGCCTCTCGTACACTAGCACATATATTGAACACACTAGAACTTTCCCTCTTTTTTTTTCAATTAAGTACTCGAATCTATAATAACTTTTCAATTAAGCTATGCATTACATTCCACATAATCCAAACCTTTTTTTGTTTTTAATCTGGCCCTTGATTTTCTTATAATTCTTCAGTTTAGTCCCCAATGTTATCCCACTCGCGACCAAATAAGACCCGAATGGGGAGATAATAAGAAAAGGAAAAGGAAAGAGATAACTCGATAACTGGGTTGGAGCATTGTGGTCATCTTCATGACCCAGGTTGACCAATGTTGCTCTGATTTATCATCATCATAAAAAAAATATCAAGTTAGTTTTTTTCTTTTTTGTCAAAATCCATTTTTCATTGGACATCAAGGTTTTCTTTATACCTATCAAATTAATTGGGTCATGACATAACAACTCTCACTCATTTTAATTTAATGTTACTTTTAGATCTAGAATTTGGTTGAGAAGTTTCAACATTAATCCATTCAGTTCGGTTTAATAACAATGTTAAAGAGTTATTCATGACCTACTTTTTTTTCCTAGTTTAATAAAATAACACCACTTTATTATTTGAATAAAAAAAAGTTCATAAATCATCACCTGATAGTTTTTTTAGTCGATTTGAGTTTTGATTGATTCAATTTAGTATGCTATGTCTCTATCCATGTTGTTAAAACAAAACTTGCAAGAATATTACTAACACCTCATATTCGTATTTGCAATGGAGCATGGGCAACAGTTACTCAAGCTTAATTTTTTTTTCTTTTTTATTGCAAAAAATTGCTTAGTTCTAAAATGGAGCCTGAGGCAATTGACTAGTTGTTTCCATTTATCCATACCATTCTAGCTATGAGATACTAGTTAATTATTAAAAGAATTATCATGTTAGCTTATACGTTTGATTTTCATGTGATTTTCATCTATTTTTACTTTTAATTTTATAATAGTTTATCTTGAATATTTTATTTTTTTATAGTTTTTATTTGTTTGTTTATTTATTTTTATTTATATATAGGAAGAAATAAATTCATGGAAGCCAATTAAATAAGAAAGTTTACCTTAAAGAGGTTGTGTACATGTTTTAGGAAAGAAAAGGAGGAATAAAGTGAAATTTTCTATTGTTAAGAAACTTTCATACTATAAATTTTAGGAATACATCTCGGTAAATCAATAATAACTTTCTTTATAAATACCTCAATGACACGATCTCGGTATGAAAAGAAAGCTAGGAGGAATCTCTATAAATTTGATCTTTATGATCTTCTCAAAACAAACCATCATAACAATAGAAATATGGTTTTAGGGGTCAGAATTTACTAATTTCTTAAGGAGAATCGATAAACAAATAAAAAGAGATACTGGAACAAGGAAAAAGAAAGAGATTAATGGAAGAGACCATACTAAAGCTTATAAAAGAAAAAAGGTTCTTTTACCATTGAAACCAGAGAAACGAAGGAAGAAAGAATCATAAGAAAAATGTTGTCATAAAGTGCTTCGTCAACATAATCTAAGCAATAGTGTTTTATTATTCTCCTTGATTTTTCTTTGATGTGTTCCAATAAGAACATGATTTATTTCATAATCATCAGCAATAGTGTTTTATTATTCTCCTTGATTTTCCTTTGATGTATTCCAATAAGAACATGATTTATTTTATATTCATTATGAACTAATTTTTTTTCTCCCGGGCTTTGATATAGTCTAATTTTGATTGCACAATTTAAATTTCAAGTTATTGTTTTTTTAATGTTTTCTTGTTGAGTGTTTATCCTTGATTTTATTATTTATAATTTTATAGCTTATTGTTGTTTGATCTATTGAGTTATAATGAGAGATTGAGAGGTAATCTATGACTAAAAGCTATAAAAATTTAACACCTCTTATAATTCAATTTTAATCCATTTGCTTTTAATTTAATTTTAAGGGGGTTAAAATTTAAAATTAAAAGATCGGGGCTTGAATGCAAATTTTCAAAACTTCAAGGATCAAATTGAAAATGGTAATTCCCAGACCAAAACGATGTCGTTTCCACATGCACTATTCTTCTTCTTCCTCTAGAGCTGAAAGTTCGCCTGCAAAGAAGGGAAAGAAGGGAAAAATGAGGGTGTCCCCATCCCACCAGAAAACACACCCAAGCTTACTCCGTGCTCCCGGTTTTCTTTCGTCTCACACCGCCCACCAACAATCCGGCATGGGCGGGACTATTGGTGCCCCAATACGATTGAAACACAATGTCCCCAGGCCTTATCATGGTCCTTGGGAGATAAACAGCAGGCAACCTTATAAAAGGTAGAGGAAAGAACGAAAAAGGGAGGAAAAAAAGACGAAACAAAAATTAAAAAAAAAAAACAGTGGACCTTCTGGGTTCCCTTTGAGAATACTAATAAAGGATTCCTGCAACGTTGCTGCAAAGCCAGGTAAGTCTTTTTCCTCCCCCTGCTCAATATTAATTCACCTAAGACTGTTCATTTTGAATTTTAATTGACCCCCCAGGCACCCATGCTTCTGTTTGTAGCCGAGTTACTAGTATCGGGCCAGTAACTGGTCTGGGCCACTGGGTTTAGCCCAACATATATGGCTGGGCTAGATCCAGCCCAGTTAAAAAAGGAGGGAGAGATAGCTGGGTATGGGCCTCGGGCCCAGCCAGACCAAATTACTTTTGGCTAAGGGTTTTTGGCAAAATACACCCTTTGCCTTTCTCATATATTTTATTCTTCTTTTGTGTTGATATTTAGTCAAATGATCTCTTTTTTATATCATAAAATTCAAAAGTATTTGGGGATCTTCGTTGATTTATTTATGGTCCCCCTACGCGTTGTTTTATTTTTTCTTTGCTTATTGTTTTTCTATATTGCATGTTCAATCTATGGGCTATTACCATTAAATGTAAACATGTTATGCAATGTAATTTTTTTTCCATCTTGTCCAAAAAGAGTAAATAAAAAAGGGTAAACAAAAAGAGAAAGGCATACAAAAATTATCTTTTCTTCAATTAAAAATCCAAATCTTGTGAACTTATTTATTGGCGTCACAGTCAAGAATATTGCACTTTTTGAGTTTGGGTAATATTTACCAACATTAAAGTTAGAAATGTTCACATGTAAATGTTCATTAACACCAGAGTCATGAACATTATAAGAAGAACAAAAAAAAAAAAGAAACAAACTTTGAACAATTTAAGACAAAACCAGTAATGTAGCCTGTCTCAGGTTGGACGCTTAAAAGATGATAATATCTTTCATTTCGCGTAACCAATCTCGTACTATAAAATCTTTGTTGACTAGTTAGGGTTTCTATTGATTATAATATTAAGTGGTGACTCCTTGAACAAATCATTTTCCTCCAAAGAATAAGATGTCGAATATCTTTTTTTTTCTATTGAAATTTTTTAATTAGTCGTTGCGATGTCCTGAGTGTGACAACACCGTTAATTAAGTAAAAGATAGAGATACTTTACTGTGAGTAATGTGATTTTAGATTAAGAAAAATCTAAAAAACATAATAAATCTTTAACTAATTAAATTTACATAGAGATATATTGAATTATTAGGAGAAAATACTTTTAATGTTGTTCAAGAGAAAACATTAAATAATTTAGGGATCTTTTAATCATTAATATGAAGATTTGAGATTTCATAACAAGGAATAGTAAATTGTGTAAGATTAACTAGGTGAATTTAAAAGCTCAAGATTTATTTTTATTATCCATACAACCTTAAGTTTTATTCTTTATTTATTTTAATTTACTTTGATAAGATATTTTTGTTTAATTTAGGTGGTCAATTCTATAAAATTTCAGTTTAATTTATAATTAGTAATTAATTTAGTAAATTTCACTGCTAAATAGTTAACAACATAATTAATTCTTGTAGGTTCGACATTATTTTCTTTACAGAAACTTTATTACTTCTTGTGATTTTGTTCATTTGCAAATATTATCATATAATTAACTATAAAATAAAAGAGAATGAGCTTTTATTATATCCCTCCTTACAAAATATTATTCATTGGAAACAATGCTTTGTTTTTTTCTTTAGTTTCTTTTCAATTAACGTTTTTTTTAAATTTAATTTTTTAATATTAATTTTTTTTATTTAGTTATCACACTCTCGTGACATGAATCGTGAGTTTAACAAATTAACTTAATCTGGTGGATTAACCCGGTTAACTCAAGTTCTCCTTTTCTTTTTCTTAATTAACTTTCTTTTCAAATTTCATCACTTAATACCTGGTTGATTGGAAATTAAACTTCATGATTTGTTTTGTTTACTTTCTATCGTGTTATTTCAGTCTCATGACTTGGTAATAATACTTAAACGGTTAACCCAAACAGACTTAGGTTGTTTTCGCGTCTTATTTTTTATTGATTTTTTTTTCAATTTCATCATTAAACACGAGGTTAGTTGAGAATGAGTTTTATAATCTATTTTGATTTATTTTTTATGGGTATATCTTGGTCTCGTGATCAAGGTCGTCAGTTTTGGCATTTTAACCACAATTAAATCAGGTTATTTTTTATTCTTTTTTTATATTTTTTAAAGAGGTTATCTTGATTTCATGATTTGAGTCATAAGTCCTTCAAAATTGTATTTTTTTTTTATTAAGTTGTCCCCATCTTATGACCCAAGTTGCGAGTTTAGTGAGTTAACCCAATTGACTCTATTTTTTTTTACCTTGTCTCCAATTTTATCATTTAATATTGTGTTTAATTAGGAATTAGATTTATTGATTTATTTTAATTTGCTTTTTATTATGTTATTTCGGTCTCATTAACCAAGAATAATGCTTAATAAATTAACCTGAGTTGACTTGGCTTATTTTTTATATTATTTTTTTAATTAAAATTTTTACAAATTTCATCAATCAACACTAGGTTCGACATGAATGATTGAAAATTGAGCTCCATAATTTGTTTTAATTTACTCTTTATAGAGTTATCTCAATCTCATGACCAAAGTCATAGATTTAGTAAGTTAACACGGATTAAAATAGATCATTTTTTTTAAAAAAAAATTATGATGTTATTTTGGTCTGATGACCAACATCATGAACTTAGCATATTGACTCATGATTATTTTTTTTTAATTGATTTTTTTTTAATCGATTCGCTTTCCATGATATTATATTGGTTTTATAACCTGGATCACGAGTTTGATTGAGTAACTCGGGTTGCTTTTTTAAGTCCTTTTTAATTTACTTTTGTTTCAATCTTATCATGAAATATTGGTTTAATTGAGAATTAAACTTCATAATTTATTTTAATTTACTTTCTATTATGTTATTATAGTCTCATAACTCAGTCATAGATTTATCATGTTAACCCGGGTTGACTCAAATCAATCTAATATGTTGTTATTTTAATATTAAAAAATAAGATATTATCTTGATTTTTTAGTCAAATTATTTTTTTATGAGTTATATAGATTGTTTTTTAACCCGTAGATCAACCGGGTTATATCGAGTTAATTATTATATAATTTAAAAAAGTTACCAAGAAAAAAAACATCAGCTATATAAAAATAATTACATTCAAGAAAAGTTTGACCTGACCCTTAATACAATGCAGTTCAATGATCTAGTATTATATAAAATATAATTACATTAGATTTTATAGCGTTGAACATTGTCACCAGAAACACGTATTTATGAAATTTAAGTATTTAATTAAGAAGGATTGATTCAAGTCTTATATATGTTTAGTCTATTTCCATAAAAATATAAATTTTCACCGGCAACTTATTTTTTTTATCCAAGTAATCACGCGCGCACACAAGCTCAACAGTTTGTGACACCCTAAAATAAATAAATTACAACATGAATTCTTTAGGAATTAATTTTATTTTTAATTTATTATGTATAAAAAGCAATCCATATTCAATTGGTAAACTACACCACCGGCGTTTCTTTTTTTTATATAAATAATTTCAGTTCTAATTATTCTAATCCTCTCGATAATAAATTCTCTATTTTGTTTCTTCGAAGGCAAAAATAGAATAGAAGATATTGATCACACCTTAAAACCTGGACGATAATATAATTAAATTAATTAAAAAAAAAACTAAGATTCCCAGGGAAATTACTATGCCCCTCTTAGTAAACACTGGATTAGGTTTTCTTTGTCCTTCAATATCTAATATTTTGGTCCTTCGATTTTTTCTTCTTCTAATTTTGTCACTTGACATTGCAATAATGAGAGTTTGGGCTTGACTGGTTGTTTTGTATGCCTATGATTAACGACGTCGAGGTGTTAAGAAAATATCTTCTTACTTGATTAATGCTTAATTTGATAAAATTTTATTTTATTGGTTTAAAGCAATTTAAGTTTCGAGGACCAAATTTTAAGCCAAATTTTAAGCCACTTTAATTTTCTCCCGTTATAGACCAAGTTGCATGGGCAGGGAAAATATTTAGGGTAATGTTTTTTTAAATACTCAACTTCTTCTTTTTTTAATTTGATCCTTACATTTTTTTTTTTAGGGAATTAACTTAATACTTTACTTGGGTTGTCTAGATATAGATATAGGAATCTTGCAATATTGATAAAAAGTTTTGGTGCTCCATTGATGCTTAATTTATCATAATAAATTTAAATTTGTTGATTTAGAACAATTAGGACTTGAAGAATCAAATTTTATATATATAAAAAAAAAAAACACAGAGGACTAATGTTAACAGGCAAGTGAAGATTCGTTAGTACGTGTAATGTACGCACCAATAAGTTAAAGAAGCCGCGACACTCTAGCGACATGTGCAGTTTTTCCGGTGGTGAAACACCACCTTTTGCAATTGTGTTGGAGGCTGTGTGGCATGAGTGGGCAACAAGTGTGTTGTGAAGATTGGTAATTTGTCGCCAAGAGCGCTTTTTTTTTTTTTTCCTCTTTTCTCTCATTGAAATTCGCTTTGATCTATCCGTAATTTAGAGTTGTTATTTTCTTTTATTATCATATCAAATTTGATTCCTAGTTATTTGATCGCTAATTTTTCCGAGTCCTTTGATAGAGTGCATTTTTTTTATATATAATTTCAATATCCAATTTTAAATTTTAAGATGTCCTCTCATTTTTCTGTGAATTTATTTCTCATTCTTTTGATTGTTATTTTTTATTTTAGGTCATTTTGTAAAACTGATTGTTTTTTTAATTTTATCATTCAATCCAAAATTGCAATTCCCCCCCCCTCTCTTTTTTTAATTTTAAATGTGGTCTTTATTATGTTAATTTCTACTTTTTTTTTTTGTATTTTTAGATTGTTTTTTAATTTTATTATTCAATATTAGGTTTATTGATAATTGAGCTTCATTGTTTTTCTCGATGGGATGATCTTTGTATCAAGACCCAGGTAATGAGTTAAAAAAGTTAACCGAGTCATGAATTTGAAAAGTTAACCCGAGTTGATGTTAATTTTTTGTAGGATTGATTTCTTTTTCATATATTTTTTTTAATTTCATCATACAACATTTATTTTTTTAAAAAAAAATTTAGGTCGTGTGATTTTATTTATGCGGGGCTATTTTAATCTCATGACCTAGATTAGTGGTTCAATGATTTATTCTAGATTGACTTAGGTTTTTTTTTTTGGATTGATTTTTTTTTAAAAATATAATATTTTTTTAGTTTCATCCATTAATATTGGATTGGTTTTAGAATTGCATTTCATGATTTTTTCTATTTTTTTTATTTGGTTATCTCATTCACATGATTCAAGTTGTGAGGTTTCACGGGTTTACTCGAGTTTGCATGAGTTTTTTCTTTTTTTTTTTGTTAATTGATTATTTTTTATTTTACCCTTCTATATAAGGTTTATTGGAAATTGGGCTTTGTAATTTTTTTAGATTTACTTTCTGTTAGGTTATCCCAACCTTGTGCCCCGAATATCAGGTTTGACATGCTAATTCGGGTTGTTTTAAATCAATTTTTTTTTTCCAATCTTATTATTCCGCATTGGTTTGGCTAAGAATTGGATCTATTATTTTTTTTTTGCCAAGTGTTCTTTTTATGCAAATTATTATGATCACTTCCTTTTATTTAACTCAGTTGATTTACCCTTTTCATCTAGTTAAATAATATAATCTAATTTGATTAAGTCAAGTCTATGAACTAAGTTGCAATTTGTTTTTTTTATATTGAATGTTTTTTTGTTTGATCCGTAGAGTAGTGTGAATTACTAATCTAATTTTAATAAGTAACTTGCCATGTTTTTTATAATATTATTTAAATTAAAGATAAAATCAGATTATTTTTTCTAGCTTTAACATCCATGTGATCCTTTAGTTTTTGTCGGATGATATTTTTGAAAATTTTAGCAATAACTTCATTAGGACCACATCAAATGGATTTGTCAAGAATATAAATCTTCGTATTTTTTTTTCTTTCTTTCTTTCCTCCGTGCTTTATATATATATATATATATATATATATATATATATATATATATATATAATTTTTAAAGTACTAAAAAATGAATAGAAATCCTTAAAACTTTATTATATTTTGTCTTTTTACATAACAAACCACCATAAATATTTTTTATTCAATTTTTTTTTTCACATTTCATCTTCTTTTATATCCTAAACAATAAAGGTTTATTAATGTTTCATTTTTTTTTATATACACAAATCTTTTAACGGGCCCATCTCGCTATACCTTTTTTATACATGAAATAACATGACTAGCCATATTATAACCACACCTCTTTATATAAAATGCATAGTTCTATATTATTATAGATAAATAGACATTGAAAATTTTCATTAGCTTAACTTTAACAGTTTGTACAAATAACACATTTTATTGAGACAAATGTATCATATTCACATCTAAAAAAATTATTTTATAAGAATGAGTAAGAGCGAATATTGTGAATGGGTCCCACAAGTGTTGATAATGTAAAAAATTTTAAATTATTTTTGTTAATACTTTTAATTTAAATTATTTTTTTTAATACTTTTACTTTGAGGTGTTAATATAAAAAATAAAATTTAAAAAAATAAAAAAATATTATTTTAATATATTTCAAATATTTAAAAAACAAAATATATACCCAGTTTCTCTCATCCCTGTAAAGGAAAGAAAGAAAGAAAGAAAGAAAGCAGAAGAAAAGAAGCCTCGAGGACTCAATGGACAGCCAGTTTCCCGCAAATACAATCTGTTACAAGTTCTTGACTAGCATGAAGGAGTGCTCATGCAGCACCACGGAAAAATGGGTTCATATTGGCAGCATAAACGACTGGGCCTTGCAGATAATTTCCGAGCACATTTTGAACCAAGCGAACAAATAGTAAACCAACTTCTGAATTTATTTCTATGGAATAAATCTCAGTTTGTTCCTTAGAAAGAACCGTACATTTGAATAAATCTCGTAAACAAGCCTATGAGCTTTATCCGCACAGCATATCCGCCATACCCTCGCCGGAAGTTCAAAGCAAGTACGCAGTCACACTCGCTGGATACGCTGGCTAAGCCCTCCAAGTTTTTAATTGCGAGGATGTTTTGGTGATGGCATGCAAAAGCATCGGCAAGGTTACTCCTCTGAAACTTTAAAGAATGTATACGATAAAATTATGTTGTTGATTCCATCCATTCTAGGATCCGTTTCAAATTCTGGATCAATATAAAAGAAGACCTGCAATCATAAAGTATGGTATCATTGAATAGTGACAAAAGAACCATGCCTCAAAACACACTATATTTCTAAAGCCCTTGTATAGAGGGAAAAAATGGGTGTGTGTGTGTGTGTGTGTGCAAGGTGGGAAAGGGAAAAGAAACTACTCACAGGCATGTCAATCTGCTCCCCAGGAAGAAGACGCTGCTCCTCAAAGCAAAAACATTGTATTTTATTGAAGTACACGGCAGCCTGTAAAGAGTTGCAAACCAATGTTGAGATAAAAGTAAAAATGCTAGTTAGTAGCAATAGCCACAAGGATGTCCCTTCTTATCCAGTTCAGATAAGACCATGGTCCATAAAACAAGAACTGATCTTCTCTAGAAATAATAAATCCTCCACATGATCCAAATGATTCCCTTAATGTATAAATGTATGACTTGGAAAACTTAATTGGGAAACTTATTAATAATACTATTATATTGATATTTTATTTAGTATTTTATTAGGATGACCGATAATGCAGCATCAGTCATTCTACACACCCGCGCATGAGCGCGCACACATTAAAACACATGTATACACACAGAGCAAGATCATAAACAATAATTAAAGGTAGCGTGAATGCATGACTAGCAGGATACTCAAAACTGCTGAGCTTCAAATAAGTTTAACAACAAGACTTTAAGCAATTTCCTCACAAGGAAAAACTGGACCTCATTTTAATTTTTCTACCTACCAGCAATAGTCTACTTTATGTCAACATTGTACCCAACTGGCCTAGATTGGTATTGAGGCATTTTTATTGCCACTCCATTTCTCTTCTGGTATGAATTAGGAACTACAGACCTCCGATAGGAAGTTTGCAAACAAACTCAATTCTAGCACACTCATATAAGCATGCCGCATTTCTCTTCTGATAAAACATGTTAACAACAGGAGCAACAACGCCTAATAAAAGGACACAGTTTGATATCCCATACACACACTGTGGATAACAAAGGGATGCTTAGTAACTATCATTAATCTATTCATTCCCACACTATACCCTCAGAAAGTACTAGCCATTGAGTATTTCAAAGTTCAAAGACATAATTCCCATTCCACAAGCACTTCAAAAATTCATCTACTATAGAAATAAGGAAAAAAGCGAGATCAAAACATCCATTGCAAAAAAAGAACAATAGTCTAAGAAACGAGGAAGCAAGCCAAAAATGCAAGTCATAATCTTATTATCAAACAAAGAGAAAAAAGAGAACCTAAAATGCCCTCTTGGTGTGTTCCTTCCGCACCAACCCAAAGCTAGCTAGTGAGTGGAAAAATACTAGATGGATTCCTATTTTCGCTGCTAAAATCTCCAGCTTCCAAGCATTCAACTCCATAGCATGAAATGATCCTACCTTGTTCTGGATGCCCACTCTCATAAGGCTCTAGCCCATAAACAATACAGCACTAGACAATTAATAATTTCAACTACATACTAACAAGGATAACACCAGTTCACCAACAACTTTAATCGATATTGAAAATCTTACTCCAAGGTGCCTCCCATTCTATAAGGAAAAGTGGGGAATTTGAATTTCCAAATAGCTCTCCATGGATGATGTGCTTGCCTTAGCACATCAGTTCTTCCACAAGACTCCATATAGTTTCATATCAACTTTACAATTCTTAAACGTTCCTCATCTCACTCTATCATCCCTAATCATATTCTGCATTCAAGTCCATGTCATTAAAAATAAATATAGCAACACAATTGGAATCAAATACTTGAAGAAACACTAAAGGCCAACAACAAACAAGATTCCTAGAAACATGAAAGTAATCATTCGCATATCCCTGCTTTTAGCAAATTAAAGATTCATGTTCTCATCCTATAATCGGAGTTAAAGCAAGCACACCACACCATGGGATGGAAAAAAAATGACTTCATATTGGATGAGGTTTTGGAAAATGCGGTGAAGGTCCACAAAAACCCTCTAAAAAACTGTCTAATCTAATACATGCCAATTCAAATCTGATCTTAGCACTGCCCCTTTTCAGATAATTTTGAATTTAACATACAGCATGGAGGTTCAATGGGAGTTTTCCCATTCACTAATTCCTATTTTGTTTGACATTACTGAAACCTGTTGAGTACTGTGCTTTCACATTATCCAACAACTCATAGAGCATGGTTGATCAGCAGCAAAAAAAAGAAGAGGAATGGGATGCCCCAGAGCATCAGTCCCTGGATAAATCTTGCCTTAGAAAAAACACACAATGGAGGGGACACAAACAAAAGAAAGAGGAAAAAGGCCATGAGGATATCCTATGTTTGTTTTCAATTTGCCCTGATGATACGCTCCTAGCTTGCGGATTTACAAACCAGAAAAAAAGAAAGAAAAATCTCTATTGCTTTGAGAAGAGATTCGTTGGTTTCCAAAGTCTAAGCATGTCTAAAATCAACAATGGAAGAATAAAGTGACAGACTTCAAAATCAACAGAAAATTAGTTCAAAATTAAATTCACATACTGCATCGCTTAAATGAAAGAGCATACAAAATTAGTACCTTCATAGGAGTAACATTATATGTAGATACACCAGTTATTGGGGTGGAGCTTTGATTTTCAGCAGTGTAAAATGCAAGAGCACTTTCTCCTGGCTTCACCCTTACCTAGAGAGAAGAAAACACTGCATTGAAGACAGCAAATCACAGAGGAAGCAGCTGGTTAAACATAAGCATGCATGCATGTTATGCAAAAGAGAACCTCTCTTTGTGTAGGAGCGAACTTCCATGGCATTCCGTCACCCACATCGGCATTAAACTGCACTGCTATCTCCCTATACAAACAAGAAAGAGCCTGCCATCAAGAAAAGGCACCACAAAGCCGAAACAACTAGAGATTTACAGCTTAATCAAATTCAAGTTCAGTATCCTAGAGATTTCCTAGAGTATCAAGCCCAAATAAGCAATCTAAGACGTCTGAAGGATAGTTATCCAAGATTCAGGTCCATCAAATTTGCTTTATGAAAAAAGGGTACTGTGTGTGGTGAATATTACCAAACAGATAAGAAGTAAAACAGACCAGGTACTACAGCATGATATTGCAAATCCAAAAGGATCATTTCTGTTTATCTTTAAACTTGTCTTTCACCATAATTCAATATTACTCTCGAAGCATGAGAATTCAATAAAACAATGTCAAGAAACAAAAAATGTAACAAAATCACCACAATAAAAACAAAAGTCAGAACAACGTTAATACCAAAAGGGAGAAAGGAAGACACCTAGTGGCAACAGTTCCATCGTTAGCATGCCGAGCAATCTTCTCTTCAACACTCTATGTATTAAAAAACACAAAGCACAACAGAATACAAAAGTTAATGCCAACATTAAATTTACACAGAACAGAAGCAACAATAAAAAATGTGATTACAAACGATTAAAAGAAGAGAAACCTCGCGGCGTTGAACAGTTCCGCCATAACCAGTGGCTTGACAGAACCTCCTATAAAGAGGAACAGCAGCATAACTACTACCAACCATGGCAACCACCAAACCCGTCAAATAAATTAACGTCTTTTTTGATTTCTGCTCTCTACTCGTATTACTATTAGCAGCAGAACCACCGCCCGCTTTATAAGAAGTAGAAAAATGCTTCTTAATTTCACATCTCCTTTTATTGTAACTGCCAAAACAATAATAATAATAAAAATTGTGCGTTTGCGTTAGAAATTTTAGCGAAATAAGTTGTTGATAAAATAAAAGTAAGAGGTGTTCATTTACATGAGTTGTTGAAAAGGGTGGTGATTTTGGTGTAGAGGTTTGAATTGAGAAAGCAAGAGATTGCGATTTGTTGCTCTTCTCGTCGCTCTAGCGAGGCTTGACCATGACATTTTTTTGCTCTTCTTCAATTCAGGAGACTGGAAAGCTTATGGTGACAATTTTAAAAGATTAAAATCAAACTGCAAGTGTTTTGCATTTGGGGTTTGTTTGGGCGCTGAGAAAGTGAGAGAATGGAAGAGAAGAGAAGGGATCGAATAGGTTAATAGCCAGCAAGGGGTGTTTTTGATACTCAGTTTCAAACTCTTTTTTTTTTTTTTTTGAAATTTATAGAATTGGATCAAAACAACAAATATATCAGACCTATTTTATGGGGGCCATGGAAGCAATCGGAGGAGGTGTCCTGGTTGTGGCTTTGATTTTGCATTCGCTTATCGTTTGGGCCGTGGGTCAGGCCTGGGGAGAGTCCATGGCTTTCCTTTTGGGCTTGGTTTGCATGCTCTCACCCCTTTTCTTTTCCTTTTATTTTGGGATAATTACAAAAACTCTTCTCTACTTTGGTACGTTTCTCGTTTTCAATTTAAGATCTGATAAATTATGGTTTGCTTACGTGATTGAAGAAAAAAACATATCAAATTAGAAAAAAAGACATGTTTGCCCTTCTGTATAATAAATGTAAATATACATAATTTTTTAACAAATCTCGTTTCTTTTTCCCAGACATGATTTCTCTCGCTAGTCTTTCTTTTAATAACACGAATAGAAACACTAAATCCGAAGCCATATCTTCACACTAAATCTGAACAGAGCTTGTAGTGGGAATATAGGATGATGTCTTTACCATATCATTGATGACTTGCCTTGGAAAGACTGCAATATCGACTGTGAATTAGTGAGAGAGAGAAGACATATTGACGTGGTTTTGTGTTTATTTAAGTTTATCTCGAAGAAGAACTGCAATCCAACTTCAAAGTCCCCCTTGTTTATCTTCTTTGAGGCAGGTACTCATTAAAAGTGTGTTTGAGATTATAATTGCATAAGAATATATTAAAATATATTTTTTTATTTTTTAAATTATTTTTGATATTAATATGTTAAAACAATCTAAAAATATAAAAAAATTTATTAAAAAAAATTCAAAGTTTAAAAGAAACAGGGTTAAATGCCGACTCCAAACCCAGTACCAGCACCCCAGGCCTTGGAATTCTTGAAGCTGCAAGAACCTTCTTAGCCAGCACATCAAAAACTCCTTTGGCCTTTAAAAGTCAGCCACATCTCGTAGCCTCTCGCCAACTGTCTTGGCAACCTTGTAGCTTGACTTGTAGTTCTAGGAAAAATAACCTTCAATATAAGCTTGTGACTCGTGAGATGAAAGAAGAGCTCATTTATAGCATGGCCTGGGCGAAGAATTTAGTGAAAAGATATAAATATACATATCAAAACAATACAAGTATGGAAAACTCTAACTCGTAATCTTATCTACGCCTAATTCTAACTGGAAGGGTTAATTTTATTATTGTGTACATTAGTATGGTAGATAACATTTGGTATAATTTTTTTTTTTTTTCTGTATTTTGCTTTGTTTTAATGCATTGATTTTAAAAATAATTTTTTAAAAATAAAAAAGATATTATTTTAATGTATTTTAATATAAAAAAACTTTAAAAAACAACTACAATCACACTTCTAAATAAACCGCCACACTCTATTCCTTCATGTTGGTCAGTTTTTGTTGGAAATCAATCTCTTCTCTCGCAACACTCCGTGACTGAAAAAAATAAAATTTAAGATTAAAATATAAAATTTCAAAACTTCAAGAACCATATAAAATACATAAATTTAAATTTTAGGGACTAAATTGAAGTATTTAGTGCCCTTTCAACAGTGGGCTCCATTATTATTTATTTATCTTGTCCTTGTTATTTGATTTTCCAAATCTATCTCTAATTTAACACCGAACAATTGCTTGCATTTCACATATGCTACAGCATGTAAAGTGAAAAAAATCATTCTCTATACTTTATATAAAGAGTAGAAAGTGAAAGTAACGGGGCGGGAGGGCCAATCAACACTTTCTTTTTTAGCGATTCAGGTCAGGTTTCCTGCCTTCATTTATTCTTAAGAATCAAAGTCTTCGAAAGAAAAAGAAATAAAGAAGAGAAAAGCTAACTCGTGTCGACGGAAGAGTGTTTCAGTGTTTGTGCTTTTGATTTTTCGGATTATTAGAAAAGAGTTGATACGAATGATTTGAACACTAAGAGATGGGATTTTGCCTCTTTTCTCCCTCCTCCTGCTCGACGTCCAAGTCATTAATAAAAAGAAAGTTTATTTTTGTGATTGAAAAATATTTTAAAAATAATTTTTTAAAAAAATTTAATGTTGTTGTTAACACTTTAAAAATAAATTTTTTAAAATAAAAAAATATTTCAACATATTTTTAAATAAAAAATATTTAAAAAAAATTACTAACACAATACTAAACATGCTAAATTCCTTTTTATTTGTATCTTTTAATTTATATTATAATAATATCATATTTTTTTTGGTATTGTGGTACTGGTTATTGTTTAAAGTATTTTTTTATTTGAAAATATATTAAAATAATATTTTTTATTTTTAAAATTTATTTTTAATAATATCATACTAAAATAATTTTAAAAAACTTATTTTTTTAAAATATTTTTAAAACGAAACCTCGGATGAACTGATCGGATCCATCTGATCTTAGGTTTGTTACCTTCAATGACACCTACTTTGCCGTGGAATTTATCAGTGTCTTTAGGCCCGTGGTTGCAAATGTTGAAGACGTTGTTGTCCTGTCCGTGTTTTGGTAAGCCACCTAGCATCATTATTCAAACAAAACAAAAGAAAAAAAGTCGGTAGGTGCGGATTCACGAGTGGTCGTGGGTTAATCGAGCGATTTGTTTGTTTCTTTGGGACCATTCGACCGATGCTTGCTCGATGTCGGCTCGAATAGGTCAAGGGAAAAAGAAAGGAGTCGCGCGATTTGATACGTTCCTCTTGTCTCGTGACGCAATTTCGCTCGATGCCCGTCGGTGGTTAACATGGTTGTCTTCGTCATAAAATTGATTTTTAAATCCAACTAACGGCAACTCTTGCCGAATTTGAATCGACATGTGGAATCAATTAAGAACGTCGACTTAAAATAAGTCTCAAAAGTAACCACCTTGTTCCTTCGTTGATATAATTGTAGAGATCTGAAAGCCGAGTTGTATTTTTCTAAGGAATATCGACATCAAGCAGAAATTTATGGCATAATTGAATAGGTTTTAGCACTGGAACCCACCCAGCAATTGCCCTCCCCCCTGTAATTCCACCGCCTTCGGCGTGTCAAGGAATTTTTTTATACGACTTTATTTTCGATTAACTTCAAAACTAGCCGAAAAAAAAAGCTATCATCAAATAAAAATTCACACAATTTTTTATATAATTAATTGATAAATTTAACATGTTTAGAAAGAAAATTTATGTGGTTGAATAATAGATTAATTATTTAGTTCAGTAATTTAATCAATTCTTCTTAACTAAAATGAGTGATAACTTGATATTGAAAATCAAGATGAGTGATAGCTTAATTTGAAAAGCTAAATACATGTAAAACATCTATTTGTTAGATGTTGGGTCTCTCAAATATTAAGCATTTACATTATCTCAAATGCTTACGATTAACAATTATATGTTCTAATATCCATGTTATACATTTTACTTCAAGTACGTTGATCTCATATCAATTTTTTAGTATTTACGCTTTACATCATTCCTAGATAATTTTTTTTATCTTTTATTTTTCATATTATTATCCTTACATCATAATAATTGTTTCATTCATAACTTAATTCAACTTGTTGAGAACCCTTTGATCACAAACAAGTCAAGGCTCTGTAATTCTACATATTTGTTGCAGTTGTTATTGAAAGAACTTGGCTATATATAGCCTTAAAGTAGTAACAGAAAAACAGAATGAATAATACCACGTGCATGTTCTGTTAGCATTATAGTTGCTAACAAAAACGGTTTCTATGCTAACAGAAACGGTTTCCTAACCGAAACAGTTAAGGAATGGTTATTGATCCTACAATTATATACTCTACTTGCATTCCACCTGTCAATCCTTCCTCTAAACTAATTGTGAGACATAGTTAGTTTAGCTTAGTAGCTCTACACATTCCCATCTGACTTTTGAACTTCTGGAAAGATTCCAACTTCAATGGTTTTGTCATTACGTCTGCAGTTTGTTCTTTTGATCAACAATACAGTAGTTCAATAATTCCATTGTTAGCAAGTTCTCTCAAGAAATGAAAACGGACATCAATATGCTTGCTTCTCCCATGTATGACAGGATTCTTTGACAGTTTAATAGTGGAGCTATTGTCACACATAACTATGGTGCTCTTCTTTTGAATATGTCCCAGTTGATCCAAAACTCTCCTCATCCACACCATTTGACTTGCACACCCTGCAGCTGCCACAAACTCTGCCTCTATGGTTGATGATGTAACAATTGGTTGTTTCTTTGATAACCAAGACACTGCCCCTGAACTTAACAAGAAGACGTAACCTAAAGTGTTTTTTCGATTATTTAAGTCACCAGCATAGTCACTATCGGTGTAAAGCAATCAAGTCATTTGAGCTCCTCTTCTTGTACATAATTCCATAATCAAAAGTACCCTTTAGGTACCTTAATATCATCGTCTTGACAGCTTGTAGGTGCAGATCTGTAGGTTTAGCCATATATCTGTTAATCAAACTTACATTGTAAACTAAGTCTGGACGAGTTGAAGTGAGATACATAAAGCTCCCTATGATTTATTTGTAAAATGATTCATCAATGGCAACCCCATCTGTATCTTTGCTTAACTTTTAACCTGGAACAATCAGGCTATTGTCTTCACAACTTTCTATCATTCCAAATCGCTTCAAAATCTTCAATGCATATTTCTTTTGACAGATGAAGATACCATTACTTTGTTGTGATACTTCAATGCCCATAAAGAACTTCATTTTTTCCAAATCAGTCATCTCAAACACTTTCATCTTTGAACACTTGAAACTACTCATCATTTCTTCATCATCACTAGTGTATATTAAATCATCGATATAAACACTTGCAATAAGCATTTTACCTTCTCTACTTCGTTTGGTGAAGCTCATTTAGACATTTTCCAAAACCCTCACTGATAAAGTAATTCTCCATGCGGATGAACCAAGCTCGTGGAGCTTGTTTTAGGCCATATAGTGTCTTATGCAGCTTGTAGACTTTGTCCTCACTTTCCTTGACCTCATAGCCCTTTGGTTGTTCAACATACACATCTTTATTAAGTTCACCATGAAGGAAGGCTGACTTCACATCCATCTGGAAAACATTCCAGTTTTTTTGAGCTGCTAGAGCCACTATCATCCTCACGGTTTCAATCCTTGCCACCGGAGCATACACTTCTGTGTAATCTATTCCATGTTTTTTTATGTACCCTTTAGCCACCAAACATGCTTTGTGCTTCTCAAACTCTCCATGTTCATTATACTTGGTTTTATAAATCCATTTCACTCTAATTTTCTTGACTTCAACAGGTAACGTAACTAATGTTTATGTCTTGTTCTTCTTTATGGACTTAATTTCATTGTCCATAGCCAATCTCCAGTTTGTATCTGTCACTGCTTCTTCATAATACAATGGATCACTTGACATTATCAGAGCCAAATCTTCATCTTCAGAAGAACCAAGGCTTTCCCTAGTAACATAATCCTTCATCCATATAGGAGCCTGTCTTATTCTCATACCTTCTTTATTATCCTCATTGTCTTTATTATCAGTGCATACATCCCCCTCATTATCCTCACTGTCTCTCTGTTCAGCACATGCATTTCCCTCATTATCCTCACTACAGTTATTGTTATTAACACTATATACTCCTTCTCCATCGCTATCTCCCCATTCTAAATCCACAAACATCTGCTTTTCAAAACTCTCATCCCAATCCCATTGTTTCTCCTCTTCAAATATCACATCTCTACTTACTACTACTCCTTTTGTAATCAGGTTAAATAGCCTATAGCCTTTGGATTCCTCATTAACACCCAGAAATATACACTTAACACTTCTATTATCAAGTTTAGTTCTTTATACTTCTGGCACATGAACATGTGCTATACACCCAAAGACACAAAAATGATCAATAGAAGGCTTAATTCCATTCCACGCCTCTACTGGTGTGATATTTTTTACCATCAAGGTTGGACATCTATTTAGCACATAGTTGCTCCAGTTCACTGCCTCTGCCCAAAGTGTTCTTGGAACTTTCTTCTCATATAGCATTGCATGAACCATGTTCATTATTGTTCTATTCTTTCGTTCAACTACACCGTTTTATTGAGGGGTGTAAGCAGTCATCAGTTGTCACTTAATGTCATTTTACTCACAGAATTTGTTGAATTCAAGTGAGGTGAATTCACCTCCTCTATTTGTTCGTAGACACTTGATAGGTAGACCTGTTTCATTCTCCACTATCTTCTTAAAACACTTGAAATGACTAAGTGCTTCTGATTTTTCTAGCAGGAAATATATCCATGACTTTCTACTGTAGTAATCTATAAAACATAGTGTGTATTTTTTATTGCCACAAGACATGGGGGTAATTGGTCCGCAAATGTCCGCATGAATGAGACCTAATACTTGACTTGCTCTTCAAGAGCTCTTCTTTGGTATAGAATCACGGTGATGCTTTCTCATGATATAGTCTGTGCATAATTCATCTAAGATAGTGAATGTAGGAATACCACGTACCATTTTCTTGCTTTGCAGGGTTCTTAAGCCTTTATAGCTCAGATGTCCATATTTGTGATGCCAAAGTTGTGACAGATTCTGCTAGTTTTGTGAGCTTGTATGGAAACACTCATCGTGTTGTTGCTGGGATGTCTCTTATAATTGAGTTAACAGAATAAAAATTATATTGGCACTTATATTTGTCTTAATGATCAAGCCTTTATAAGGGTGGTAGATCTTACATACCCCTCCCTGAATTAGAATTGCCAAACCCTTCTCTTGAAACTGCCCTACGCTTAAGAGATTATTCTTGAGTTCTAGGACATAGTATACTTTAGTCACAGTAAGAATGATTTCATTCAAATGCAGCTTCACACTTCCTTTGCCCATCACATTCATTCTGGTGTTGTTTCCCAACCTTACTAGTTGTCGAAAACTATCATCAAGCCAATTGAACATGGTTCTATCTCCACACACGTGGTTTGAGCATCCTGAATCAAGGAACCATGCATCTCTTTCTTTAGCTTTGTTTTCTTCTAGATAGGACATTAACAACATCTCCTCTTCCTCATCAATATCCTTGGTATAGTTAACTTCTTTGTTCCAAAAAGGGCACTCATACTGGAAATGGCCCAGTCTATGAAACCGATAGCATTCAACTGTAGCTTTGTTGAAGTTGTTGCTATCGCTGCCCCCTCCTCTTCCTTTTCCTTTATAAGCAGTTCTACCTCGTCTTTTGCCTTTCCCTTCTTCCAGAGAAACCTTTAAAACTTGTTCTTCACCATGATTTTTCTGAAACTTCTGCTCATGCACAATTAGTGAGCTTTGAAGTTCATCCACAGAACGATTGTCAATGTCTTTTGACTTTTCTATGTAACAGATAATGTAGTTAAATTTTTTTGTAAGGGTGCGAAGGATTTTCTCTACAATCTTTACATCCTCCATCTCTTCTCCATAGACTCTCATCTTGTTTGCCACTATCATGACTCTAGAAAAGTATTATGTCACTCCTTCATTGAATTTCATATCCAAGGTTTCAAATTCTTGTCGTAGTCCTTGAAGATAAGACTTCTCGACTCTTGCATTTCCTTCAAATCTTTTCTTCATAGCGTCCCAAATATCTTTGGCAGTATCCTTCTTTAGAATTATGTCAAGAACTGTGCGATCTAAGGCTTGGAATAGATAATTCTTCACTTTGAGATCCTTTAGTTTCACCTCATCCATCTTCTTCTTTTGTGCATCTGTTTGCAAACATCCACTTGCTAGCTCATCATAGCCAATCTCTACCAGTCCCCATAATTCTTTTGAACGCAGGAAATTTTTTATAAGCATGCTCCAATGATCATAGTGACCACAAACCGAGGAATGGAAGGTTGCACAAAATTTCCTTTGGTAGACATCACTTTTACACTCTGTGTTTGGGATGGTTCAAAGCTGCAGCTCTGATACCAATTGTTGAGAACCCTTTGATCACAGACAAGTCAAGGCTCTGTAATTCTATGTATTTGCTGTAGTTATTATTGAATGAATTTGGCTATATATAGCCTTAAGTAGTAACACAAAAATATAATGAATAATACCACGTGCATGTTCTGTTAGCATTACAGTTGCTAACAGAAACAGTTAAGGAACGATTATTAATCTTACAATTATGTACTCTATTTACATTCTACCTATCACAACTTGTCATTATATAAATCCTTCCTCTCATCTTTAGAATAGATTAGGCCCTACAAGCTAGCATGAAGGCAAGATCCGAGGTCTTTTATAAGTGCAAGGGGTCAACATCCTGCACTATATAAAACGTTGCCAGAGTCTCAACCTCAGCAAGACATCCTGGAAAATGTCTTCGAAACATAGACACACGGAACTGGAGGCAACTCCAAGAAAGAGCCTGGTATCTATCTTTTACTCTGTGTTCTTAATTAACTGGCCTATAAGTTATTGTTTTTTTCCTCCCTTTACACTCACACACACACACACATATTGTCGAATTAAATTAGTAAACATAGTTTCTATCATTCATGATCTGGACCAACATTGCAAACAGAGAATAAAAGTAACGAGGAGAGGGACACGCAGGGCAAGCTGCATGATCAGAGGGATCACATCTAAGATGGTTGAGATCAGGGAAGGACAGAAACGAGTAAGAGAGGGGCAAAAGGAAGTCAGGAAAAAATTTAAAGAAATAAGAAAAGAGTCAAAGAAACTAAAAGGCGACACCGATCTTATCTCCAGGCAGAGTGCTGCAAATCAACTCAGGCTTGATCTCATGTTTCAAATAGTGAAAGCCAGAGCAGATAATGATTCTGCCAAAGACGCTCGTCTTACACAAACCTTGCGGTTTGTTGCTCCAAACTCTTACACTCTAAAAATCATAGCTAGCTGCAGTTATTTGGAGGGCTGTACTAGCTTCTTAATGCGTGTTATACGATTACTAACTACGTTTTCTATGCCTTAAATCTCTTGCATTTGCAGTGAACTAATGGCGAAAGGATAATGTGAGCATGAGCAAGCTTTTCATAGATGAGGGGATCATCAAGCACGAACTAATTAAGTACAATTAGTGTCAGTTTTATTATACCATGATTTGATGTTATGGTCCTGCTCTGACTGTGCCCGGAGAAAATTCAAAATATTGTACTACGAATAAATCACGATACTCGACTCTTTAATATATTCATCGTACTTCTTCTTCTTCTTCAAAGCTACGTACGCTCAAACAGGTAAAATATCACGGCATGGGCAAATTAATGGGCTTTCAGTGATCTGAACGAATATTAATCAGTGCGTTCTTTTTAACCACAAATATTTCATCTTTTAAAATTTCATTTAACGATACACTCTTGAAATATAATCACATTGATTTCTATATGGATATTATAAACTCAAACTATTATAATCTTATTTTAATTAACTAAATAAATAAATTTTTTCATTAATAGTCTAACGGAAATTAATTGTTTTAAACAAGAATTCCTCTTGGACTAGGATTTAACTAATATCTCAACAGTTTCGCCTATATCATATACCCATTGATCCTTGCCACCTAATGAGCTTAGCACGGAAGCCACCATGAAGGCAGGAACACGGCCACCGGTTTTGGTAGCTGGTCTGAGGGACATTACGTGCCTCTACCATCACCCTAGTGATCGTAGCAAAGCAGGCCGGTAGTAAAGACCTAATTAATCGTGGCATCTTATTTCTCATCAACACACTTAGATATTTAAATAAATATAGCTCTTCAGCACACCAAGACAATCAAACTCGTTGCTTCCTTTCCTTCAGTATTCTTTTGCATTTTTACCCATCTTCGATTCTCACTCGGTTTCACTAGTCTGCATTGACATAACGTTTCCAATATATGTAAACTTCCAAAGTGTTGACGAAAGTTGCATGATCTCCTTGTTGCCACAGCGTTTTATATACTTCACCACTGCAATTCCATTGCCACCAGACCAAAAAACATACTTGATTGTCTTCAGGAAAATCCAAAACAATACTCCTTTCTTATACTTGGATCGATATTCAGTATTTTTGAAGTTTTATGTCAGATAATTTAGATATTTTTTCAAATACATAGTTAGATTTAAATCCTGGTTCAGAATAATTCCTACTATCAATTGTTGTGGTACCCGATTGAACTAATTTTGGAAATGTCTTTCATATTCAGAATTGCTACTGTTTGCTTTGCCCTTCATATAAATAATGACATGACACTGTCAAAATCAAAGCTATCGAAGTAGTGATATACTTATTAGAGTAGCTAATTAGCATATCATCATTTATTCATTTTAATAATATTTTTTTAATTTAATTTTCTCCATCTATATTTGATTTATCTGGAATTAAATTTTTTATTTTCATTTACTTTTTATAAAATTATTCTAACCTCATAATCCAAATCATGAATTTAATAAATTAACTTAATTACTTAATATTTTTTAATTAATTTTTTATTTTCATTCCACCCATGTTTTATCGATTAAAAATTAATATTTTTTATTTATTTCGACCATGTACATTATGACATAACAATTAAAACGCACGTTTTCACTCTTTCATGAACAGTTTTTTATTTTTTTTAAAAAAGGTAGACCCATAATTTTTTGGTCATGGTTGTAAACATGAATAAAAAGTTTTAGAAATGGGATGACATAGCTTTGTGAAACCATGAAGAATAGGGTTAAAAGTTGAAACCAAGTTGCCGTATGCAACTCGGCTGCCAAAAGACGTTGCAGAATTAAAGATCAACTCCCAAAATCTTGTCCAATTTAATTATCTCTTTTACAATAACATTCATGACATCTTCACGCATAATACGCATAATGAAGAAAATTATTTAGTAGATAATTTAGTAGTAAAAATTTAAAATTAAATAATTTATTTTTTTAGTAGTTTTAAATTCAAGTTTTATGATTACTAATATAATAGTAATTAAAGATTTATATAGTTATTAACTTTAAAATTTATGAGATTAATTAAAATATATATAAACTGATAAAAATATTTATATTAATTATATATATATATAAAAAAAAAGAGCTGGTTTCAATCTTGGTGGTCGGTAAGGAAACTGAATTCTCCTTAATTACTGTCGAATGCAAATAAAGACAACTTTTGTCAGCTTTTATGTTATTCTCACTTAATCATTCGTGGGTATGGTTAAATTTACTATCTTCCATTTAATAATTACATTAAAAGTTCATGATATCTGTGAAAAACCACTAGATCACTTTACCATAAAGAAATTCCATATGAAAAATAAAATAAATAATCTTTATAGTCTAAAAACTATATAAAAGAAAATTTGATATAATTAAGAAACGGAATTCTCCTTAATCATATTTTATCGAATGAAAGTAAAAGACAATACTATATTTCTTTCACTTCATTCTTTGGTGTGGATAAACTAACTTTTTTTAAATACATTTCTGTTTGCGTATAAGAGTTTAAAACTAATTTTCTATTAATTATTTGAAAATAACCTTAGGAAGTTTTTGGTATTTTATAAAACTAAACATATTAAAAGATATTCTTGTTATGAATGAAACAAAGTAACATTTAGTTACTATTTTAAAATAAAAGAGATGAATACAAATAAGATAAAAAAAAAAATTGAGATGAAACATGAGATGAAGCTGTGTTTGAAAGTTGTATATAAGATAGAGTGAATATTTCTACACTCTATTTGTTATAATAAAATACAGAAAACTTATTTTACCTTTTACAAATTTTCCATCAAACTTGTATTTTTTTTTAAAATAATAATAAATAAAAATCATTATTCTCACTAGTTTATAATGAAAATTAGTTTTATTGAACTAACTTCAAATGCAAATTTCTCTAGTCATCAAAATCACGTTAAAATATATGTAATCATTATAAAAAAATAATTAATTTCTAAAATACAATATAATTAAATTATGATTTACCCAATCATTAAGTTATTTTTTATATTATATATATATATATTATCAAACCCAATTCAAAACCTAACCAAACCTAACTCAAAATATATATTTATGTTATATAAATATATTTATAGAATTTAGACTTTCTTAATATAATATAAAATATGTATATTTTAATATTGATATAAAACACATATACACAAATAATATTTATCATTTAATATACATATACATATTTTAAATGATAAATAAAAAAAACACGATAACCATTGCCATGCCATGCCCCCAGGAAATCTTTTTTTCTTTTTTTTTTGGTCTCATGTATTGATTAGTTTTCTCTCTCCGGCAGCAATCTCAGCTGCTCTCTCTTCCTTCACATCTCCTATCTCTCTCCCTCTAGCAGCTCAATAATTGGAGTGAGAAGAGAAAACGGAAGTTATAGAGAGATCAAGTCAGACCAGGCTACCCAAACGGTGTGTTGTCGCGCGATTACTCCTCGAATCATTCCTAAAAATTCTCTATATAAACCTCTCTAATAGCATAAAACCTTTCTATATAAGGTTATGCCGTTTAATTATACTAACCATTTCTCTTATCTGCAGATAGTATTCAATGGATAATCATGGTTTGCCAACTCTCTCCTCAAAACCCAAGATAAATATTAGTAAGTAAAGTTTGATTAGTGTTTATAGCTTCTCGTATGATTTTTTCATTGGTGTATGCGTGTTTTGTTGATCCTGGATGCAATAAGCTAGGTTTCATTTGCAACATCAGTGTGGGAAACCATGCTGGCTCTCAAAAAGTGACCGGTTTTCCTTCACTAATACTGAAATTCTCATAGTTTTTCCTGGATCAAGCCGTGCATAGATCTTGTTACAAGAGTTTTGGGAATAATCTACCATCTCATGAATATTGTTCACCTCTTTTTAACTCCATATATATTTCAATTTCTCCTTGTAATTGTTAGGAAAGAAGAGGAAAAGTGACGGGGAGGCGCATGCTAAGGGTTTTAAGGTAAAGAACACCCCCCCTCTCTCTCCCTTATTAATTAATGGAAACTCCGGCGAAAATTAAAAGGAATTGGTGTGCTTTTATTTTATTTTATTTTTGTTTCGTTCTCGTTTTGCAGAAAATGAAAGGGCTGAAGCAAGACTTGAAGACTCTTGATAAAGTAACCGCACAGCTGAGCAACATAGTGGAAAACCAGGAAAATCTCATGGATGACTTATTGCATCAGCTGATGGTTCATCTCTCTCTCCTAGTTTGATCGTTTTACCCTTTCCCTTAAAGTAGTTTAATCCAATTTTTTTTAGCATTTTTACCGTTTGATGTGATTTTAAATTAAGAATTCATCATGCACGCTTCCAAAACCTAATTAATTAATGATTGGTATTTGGTTTTCTCTGTGTGTGTGTGTGTTATTTGCAGTTTGGATCTGATGAACTCGAGCTGGAATCTGCTATCTCATGTCCAGGAGGTCCCAATTGGAATGTCTGTATGTCGGAAACAAAAGAACCTGTAGACATCATCTCTCTTTTGAAATATCGCAGCCAGATGCTTGACAGACGAATTCAAATTTTGTACGAGATGATGTTCAAATGATAATTTTCATGTCAGTACTAGACAGTCTGTACTGCCCTATTCTAAAACTCCTTAACTTTTGGACTTCATATTTAGAGCGTGTTTGGTAGTGTGGTAGCGGTTGCTTTTCAAATAGCTTTTCGTGTCGAAATACATGCCAATAATATTTTTTTATTTTTTAAAAATTATTTTTAACATCAGCACATTAAAAACTACAAAACAAACTTAATTTTAACAAAAAAAAAAAATTCAAATTTGAACGAAACACAAGTGCAACCGCACTACCAAACGGTGCCTTAGTTTTTTGAATAGCTGTCCCATGAGTTTCACTGTTCGTCTACGTATATTTAACAATCTCTCAATAATTCAGGAATTAATCATGCACATGTCTTCTGCTTCATGAAGAGTTTAACAATGTTGGAAACTTGCTTGTGTCAGTTTTCAACATTTTCATACTCAGTTTTTTATTTTGGACTTCATACTCATAGTTTTTTTTTTTTTTGAAAGATGAAAAATTCATTAATCAAACAGAAGGAAGACAAAAATCTGCCAAAGCTGAGAAGTAAGCTATTGCAAAAGCCTCAATCCATCAAGGAGTTGCAGAAACTCCGTTGCATGCCCCAGGCATATATCCCAAACTTCAAGAGCAGCACAAGCTTTCAACTGCATAGAGTGAACGGATAACACTTCACATCTGACATCCGATCGAGCAAATCCGATTAACAATGGACTGGCTGCTATTAAAATAATTTTTGTGTATTCTTCTATTTCTTTCAGCCTACACAATCTAAGAATTATATACTTAAAGGACTTCTTTTGCAAATTATATAACTTTTGCCCACTGGAACTCCATCTGCCAATCTCCCCTTCGTCTTTGCTCATTTTAGAGACGAAGAATACTATTCGTGATAGGATTATATGACAAGAAAATTAAAGATAAAAGTGAACTCCGCACTCTTGAGAACTGTTGCCAAAGAAACACTTGTCATCACTCAATGACTTTCCACATTTGAGTTGCCTTTGCCTTGTAGACAATCTATCATGGAGCACTGCAAGTCCGCAAGCCATGAGAGAAAGCCGTGTCCCACCCTAGGTCTTTTAAGCCTCGTAGCCTCCCATGTTCTTTTCACAGAAAAAGGTTCCAGTGGAGGATGGGCACCAAATAACAGACAATCAGCTATGCCACGGAATATTTGGACAAGACTTTCAGATCCGGCAGGAGGCCAACCTCAGTCAAACCCATCAACCACTTGCATACAACTTGGCTTGAATAGAAATACAGGAATCATAAACAACCCTATGCCATATATGTTTGTCAATAACGACTCCATTAGGATGCCACAAATTCCACCAAACGAAATTGCTTATTATTATTATTATTATTATTATTATAAATGGTTATAATTATTATTACATTCATTTTAAAGAGTCAATCTTAAAAATATAAATTTATCACTTTTATTAACAGCATTTTAAAACTACTTTTGCTCAAATATGAGCCATACAATAAGTTTCTTAATGTCAGTAACATGTAGTAAATAGTTAGGGGCGAGAGGCTTTCCAAATTTCATATGCAAATATGACATTTGTAATACATAGTATCTTAGAAGTTGATGAGCTCTTTATATATAGATTTTCTCCTTCCACTTCTTTGCAAGTGTAAAGTGGAAAACATCATCTTCTTGAAACATACATGTCTTGTAGCATTAGTATCAACTCATCATCACTCAAGATTGTATAATCATGTGACTTTAAAAATATCAAACACGTTCATTTCTAAAAATTCATTAGCGAGGAAATCAATCTTATTGATATTAGCTTCAACAATCATTTCTTGTTTAAAGTTGCTTTGCTGAGCCTTATTTTGTTCATTATGATTTGTTCAATTATTACCATTTTACATATAAACTATATTGTATACAAAAATAACATTATATGAATAATATTTGCACTAAGTAAGTTCTCATAAAAGATTGGAGGGGTCGCAGATAGTTTTTATTAAAACTGATCAATCTTCTTAGACAAAACTTATTAGATCGTATCTATTCATTGCACTGACTTTTTGTATATGCAAACAGTAACATACACGTGAACAATGTTGTATACATGAATAAATTTAACCAGATAACTTTGATGTCATCTTTTGAATTAGAAATTTCTCGACTATGAACATTTTTATAATGACAACTTCAATCATGAACTTTTTATTAAAAGCTTTTCAAAGTGCATTTGCATTCTTGATTGAATTATACACATCACATTGTGTATAGTTTAATATATTCAAAATATATTTTTTAACGCACTAAATCACTATGATTCCATACATCTAAAGCTGCCATAATAATGAAATTGAATTTATTATTTGACAACTTTAACATTTTTGCTACAAGAACTTGACCAAGTTTGAGGTGGGCATATAAATCAACATTTTATCCTGTCACCTTTTAAAATTCAATTCATTTAACTTTTAGGTTTCTCACTATACACCACAAAAGACGATGATAGAATCCCCACTATCAAAATAGTATTTGCCAAAGCAATATTAGTTAGAAAAACCAATTCTTGAGTAAAAAACATTATATAAATTATAAAAACAATAGCCAATAATAATTATAAATAAATATTTTGGCTCAACAACAAGCAAGTAAAATAATATAAAACTTGAAATAAAGCAACTTGATAAACAAAAATACTTAAATTATATAAGATAAAAATAAATACTTTTGTTTATTTTAGTTCAAATTAAGCATGCATTATATTAAAACATTATGTTTAAATGAGAAAGGTAAAATGCATTATACCAACAAGTTTGCAAGTAACATGTATAAACTAAATAAAGATATAAACATGGTTTATAAGAGCTTAGTTCATAATATATATCAAAGAGATTCAAATAAATTGTATGAATTAATTACAATTTTAGAAGATAAATTATAACTTCAAAACAAAGATATATAATAACCTTCTAAAATTAAAAAAAAAAAAAAAAAACGTAAAGCTATAAGCAAACCAAAAGGTTATAAATGAAAACATATAGTATTGAAAAAAAAATCTATATGTGAGAATATAACAAATTAAATGAAAGTTTAATTATAACTTAAAATTTTTAAGAAGCTAAAATCTCTTTAACAATAATCTATATAAGTAATATTTTTCCCACATGATAATCTAAACAAAGTCTAATATAAAGAAGAAAACCTTAAGATTGTAGATCAAAGTTTATATTATTGCACAAATATATTTAGTTTATCATAACAAATTAAAAAATAATTAGCATGAATTGGTAATTTATCATTATAAAGGCATGCTAAACAAAATATATCATAAGAAAGACTAGAGATTACTCATATTTAAATCTATAAACTCAAGATAAACATGCTTAAATCAACTATATTTAAATTAAAATAAGAATGACACTTGTTGAAACACTTTAAAGTAATGAATCTTAATTTTTTATTATCAATGATGAATTATTTATCCTTAAAAGTAGTGAATCTTAATATAACTAAAATATTTGTAATATATCTCTCACAATTCTAACACAAATATCATTTATTCTTAGTTATAGTTCCCACGCCCTAATTTTCCATTCGATACACTTTACTTAGTGTTGACTTTCTTGGTATTTGGTTAATTTCATTCCTACTAAATTTTTCTTTTGTTTCTATCAATTGGTTAATAATGCTTCATTCATTTATTATTATGTAAATTCATTTTTTTTTCTAAAAATATAGACTGAGTATCTATTAATTATCTTTAACTTTTTTAATACTATTCATTTTAAAAACGTATACAAAAAATTGACTTTTTGTAAGAAAATTTGCTTGAAAACGAAAAAAGGGTATGAAAATTATAATCAATAAAATAAAAATAAATATATTTTCAATTATATATATATATATATATAAGACTTAATAAAATAAAAATAAAGAGACAAATTCAGTTAGATTATATTTTCAATCAAACAATAAAATACTAAAATATAAACAATTCAAAATAATTTAATCAATATTTTTTTTATATACATAGTTATGGAAAAAAATGGAAGAAGAAAAGGCGGGTGAACAATGGAGGGTAATATATATGTATATTGAAAAAAGAAATGAGGTAGCTAGGTGGCTATGATGTTAACAATAGTATATTAAGTAATAATCTAAAATGCATGGTGGATCCATTGTGCAAAATGCTTTATAGATCCTCTCATATTACACTTCAGATAGATGGTTCATAAGTGCCTTTTTTTTTAATTGGGCACTTATTAAACTAAATTATAAGCTAAATTGTTCGGGGAGAATAAGATTGAAAGACGGGGGACCATAATAACAAACACAGAGGAAATGAGTGGCTTTTAAAAGTTTGGGTGAAATGTTTATTGTAGTCTCTATACTTTAAAAATTATAGATGTTGGATTCCTTTAGTTTTCAAAATTAAAAGGAAAAATCAATTTTGATCCCAAATTTTATTTTATTTTTATTTTTGGCCTTTGGTTTGAGAGAGGTGAGAGAAAGTTGTTAGAATACAACACTCAAAAAAATTATTTATTGACATCGATTCCAACCACCAAAACAATTAAAATTGGTGTCAAATTATTCATTTTGACTAGGGGAGTTTACATTATGGTTTTTTTTATCTTGAAATTGTCTAGAAAAATATATTTAATTTTACTAAGATTTTTTTGTTTCAGATTGATTTCAGATTTTGAGATATTGTTTTGGATTTTTTGACACCATGAATGGGTTTCTTAAGTTGCCTAAGATATTTTGGGTAAAAAACTGGTTTAACATACGGCTTTTAGGTCCAAAAAAACTTTTGGCTCATTTTTCAAGTCACCATATAATGGCTAGAAATTGGGCAATATAAATAAGGTCTTTTTTTTTTTTAATTAATACCTTTTTATATGTATTTTTTCAAAGTAATTTTTAAATTTATATGTAAAATAACTCTCCTTCTCTTTTTTATTTTTTATCTACTCTTTTAAATAGCAATTATTTTTAATTATTTTGTATATATTTAATTTTTTGTGAAATTTTTCTAATTCATCTATAATTTTTTTTAAGTTTTGTATAAATGAAATTTATTTTAAAAAATTATTTTTGGATAATTTTTTTAATATGTGTAACATTGCATAATATTATTTTTATCTTTTATTTTATTTAATCAATTTCAAGTTTATCTATTTTGATTATCATGTAATTAAACAAAAATCAATTTTATATGCAAAGTTGTTAAAAACAACCATGTTAAAGATTCGAGTTACGAGGTTGAATATCTTAATCTGTATCTAACTCTTAATTTTTTAGATTTCATCTTTAACTTTTTATTTATTTATTAAGGGATATAGTTCTCAATTTATTTTATTGGATATGTACGTAAGTTTTTTTAATTTCTTATATAAATAACACATTGAAAAAAATTTACATATTCATTTTAAAAAAACAATCCAATCTGCAATAGAACACATATCACATAGCTAGTATATATATACGTGTGTGTGTGTGCAAACACACCCACACTGATTTAATTCTCCTGTAACAAAAAAGTGAATGGACATAATCAGAAGTAAAAGTATAAAAGCTGTATAGTTTATTTGATTACTTATTTTGGCACGTGGTTAGCTGTGGGTTTTTAAAAATTTTAAATTTTATTTATTTATCTTTTTAATGTATTGATATTAAAAATAAATTTTAAAAATAAAAAATATTTTTTAAATATATTTTTAAATAAAAAAATATTTTAAAAAATAATTAAGACCACAATACCAAACATGTTTTTAGAATTGTGTTTACTTTAGTCTATCCATATGTTGGTCACTATAATAATAATTAATAATAAATAGGTAATTGACACCAGATATAAATATTTTTATCTATTGCCTCGAATCAAGCATATGGCAAAGTAAAAAAAAAAAAAAAAAAACCAAATTGAAATCTATAAGAAAATATTTGTAATTATCTTAAAAATAAGATTTTTGAAAAACATATCCTAAAAATACAGGTAAGATCTTCGGTTTGTGATTGGAGGCGTGTTATAAATTATTACCAAGAGTTTTAGATTTTAACAGCGAATTGTATCTAAGGTAAATGATTAAAGAGGTGAACCAGATTTCCTTATATTCTGATTTTAATTTGAGTGAAATTCATGTTTTTAAGGTAGAATTGTTGTTTGTTAATTCCGAGTTCTCTTTTTTTTTTTTTTGAGATATTTATTTTTATTAGGGTACTTTTTTATTTTTTTTTTCTCAATATAAGATATTTTTTAATTTTATTATCCTAACTATTTTTTTAATTCTGTTTTCAATATAAAATACTAAACACTGGAAAAATATTTTATATTTTAATATAAAATTGAAAGTTGTGTTTTTTTTTAAAACAAATCTTTTAATTTAATCATTTAAGTATTATTTTTAATATAAAATTATATTAACTGGATTAACTTATTAAATCAAATTAACCAAGCTCATTTAGGATGTTTTGTTGGCTTTGTCTTCATCAAAAACCTTAAAAAAATGCTATTTTTGCTATGCCTTTTTCACATCAATTCTGCACTCTAGCCTACAATCTTCTGTACTTCTGAATGACTGAATCTCTGCGTTTTCTTGAATGCGCTTCCGCCTTCTATTTGACTTTGGGTTCAGAATGGAAATCATGCCCGAGAAAATGAGAGCAAGTGGTTTCGTAGGGGTGATTTCACTCACCAAGACAAGTTACTAGCTTCTGGGGCTCTCATCTATTGCAGCATATAGGATGGAAGTCTTAAGGTGACTCAATCTACATGTTCTGCTGCCATTGCTCATAACAAGGTTGTAAACTGCGTTTTTTTTAATTATTATTATTGCTTTTGCTTTCTTGTATATTGAGTATGATAGATTCATTATATTGATGAATGAATGAATGGAACAAACTGTTGTGCCCTCCTCATCTGTAAAAGGATTGCTTGAATCGTTGCCAGTGAAGAAAATACAAGGAGTTTTGAGAGGGAAGCCGGGACTTCATTTGAAACTTGTGCGAACACTGCTGGAGACCTCCTGCAGTTTTCAGAGGAAAAGCTACAACAGTTTTATGGCCTAATACAGGATAAATATAGATCAAGTAACTATTCCGTTGAGTTTCTCTGACAGAGCTTTCTATGGTATGACATGCAAATTTGAAATTGGTTAAAACTCCTGCAGTAATTGTTGCTTCCGGAAGGCTTAAAATATGTTTCTTTTCCAAAGTTTATACTGTGTCATAAGATGTATTTTCACATATTGTTGTACTCTCAATCTTCTAACTTTATATGTTTTTTGGGCCATCCATGTCTTATTTAGTTTAACATTAATCATGTGGAAATACCCTTAAGCTTTATATATATATAACAGCTTGCTCCCATTGACATTTTTCAAAGAATTGCAAGATGCTGCCGCTAATTCCTATTTTTTTTTTTTTTTCACGTGAATTCCAGTACTCGGTTATCGAACATTACGAGAGGAATCAATGGGGAAGAAGTTCAGGGCCGGCTTCTCCCCAAGAGCCATGATGCTGGGAAATCATTTTCTGGTCCGCGTTCTTTGAAGACAAATATTGCCCGGTTAAAAAAAATAAGAGAAGTTAAAAATCTGGTAAGATTTAATTAAAAATTTAGTTTTAATTTATTATTTATTTATTTTTTTAACTAAAACAAAATCATTTTGATTTTTAAATAAAATAAAGTTAACTCGGGTGATCCGGTCAAAATCCAGTGATCCTGACAAAACTTGTGACAAAGGTTTTGAGCTGAGTCGACCACCGACCAGGTTGAGTTTAAAAACTTTGATTGAAAGTGAAAACCATCTCTTTTAAATTTCTCTTTTTAAGATAAATCTATAAATATAAAACTTAAAGTTATTGGATCTTAAAAGTTCTTTCTCTTTTTAATTTTTCCAACGATTTTTTCTATATTTACTCAGCTTTTAGGGACAAAAATATGATAAAAATAAAGTTTAGAACTAAAATATAATAACATAAAGGAATAGGGATGGAAAAGAAAGAAGTTGAATCTTGAGAGATCAAATAGAATTTTTGCACGCCATTCGTGGAAAAGGCTCGTGTCTCTCCCTTCATGTCAATTTCTCTGTTTATACTTGCGTGTTTTCTAATTTGATAATAAAAAATATTCTCAAATCAATTTATAAATTAATTAAGATTAATGTTCTTTTCTGGATCTACTACACTTGTGTGCATCGGATATTACAAGTGATGGGAACAAGGATAGCCTACATACATCATTCGTTTCTATTTGAAACGGTGAAACCGCGTAATCTTGCTATTGAGAAAAGAGTCGACTGTCGCGCGATTCCCAACTTTCAAATTGACAAATTGTGCAGAACTTGGTTTTGGACCGGCGAGAACTATCATCATCTTGCTCTTAACATCTAACTTCGGTCTGAAGACTACCATACTTAATCAACACTTCAAGATCTTTTGTCCAATTAGAACTTGTCAACAGCATCAGTGCTTTCTTAGCGGGGTCATGTGCATCTTCTCTGTCTATAAAATGCCACTCCTTACAAGAGGGAACAAGTCCTCGCCAACAATCGAGGGCACTAGCTGAAAAGGCCAAGAGAGGTTATCAATGGTGTCAAGCAAGCATACAAAGCATTCCGAAAATCGTGAGGTATGGGTTCTTCTATGTTCTTGAAATTCAAATTCATGTTGATGTTCTTTTTCTCTTACGATAAATGTATCTGTTTGGTAAACACATATTTCCCAGAAAAGAGGAGTAAATAGAAAAATAAAGAGGCTGAACGCAGAGATGAAAGAGATTAGTAAGCAACAAGGAAGTATCAGACAAGGGCAAAAGGAAATGAGAGAAAGGTTTGTAGAGATTGAATCAGAATGTGATCAGCTCAAAAAGGAGACTGAACTTATATCTCTTGCAAGTGACAACGTTCAATTTCGCCTCAATATCATCTTCAAGATCTTGAAAGCGAGAGAAGAGAAGGATTTCGGTAAAGCTGCTGATCTTACTTGCTCTCTCAGGTTGGTGTTCGAAACCCCTTCTCACATCTAAGGGTTTATTTGTTTTGCTAAAAATATTCAGGAGGAAAATATTTTCTCCGTTCATTGCACAACAAACACTAAAACGTAAGTAGTATAGATTTAGATCAAATATTTTAACTTTATGGTGTAGAAAATGTTTATCTTAGTACTAACTAACAATATTTACCAAATTCATAACAATATTTGCAATCATTACTAGTTTAATTACTATTATCATAAAAACAAGTGTTATCACCACCTCATCATCATTATCATTATCATTATCAATACAACTACTATTTTTGTAATCTTTTTATAATCATCTAACACAATTATCGCAACAACAAAATTCACTAGCTCACCGTTTTTATCATTATAACCATTACCAATACCATTTACCTTTCTCATTTGACTAATACACCACCATCACTATAATCATCATCCCTACCACCCCACACAAACTATCACCATCAATATCAAAACAGCTATCATCTTTTTACTAATGCATTAAATATTTTATCATCATCTCACTATAATCATTTAACACAATATAATTATCACCATAACAAAGACCACCACCTCACCATCTCATCACTGTAACCATTATCAATATCATTTGCCTCCCCTACTTGACTATCACCCCATCATCACCATCTCATCATCACTACCACCCCACTATTTCATCAATATCAATGCAACTATCATCTTTTTACTAATACAATCAATATTTTATTATCATCTTACTATAATCCTCTAATACAACTACCATCATAACAAAAACCACCACCTCACCACTATGACCATTACCAATATCATTTTCCTCCCCCACTTGGTTATCGATGTAACAACTTTATCAATAATATTATCATCACCATCATTGTCACAACAACAATCATTATCATTACATGTGCCAACCACTCAATTGTTTTGTGTCCAGTACATGTATTACATGCACCAAACACCAAAAAACAAAAAATGACCTAGAGGGTGTAATACACATACTGGATGCAAGAAAAAATTTAGTGGCTATTACACACTTTAGATAAAAAGAAAAAAATGATTGTGAGACGTATATAATTTAATTGTGCAATTATGCTAGTTTGGGAAAGTTTTTCTCAACTATAGTAGTTTGAAAAATATTATTTCTACTGTGCTAATTTAGAATAAAACTCTAAATGCAATATAATATATTTAATTCAAGTAAAATGCATAGAAAAATTGGAAAGGAAAAAATTAATAGAGAAAAAAAGGCGATAACCTCATTAGTAAATTCACTTAGTTCCAAAAAAAAATAACAAGCCTTTATAGTTTGTTACTAATAAGTTTAAAAAAACTAACATAATTATTGTAATCATCAGCTAAGATAAAATGTTTAATTTTAATGAAAACTTTTAAAATAATTTATAACCTTTTAGTTGTTGTTTGCAGGAATAGTTTACTTTCTAGTCGAGGATGATGATCAGAGATAAGTTGCTATTATGATTTTCAAAGGTTGCTATATATATATATAGTATTATTGCAAGTCTCCACAAATTGAGTCATGTATTGCCTTGGATTTCTTTTGTCATCGAATTGCTAGAACTTTGATGGTTGATAATTCAGAGTCATCCTTAATAGGTTAATTTTTTAGATGTACGAGTTTCATATAAGAATACAAATGTTGAACTAAATTATCTACTTGGTCCATAATGGCTTCCTTGATAAGCCCTTTCATTTGATTTATGGTGAAGATGTCGTTAGTAACACCGCACATGTTCCTTGTACACCAATTATGGAATCCTCAATAACATACAAACGATCTTTTTAAAAAGCTTTGGTAATTAAAGGTTGGCCTCCATCATACATACTCTCGAGTATTCCCATCAATTTTGTTATCCTGCGGTCTTTTGCCTTAAATGAAGTTGAAAGCCCTTCAATGAGTGTTATAAAGTTAGCCATTTGATTTTATAAATATGTAATCTTAATCAACATCATTAATATGGTGTCAAAACCCAATACCTTGCTTGGTGATGCTAGCTGACATGAGAAAATCTCCACATTTGAATTGTCAAAATGGTCATCTTGAGTGTCGAAGAAAAGTCTATATGCCCCATTTGATTTTTTTTAAGGAGTTACTTATAGTTTTAGCCTTGGAGTGTTAAGTCACCTCACCCCGTATGCATTTAACATCATCATTTGCTTGAGAATTAGCATAGTATAAACATACAACTTAATGATGGATTTTGTTTTCAACGACAAGGCTAAAAAATCTTCGACAAAGTGTCAATAAGTAGCTCAACATTATTGTTTTCTTTGGAAGAAATAATTGTGATCATGTTTTCCTAGTTTTTATTGAGAGGTTGTTGGGAATTCTTGCTTGAAGAAAAGTGTTGAGAGGTAAAGACTCTTCTAGTGAAGTTGTTAAAAATTTATAGGTACAAATTTAGTACTTGAAATTAAACAAACACACATGTATAGATATTTGTTTTTATTAAAATATATAATTAGGTACAATCCTTATTTAAAATATTCCTACAAAAGAATAAAACAATCATCTGATTATTCTATTGAATTTTATTCGTGGTGACTTAATATATTTGTAAAATCAAGCAAGATTTATACTTTGTAAAAACAAAAATTTAGGTTTGTATTGCAAAATAAAATTTGATACTTTGAATAATACCTTTGATATAACTATAAAGTGTTCTTGAAAAACTCTTATGAATCTTTTGGTGTTAATCTAATAGAGATTCTTCATATACTTCATGCGTAGATGAAAAAGAATTGAGAGTTTTTGAGAGATAGTTTTTTTGCATGAAGAGCTTTTCTTTAAAAAAAATTCATATCTCCAAGAAGAATTATTCTCATATGTCTAAGGTGAGCCTTTATTTATAGAGATTTGTAGAGGCACACAAGTCTTTTACTAATTCCACTTGACATAATTTTATTTGATTTTTATTATGGGATCTTGTATTTATAATCAAAAGTTTCAAATATCTTATCTCATGTGTCAATCTTTCCCTGGTTTAGAAATATATGGGAGCTCATTTATTCTCCATGCTATTTGTTTTAATTTTAATTTATCTTTTTTATGTAAAAATAAAATAAAAATGACATGGCAAATTTTGATTGGTTGAAAATTTTTATTTCTGGCAAGAAATTTTCAATCAAGCACAAACATATAATATCCTTAATTATTAATAAAAATTGGCTTTGTTTCCAAGGTTCTTGCGTAATGATTTTTATTGTTTCGTCCAGCAGGTGTTTTGTGAACAAAAAAAAAAGACATTGATTTTAGCAACAAATTCTTGATTTGAAAAAATAATCAAATCTTAGATGAGCTGCAACAGCTAAAAACATGACTTTTGTGATGAACCGAAGTGCGTAAAGGTTCACTCTCACTATGATGGAGCCAATATTTTACATTGGTTTTAGTCATAAAAAATCATTTTTTTAATCCATATGGACATGGTTAAACATATCGAGGAGCAAAGGCTTGGTGTGGATTGTACCTTTATTAATCATAAATAAGCAAAACTTCACCTTTGCTTTTTTGCTTTACTCTATTAAAAAAAAAAAATTAAAGAGAATTTGAATATGGCCTGATGATACATTCCTTGATTCACCTATGGGGAGTTGAATTTGATATATTCAAAGCCTTTGACATTGATCGTATGTTTGTCTGACGACATAAAAGGATCTGTGTGATTTGACAAAGATACATTTCAACCCTTCTTCAAACAATTTTCTTTGGTTTTTTGAAGGAGATGTTAATTTGGATCTTGTTATCTAAGCAAGACTTTGCCTGATGCCAAATTCTAGAAATAGTTTTTATTTTGAGATGGAAGAATCAACAACAACATGAGATTTGGGTCCTTTATTTAGTTTTTCATCTTTAATTTTGAATGTAATATTTTGTTGATCGTCTTTAATTTTATTTAAAAAATACCATTTGTTTAGTTAAAATCTTTCATCTTATCTATTTTCCTTTTCTTCTTTCACCCTTTAAGAAATTAAAAAAAAAATTAATTGAAAAATAATATGAAATTGAAGAAATGATTTCAGAATAAATTAATTTTAAAATATAGAGGTTAAATATGTAATTTTAACATGACATAATTTCATAGATGTGGTTAAGGATAAAAGAGGATGAAGATAAACGAGATAGTTTACATTTTAAACTCATTCTTTTGTTGTACGTTGTAAAATAAAAATTACTTTATAAATTCCTCTTGGAGCTCCCAGAATAACATGGAAAGCAAAAGCTCAAAAACACTTTCTCTTTATCTCGTATACTTGCAAATTAGATCTAAATATATAATGCCTTAATAATAGAAAAACTAATAAGAAAATGATAAGAAAAATCTTGTTTATGTGGAGAGAAATAGTGTGTGCGAAAGGTTCAATTGTTTAAATAACTTTAATCTCATTGGAGTTCAACTTTTGAAACTATAAACCTCTAATATTCTTGACATCTCACTTTTTGAAACCTCTAAGATTTACTAAGTTTTTATGTTACAATATATTTTTTAAAGTATTTTTTATATTATTTTTTATCAAAAAAATATTAAATTGATATTTTTAAGTGTTTTAAAATGATTTTAATATATTGATATTAAAAATAATTTTTTTAAAAAATAACATTTTAATATATTTTTAATTACAAAAACTTTTGAAAAATATCTTACATTATAATACCATACACACTTAACAAACAACACCAATGAGCGGGATCGCTCTTTTTTTATATATCATTTTATTAAAGTTTTATTTAATTCATGTCTTTTGATATCATTGAAAAGAAATGAATATAAATTCTTAAACAGTCCGCAGTCCACATGAATATAAATTCTTTTTATATGGTGAAAAATACTTGAACAGGTTGTTTTGGACCCATAGGCAACACAAAACCCATAAGAAAGAAGCCGTGGATGATGTTTCATGACGAGAGCCAGTCTGTGACTTGGATAGTTGGATGGCTCAAAGTGCCAAAGAGAAGGGTGAAAAAGTTTATAGGGCATGATTTTTATTTTTATTTTTTTGTAATAAAAGAAAAACTAATTCTTTAGTCTAAGATCAGTAAAAGTAAGATTTTCATAAATATTCTAATTTAAACTTGAAAATTCATCTTTCATCGAATCAAAGAGATGAACTTAGTTTTAATATACAAAAAACTAATTTAGAAATTTACTTAGCTATTAAAAAACAGAACAATAATTTTTCTGATACCCAAAACAGGTGGAATTCCTCCTCTCCCCACGTCGTAAATAAAAAAATCTCGATCAATTATTTATAACAAACAAAACTACTAGTAGACCCGCTTTATTGCAAAGTTAAATTATTTTTTTTTATATAAAACAAATGTTCAGTGGCTAACATATTTTGAAGCTAGAAGAAATTCATGAGTTATAAATTCAAATCATTAAATAAGTTGATTTTATTTTAATTAAATAATAAAAAATAAATAATAATAATAGATGAATCAAACAAAAAAAATTATCACAATAACATGAAAAAAAAAATTCAAAATAAAAAAATAATATAACTTAATTTTCAGTCTGTTAAATATAAAATGACAAAATTAATTTAAGAAAAAATAAAACAAATATGTCCAATTCAAACTCGTAAACCAGGTCATTAGAATGGAAATACTCATCTAAAAAAAATTATAAAACTCAATTTATAACCACTCAATTGTTGAAGCCTAAGGTTGGAAAAATAATTTCAATTATATAAAAGGATACAAAACAAAAGGTAATAATTAAAAAAATCAAAATCAAAATTGAAATAAAAAGTGAAATTTTATTTTTAATTAAAGGGTCAAATTAAAAAGAAAAATCAATTTAACAAAATTAAAAAAAAAAATAAGAATTAAAATAAAAATAAAAATAAATGTTTGATTGACTAATGAAATTGAAAGAGAAATAAAAGAACTCAAAAAAATAAAACAAAGAATGAGGACCAAATTAAAAAATATCATAAATTAGAATTGAATGATGAAATTGAAATTTTACAAAAGAGCCAAAAACAAAAATTTAAAATCAAAAGAATAAAAATTGAATTTGACATCTCAAAAAATTAAATGACAACTTTGAAATTTTGCATGGCTAGCTCGATTCTTAAGGGTAGTAAAGAGAAAAGCGGGAAGAAAACAAAATTTGATATCGATAAAATAAATATAAAAAAATACTACCAATCCATAATATAAAAGGAAAACTACAGTACTTTCCTCTCCTCATATTATTTAGTTTTTATCATTTCTATGTTTTACGAAGAAAGTTATAGTATTTTTCCTCACATCTTAAAAAAAAAAAAAAAAACCATATAACAACCATAAGCTGGGATAATCTGAGTTACCTCGACAAACCCACAAACCTCATGGAAAAATAAAATAAAAGAAAATAAAAATAAGTTCCCAATCATCTTATTAGTAAAAGTAAAATTGAAAAAAATCATATAAAAAAATAACAATCAATAATTAACTAATACTCTAAAAGGTATAGGAAAAGTATTGTAGCTTTCCTCACAGTACATGTTTTTTTTTTTGTTCATTTTTTTCTTGCCTTTCTTTCTTTTTTGTTTTTTTTCTTTTTTTTTCCCACGTTTGTTTTTATTTTTTTGGGTTTTGACATGTTTTTTTTCCCCAAGATTGTCTTCTTCTACTTTTTTTTTTTTGTATTTTTTTTAAAAATTATCTGTCATTTTTTGTTTTAATATTGAATTGGTTGAAAATTTTATTCTGTATTTTTTTTCTTAAAACATTATTGGTTACTACAACATTTCCTTACATGTTTTTTTTTTTTTTTATGATTTGTTTTTCTTCTTGTTTTTTTTTTTCAAAATGATATTTGTTGATTTTTTTTTCATATTAAGCTGGTTGAGAATTTTGCTTCGTGTTTTTTTTAAAAAACACAATGGATTGTTACAATGTTTCCCTACATGATTTTTGTTTTGCTACAGTGTTTCCTCACATGTTTTTTTTTAAAAAATTATCTTTGTCAATTTTTTTAATATTAAACTGATTGAGAATTTAGCTTTAACTTTCTCCATATATTTTTTTATTTTTTACTTTTTTTTTCAGAATTGTTTTTGTTGATTTTTTTTTTAATATAGAGTTGGTTGAAAATTTAGTTTCATAATTTTTTTAACAAAACAATGTGGATTGTTATAGTGTTTTTTTACATGTTTTTTTTTTCCTTTTTTTATGGTTTTTTTTTTGTTTTTTTTAAATTATCTTTGTCGATTTTATTTTTTTTCATATTGAGCTGATTGAGAATTTAACTTCATAGTTTTTTTAAAAAACACTGTGGATTGCTATAGTATTCCCCCACATGATTTTTTTTTGTTATGATTTTTTTAAAATTGTATTTATCAATTTTATTATTTTTAGTATTGAGCTGGTTGAGAATTACAACAATAGATATCCTCATGAAACACTATAGATTGTTACAGTGTTTTCCCGGTTTTTTTTTCCTTTTATTTATGTTGTTTTTTTTTTTTTTTTTATATTGAGCTTGTTGAGAATTTAGCTTTGTAGTTTTTTTAAAAAAAATATTATAGATTGGTACAGTATTTTCCCACATAATTTTTTGTTATGATTTTTTTTAAAAATTTTTCTTATTCATTTTATTTTTTAAAATATTAAGTTTTTTAACTTTGTAGTTTTTTTTTAAGTTAAAATAATTTTTTAATAATTGTTTTACACACTCTGGATAATAGAAAAATATGTTATAAGCCCGTGTCATCGCGCGGTGACGGCATCTACTGTATATGAAAAGCAAAACTACAGTAATTTCCTCTCCTCGTATCATTTTGTTTTTGTCAACCCTGCTGGTTTGGACAAAAAAACCTCATGGAATTCGTGGCCATAGTGGCCGGTGGATAATTGCCCTACATGATGAGCTTGTTTGTTTGTATAATTGTTTGTTTGTATAATTGTTGTTGTTTTTTTAATAATATTTTATATTAAAATATATATTAATAATATTTTTTATTTTTTTAAAATTATTTTTGATATAGTATATTAAAATGATTTGAAAACACTAAAAATATATTAATTTAAAATTAATAAAAAATTAAAAAATTAAAAAAAAATTAAAAGTTTTTTAAAAGACAAAAAGAAACGGCATTGGACTTCTCTATTATATTACAAAATGGTGCGGGGCCCGCGGGGAGAGGGTACTGTCTTTTTTTGAATGGAAAAAGCAAATCGTGCGACCTCGCAGGGTGATCGCGCGATATCTTTAGGTGAGCTGTCGCATTTGAGCGATACCCAGAGCGTGAGGCTTGTGGGTGACCGCACCACTTCGCTGTCGGGCATCATTACACGCCAACTAACAATTGACAAAAGGAGCTCCAATAAAATAAAATTTCATGAACGGGTATGGCAGTATCCGAAGCATAGTCAAAAATCGGATCATTTTTGGAAAACTTGATATTTATTGACTTGGACTAGTTAACCTATATTACGAGAGAGAGATGGGAGTAGCTGCTTAGAAGTTGCAGAGGAAAAAGGGGGGAGCCAGCGGGAGCCAATAGAGTCTGGTTGGAAAGAATAAATAAAGTGTTTTCATTTTCACAAATTGACATTAAAGAATTCGATCATATAATATCTGAAAGTGAATGGTTGAACAGCTAAATCTTTTTTCCTCGTTGTTTTTTATACTTTTAGATAGTTAGTAGCCCTACCATAGGTTTTTTTCTCCACTCCTCTCCATTCTGGATAATTATTTTCCTATCGTAATTTTTTCTATCCCTAATACAAGCAAGACTCCAACTGATTTTTTCAACTAAAATATGGTAGCAGTTTTAAAGGTGAAACTTGAAAGAATAGCCACAATTATTTTTTGAATATTTTTTTATTTAGAAATATATTAAAATAATATTTTTTATTTTAAATATTTTTTTATATTAATATATCAAAACAATTTAAAAACTAAATAAATTTAAAAACATGGTTGTATCACAAAATTAAACAAGGCCGTGGTGTTCAAGTGTTTATGAAGTGGCGGTTTAATGATAAAATATCTCCCGTGATAAATAAATAATTTTATGAATAATTGATTATTAAATTTTCATGAATGTGCAAAAAGTTTCTTGTATTACAACTTATAATCATTGTCTTGGGCCACATATATTGTAGTTTGATATATTTGAAAAAATAAATTTTCTTAAAATTTTAAAAATATTAGATCTAAAAGATTTAAAAAAGAAGAGAAAAGGAGAATGAGCTGCGGCTAGAGACTAAAATCAATTTGTTAGGGAGTGAAGTGAATATAACAAAACTATAAGGACCTAGGTAATGTGATAATAAAATTACAAGAACTTAAAATGTTAAAAAACAAAATATAACCCGAGTGAAACGGTGCGCATCACTGTTCCCACCGCCTTACTCCACTGATCTATAACATTACAGAGAAAACCGCCTTGACTGCATCTGCGGTACAAGGTCCGGAGCATTCCCTCAACGAACATGGTATTTTAATTTTTATATCTTGAAATGTTTGAAACCAGAGACCCATTTTTGTGTGTGTGAGAGAGGAAGATATCTTTGAGGTCTCTCCGTCCTCTCTCGAATTCAAGCTCACCCATCTCAGGTATGAGTTATGATTGAGAGGATGTATTCGCTTCCACTTTTAACAAATCTAACCTGTAGAGATATCTCACTGCTTGTAAATATCAAGAAAAGGAGATTCTCTGCCTTTCATCTCGATTCATCATGTCTCTCTTGGTTGGCTTTTGTAGCGGATCATTGGGCAGAAATAGGAGATTAAGCGAAGGCAAGGGGCTGAGAGGGAGCAGAAAGAGGTCCATCTCACCGCCGACCATGTCGTTGTGTCAGTACGAGATCATGTTTTTTCTTCTTGTTTTTCTTTCAGCCTAACCAATCAAGTTTTTTCTTAAGCTGGGATTCGGTGAGAGATGGAAAAACGTCAGGGAGGGGGATATTACCATGGTTCTAGTAAATTGTATCCCAATTTCGTTGGCCGGGAAAAAAGTATAATTAAAAACATTCGCTCGCATACAACAATGAGAATATACAAAATGCAGTCTCTGGAAAATCCGTCGAAGATGGTTATAGAACATGGTAGCGTCAATTAAGAATTAAAAAATCCCCCGTGTGAATGGAATTCTGGCCTAATGCGAGAGATCATCCACCATATGGTCGGTCGGAGTAAACTTTTAAGGTGGCCGATAGAGTCTTTAAGAGTTAGTGCACAAAATATATTAAAAAACAAGAGTGCATGTGACATGGGGACTACTTAGAGAGTAATAGAGATATAGCGGGTCAATATTAATATTTTTTTATAATATAAAAAGATATTAAAAAAATTGAGGACATTTTAAATGTTTTAAGTATCATAATCATGCTAGATTTAAATGTGTTAGGTTAATTAGGTCAGTCAAGCAACTTGAATTTAAAAATCATAATAAATTTAATTAAACAACAAGAAAAAAATTATTATATAATTTAGTTATAGAAAAAAAAAATAACATAAATAATTTATTAATACTGGCAATCCAATTATTAGTAGATAATTGGATTTAGTTACCTATAACTGTTTTGACACACAATCTTAATAATTTAGGTGTTGCTTATTTATTAGCGTATGTGAAATACATGTTAATAATTTTTTAATTAAAAAATAATAAATATAGTGTGAAAATATTAAAATACCATTCATAATCCTCTTTAATTATTAACATATTTATATAATTTTATTATTATAGTCCACAGTAATGTTAATTTGTATAGAGAATTACATTAAAATCCGGATGACAATTTGGCTTTTTTTATAATATAAAAATCTTAAAATATTCGAGAATCAACTCTTAGTTACAGGTCCGCCAATGAAATCGATGGTCAAAAGAGGAGAATTAACATAATATATCTAGCTAGGATTTATTCATTTTAATATGTTGGATTTTGGATTCACAATCAACCAAAAGATTGATACGATCTGATATAATTAAATTAATTTCAAGTAGTCACGAAATCCGATGGTATAAATCTTATCTCTTATGTTAATATATAAGAGATATTGCTTATGTTAATAATAAAATTTGAAGAATAAATAATTGATTTTTAATATCAACAAAACTTAATCAAAACTAAAATGTATTAATTTATATAAATATTTTTTTTTATTTTAATCTAAATAAAGATATATTGCATGAATGATATGTATATTAATTATAAATTTGATATAGGTAATTAAATAAGTAATTAATTTATAAATATGTAATATGATTAGAAGATAATAACTAGCGGTGATAACAATATATATAATTTGTCAGAAAAGCCATCACCACATAATGGAGAGGAATCGCGCGATCGGCTGAGCATCGAGCACCTTTCTGCACGATTATCGCGCGATGTATCGACTATCGAGCGATGAAAAAAAAATAAATGTAAGCATGTGATTGGACTTCTCTTTCATTATATTTCATTTCTAGCATCGTGATTGAGGGGCCCAAGAGGAAAAAATGTCATTGTCACTTTACTCCTCGGATAAGTGGCGGATGCTGCCTTTTCTATATCATCCTCTATATAATCCACCTCTCTTGCTTGAGGAAGGAAAAACCAGCTGTACATGTACAGACCCTAAAAAAAAAAGGCATCATCTTATCTTCGCCTAAGATGAGGAGCAACGTGGATACAAAACAAGTTGCGCAGAGGTCCTCTCTCAAAGCGCTTCAAAGGAGGAATCTGGTATATATACATCCTTGCTCACAATACTAGCTAGGAATGGTGGTCTCAATTAATGGCGTTGCATTGGTCATTCCTTCTATCGTAGTTAATTGTTTTTCTTGGCTTCCTTCTGTTTATATACTAAATTATCAGCTGGTGATTTTTTTTTTTTCTTTCCACCCATTTGTACTGTTTGAAATTCTAACGTATGTAATTTATCAACAATGCAAACAGAAACGGAAAAACAGGGACAAAAAATTAAGTAGGAGCATAAAAAAGATAAGGGCTGACATGGTTGAGATTAGCGAGGGTCAAAAACGCATAAGGGAGGGTCAAATGGAAGTAAGGGAAAAATTCCAGGAAATAAGTAAAGAGGCTGCCAAACTTAAAGAGGAAACTAGTCAAATCTGCAAGCAGAGTGCTGCAAATCAACTCAGGCTTGATCTCATGTTTCAGATCGTAAAGGCAAGAGCAGAGAATGATTTTGCCAAGGATGAATTACTCACCCAAACCTTACGGTTTGTGATCCTATCAACAATATCTTTGTAGCTTCAATTTAATTTTATTGCCGGTCATCACCATAAACTTGAATAAAATTATAGAAGATGAAGACTTGAGCTGCAGTTATCTGCATGTTCATGGAATTTCAAGCGTATGCTATGATTAATTAACGTTGTCCTTCGTTTTATATTGTGTTTCAGGGATCTAATGGTTTGTTTTATATTGTGTTTCAGGGATCTAATGGCAAAGCAGAACATGACCAAGAACCAGGGTCTCTAGGAAGAACAATGATCAACAGTACATCTCAATGACGTGTGTACTATGTAGTTTTTTCATGTAATGTACCGTAGTTTTAATATATTTGTAATGCAAGGTTTTCTAAGGGTACTTGAGCACAAGTCGATGGGTCTTTTCTTATGTAGTTTATATAATAATGTTATATAATAATGGTGTTTTTAATATTATCTTATTGTTTTTAAAATAAAAAAAAAATATTATTTGAAAAAAAAAATTGAAGAATAATAATTTTGAAAAGATAAAAAAAAATATTTTAATATGTTTTAAAATATTTTAAAAATAATAATTATTACCATTTTAAACACATTTTAAACAAATTATCCGAACAGACTCTAAACAGATTATCCAAACACTAAACAAATAGATTATATTGGGAGGGGAAGGTTGAAGGTGTCCATTGGAGGTAATTGATTCCAAGGTTGAGAAATTTGATCTCATGTCCAAAATAGTTTTATTCATCTTAAAAATAATTTTATATTAACTTTAATATATCTACACAAGTAAAAATTTTAATTAAATAAAATGAGAATGGAAAGCTGCAACTCTGCTTTTTAAGATGCTATTAGAGCTTCAAATAAACCCAATAGTCAAGCAAATATTGATTATGTTGCTCAAACATTTATGAAGTAATAAAAGATGGATTGTAAATGAAAAATTATTAGAAAAACTATTGAGCAAATAAAAAAACCAAAATAATTTATAAAAACTTGATAATGGATCATCTATGCATATAGAATTTAAGTTTTTTTATATGAAATCTATACTCAATTTTTAAATTAAAAAAAATAATAAAAATATCGTAGTAATTGTTTTTTAAAAAATATTTTTTATTTTCAATATATATAAAAATTCTATATAAAATATATTTTTTATTTTTTAAAATATATTTTTAATATTAATATATCAAAATAATCCAAAAAACAAAAGAAAAAAAAGTTAATTTTAAGTAAAAAAATTAAATTTTATAAAATATAGTTTTTATTATAAAAACAAACAATTACAAAGTCATGTATAATTGTTCAATATCAAATAATATATTTTTCTATATAAAAAAATCGGTTTCTCATCGAAGAGTATGAATACTGGACGGAGTTATACGAATTGGTAAGGGTGCATTTATTACTATAAAGATAAATGGTTCGGCTTACCCAGCATGTATATAAAAAAAAAAAGTTTCTCATCAAAGGTTTTTTTTTTTTTTTTTTTTTTTAATAATAAGGGTGGTGTCATATTTCTAAGAAAGATGTGTAATATACTCTACAATTTTATTTCAATAAATTAAATGTTCATTATGAACTTTTCCCATCGAAAATATTCTTATTCTAACATAAAAATTTAATGTTTGTGATGCATGTGATTTTTTTTTGTTATGCAAGCTTTATATTATTATATAAAAGCATCCAAATCAAAATTAAATTTTGTTTAGAAGATTTTAAAATCTCTATTTTATATAAGGTTTAAAATTTCAATGCAATTGAAAAACAAGAATGCTTTCTGAATGTTTAGAAGTTATTGGTTAATTTATGATTTTTTTTTATATTTAGTTTAAAACTTTTTTTTTCCTTAGTTTGATTAGAATTTTTATTATTTTAGCTTTATTTTTGGGCTTCCTTGTCCAATTAGACAAATTTTTAGGTTTATTTAAAAAGTTATAAATTTTTAAAAAGATAGATTATCCGAAAAAAAATATTAAATAATAAATTTTTGAATAGAATTCTAGTTTGATCTATTTAATATTAAATATTAAATTATAGTGATATTGTAGTAATTACATGAACTTTGGAATTAAAATAAATAGCTCACTTGGCTTCCTAAGGAAGCCAAGTGCAGCTAACGCCAAGTGCAGCTAACTATATTACTAAAAAGGAAAAGAGATTTTTTCTAATTTCTTCAAAAGTCCTTCCAAAAATCATATGGAAACAATTAGATTAAAGGATTAAAAGGAGTGTTTGGGTGATCTAGAAAGGTTATTTATATAATTTGAGGGAATTTAAAGCTTAGGAGAAGGAGATGAATTGGAGGAGGGTTTGAGGGAGAAGGAAAGGAGGAGAATAAATCAAACTTTTCCTCTTATTTTTTCTTCCTGATTACTTCACATAGGAAACAACTTTTGCTTTTGGGTCAATTAAAACATTTTATTTATTTATTTGAGTTGTAAGGCATGAAATGTGTTTGAAGGAAATGAGGGTTTATGAGATTGGTTGTTTGAATTGTTAATTTGATCCTACAATCATGTTAATGAAAACATTTAAATTATGAGACAAGTATAGAATTAAGATAATCAAGGAAAATCATCGCCCCTCTTTTTCATGCTAAGTTTTGGCTAAGGGGTCAACAAAAGGGGATAATTTCTTCGAATTGTCTTGTATGCATGATGTTGAAGGTTATGTTATTACCTAATTATGATGAATTCAAACAAAATAATTGAAGAAAGATCAACAAGGAACCCATAATTCATTTAAAGATATATTTTAGCCTCGGGCCATTAGGAGAAATGATGGGGTTTGTTTTTAATCCTATGTATTATTATTATGTTAAATTATATGAATGGTGAATAATTATAATGGGTTAGATGTATGTAAATTGAGGGAAAACTCTTGGGTTCCTAAGTGAAGGTTCGGTAAATTGGTTCTTAATGAGGGAGAACAAAATGATAAAACCGTGTATGTGCTTAACATGGAAATATATCTTAGAAATAAATTGTATTGGTTTGACTATGTGTATGGACTATACATGTAAAGTATTGTATATGTAGAAGTAATTGAAAATGTGTTACTTTTTGATAAGGTATGGATCCAAAAATTGATATAAATAATGGTAATGTGATAATCATGTTGTTGACGTGGGATATTGCTGCGACCAAACCCTAAGACATTGAAGGATCAGGATCATGCCAGACAAGTAAGTATTCTAATCTTATACTTAAAATTAAAATAAACAAAGATAAATAAAGTATGATTGTATTTGTTTGTCCGGACTAATAATATCCGTTATAATGATACGAGTATCTTTTAAGGAAGTATTATAGATATAGACTTGATTAGCCATTCCAAGATTATAATGGTTATCGCAGTGTGTTTAGAGTCGAATGATGAATCTGCCTCCTGAGATGTGTGTTGAAAAAGGAGTTTTTGATATGATCATAAAGTTATGATTATAAAGTTCATGAATTGCCACCTAGTATTATGGTTACTAGAAAACTTATGATCTATGAAAATCTAGGTAAGAGACTAGTTTAGTAAGGGAAAAACATATCATCCCCAGTACACCCTATCTAAGATAAACTGCATTGTTGTTTGATTATTTTTTAGGTCGTGTTTTTATCTGTTGGTCTCCTCTAAGGTTCTAGACAAATCTTCGTTCATAAGAAAGTTTCTACTTTATTGGGTTAAATCTTAACTATTCTAAAATCTAAATTTTAGCATCGCATGTATTTCCTAAATATAATTAATTCCTAACATTCCGAATAAAAAAATAATGCTTAAGAGGAATTTTTTATATTTTGGCAAAACCCTGAAGGATAATCATAAATTGATTACAATATCTATTTTGCATTTTCAAAACATAATAAAAATGAGATTTTATCCTTTTTAAAAAAAAATATGGATGAAAAACATTTAGGATTTGGCCGTATGCATAAAAATAAAACATATTTTTTGTGTTTTTTAAAATGAAGAAATTTAATTTTTTTTTGGATTTTTTTTTAAAGTTTCAAAGAAAACCGAATATTTTTTATTACGAGATCCTTATCTTACATTATAAGTCTATAGCTCGATATTATGTAAAATTATTGAAAAAAACATATGAAGAACCCACAAATATTTTTTAAAATACCATTTGAAAAATTTATTTTTTTAATTATTATTATTATTAAGTATGTTGGGCTAGACCTGACCTAGCCATCCGGGATGGGCTGAAACAGGTCCAGCCTGACTCAGTCAGGTGAGTTGATTGTCGGCCCAACATCCTCTAGTTTTTTTTTTTTATTACCTTTGAGCTTGACTCGACTTAGCCATCTAGACTAGGTTGAAATGGATCCAACCCAGGCTCACATGGTCATTGGTCTAACCTAGGACCATGTTAATTATTTTGCTTTCTACATGCAATGGTTGGCATTATGGCAGGGAGGAGAAGAGAAGTTACCTGATGCAGGGGAAGTAGTTGGCTAGTCGTGTCAGGAGGGTGGCGTGAGGTTAGTGGCGACGTTGGTTAAGGAGTTGGCGGCAGGTGTTAGTTGCTTGAGTAGAAAAAACCTATGGCGGAGAGGAAGAAGAAGAGATTAGTGGTGGTGGTTCCTATCGCCAACAAGGAAATGTGGTTGCAAGGGTGCCAGGTTGTTGTTGGTCACGACATGGGTGAAGTGAATGCAACAGCAATGGATGAAGAGAGGAAAGGCTGGTTGGTGAAAATAACAGGGGTAGGAGCTAGTTTTTTGCCAACTTTGAACCTTGTTTTCTTGTTTAATGTCTGAAATCTACCCTATTTATAGGATTTTTTGTAATCTATTTTTTAGAATAATTCTGTATTCTTGTGCTTATTGTCTTTCTTGAATTGTTTTTGTCCGTGCCAGTTTGTTTACTGTATATATTTCTTGGTAAATCAATTTTTTTAAAATACATTAAAAAATGAAAAAAATAATAAAAAGTGATAGGAAGAGAGATATAGTTTTGATTGGATGCATAGCTATAAACTTTAGAGATCAAAAAACAATTACGGTATTTGTGTGTTTGCTCGTAGATCCCTGTCTTCTCCTTATCCGGACCAAAAATGTCTATTGTACCTTATTTATAAGAGAAGGTGACCTTCTTTACAGTAGACTAGTAAGTACTTGGAGACATACTTACTTTTTTTATGCCAATGTTGGTGACTGGAGATAAACTCTCTTCAATTATTCATGGGATGGGAGGGAGTAGGTCTTGCTTCATATTTGCTAATTCATTTCTGTGCTGCTGATTCTACATGCATGCAGGATGGAGATGATGCATGCTTAACGGAGAACTCGTAATTTGTTGCTCTTCCTTGTCCTTGGATTTTGCCTTTCTTAGGTTTGTCTACGTTGAAGAGATTATCAGAGATATTTATGTATTATTCCCTTTTAAATAAATATAGTATTCATAGATGATTATTATGATATATAGATACCTCGCTGCTGTCTGAGTGGTTGAATAACATATGAGAATTGCCTTATGATTCCTCATTGTTTTTTTTTTTTTGGTTACAGTGTTATTATTATTCTTGGCTTCGGCCTTTCCTGACCCTGCACGCTCTAGGAAAATCGGCCTTGGTTATTTTAGTCACCTGTGGCGGACCCGCCGAGAAATGTAGTTTTTTAATGCAAGTGTTCGCCAATCATTTCCTCATGCCGGACAGAGTCTTCGTCAATTAATATTTTTTTTATGTATCTTGCTGTTTGTGTCATTTACTTGCGAAGTCTTCGTCAATTTAATTATTATGTATATGAAGTCTTCGTCAATAATTCTTTAATCAGAATACCTACATATGATATATCAGGAATATGCCTTGATGTCTTGCTATATTTCTTATTGTTGAGTGCTTATACAACATCTGTAAACTAGAATGCTGATGATAATCAAGAGGCCGGCCGGATAGGAGCTCATTCCGAAAGCGTTCTATCGATGATATCTGTAAGTTGTCATATTCCTGCAGCTCTTTTGATTTCTCTGGAAAATAATGGAGGATATATATATATATATGCTACTACTTGGAGAGTTGTGCTGGTTAATACCGGCCTGTTTTCTGAGCTAACCTCCGTCGGTCGTTATTAGTCCCAGCATAGGTTCTTGGAAACAAAGGATGCAACTCCTGGCAGGGGCAGGCGAAAATGTCATTTTGTATGACAAGGTGCAAGCTAAGAGAAGAAACAACATATGGACGCGAGTTCGTGATTTTAGAAAATGGAAACAAGATGGATATAGCTCAAAACGAGCTCTTGCTCCGATGATATACAGTGAAATTGAGAGGTACAGCTCTAATCGAACATGTGCATTAATTTAGGTGGTGTTATCTTCTAAATCAAAGATTAGAGTCCCATCACACCACTCTCTCCTCCTCCTCCTCCTTCTCCTCCTTCCTTTTATATAATATTAATATGTACATTAAGTAAATATAGCCGATCAAAACTTCCCAAATTAATTATACATGTGAAATTACTATATATTAAGTAAATACTATCTCATAATCATCGGCTACTTGTAAGATCCACTAATTTAAACATTTAATTTTAATGCATTCTTATTTTCATGTCAGATACTATTCCTAACAATCATGCGGGTGTGGGTGAAATGATGATTTAGACCGATTTTTTACCCATCAAACTTAGACCTTAAGCAGTTAAAGTTTTTGCCGGCAGACAATGATTCCCTATATCCTCTGGACTCGAATTTCAGTTCCTTTGTTTTTTCCCCCTCTCATACACATACACAGAATATAGGCTAAAGCGGATAGGATATTCAAGAACAATAAGCCCATAAGACTGCAAGCACCAAATTGTTTGCTAACTGGGAACCGAAGTTTGATGGTTGGATTATTTGGAGCATATTGCAAATCATATCATTATTGACAAGCAAAAGTACACAAAGAAAATATATATTTTTAAGAAAAGTTGTCTTTACGTGGGACATTTATAGTTGAAATTTCTTTATTTTAGCTCTTTAACGATAGAACCATTGCTTAGTCGACGGTTAGACCTCAAGTTAATATTCCACTCATTTTCTTGAGCATTTATTTCTTAAAATCAGTTTTTGTGACCCTCGATATTGTTGTCAAAGTTATCATGCCAAGAGGATATTTGTTTTGCGTTTTAGAAAAAAAAAATATTTTTTTTGTTTTTTTCTTTATTTTAAATTAATTTTTTTGATATCTTCATATTAAAAATAAAAAAATATTATCTTAAAATATTAGCTATGTGACATAAGCATAGAAGATTGACCACGAACTTAAAAAGCACATTATTTTGAGCGACCGAACGACGGCTCAAAATAAAACACGATAGGATGGCCCACCATAAAAATCTGGCCCTGAATGGGAGAACGCCACTTGGATTTATTTTCCAGGACAACGTTGCTCTCAAATCAGAAACAATCAGTCATATCCAACCACAAATTATGAAAACAGTTGCTTCGATTAAAATAATATTATTCTATTCCATTTTTCTGGAGAGCAACTTTATAGCTGCGCGATTTCGCTTGCTTTCGGGCGGTTTCGCTTGCTTTCGGACGATTGGCAAATTTTCTCACACTTGAGCTTTGCATAAATTGAACCTTCTATGACAATGGGATTAGTTTTGCATTCTCTCTAAGCTCTTAAGTTGGGTTCCTCAGCTTTACGAGCATCGTTAAGCCGCTAGCTTTACTATCCCGGTATTCTCTAACCTTTCTGCATATGCATTTGGTTCTGATCAACCAAAACAAGAAAATTTTCTTTTCGTTTTATGGATGTAAAATAAAATTGTGGAGTCTCATCAGTCTTGTTTCCACTATTCTGCAGATCATAGTGAAGAATGGATTCTGATATGTCCTGCTTTGATTTCTCTGATGCTGAGAGTAAGTTCAGTTGATTGGATCTTCTATTATATGTGGGAGAATATATACCTTCCTTATAAGCCATATTTTGAAGAATCTGGCCGGGATCCTTTATCTCAAGGCAACCCACTTTGTTCATTTTCTCATCCTATATAGTATATATCTTATTCTATCTTTTTTCGTTTTCTTTTTCATTTAGTTCTTTTCATTTCATGTTTCAGAGAAGTGAGAGAGATCTCAGAAGAGAAAAAATCAAATTTAATCCCTGCTTTTTTGTTCTGAGAAACAGAAAACCTATTAAATTATATTGGCTGAAGCTAAAACGAGTGAGATTTAGGGTTTAAGGATTTCTTTCCCCCCTTAAAGGTGGCTTGTATGATTTTGACCTTCCAATCTCTGGTAATCTAATCTAATATGTACTCACCTTTCTAAGAAAATTAACTTTTTTCCTCTTTTTTTTTTGTAGTAATACCCCCATCGATGAATCCGCTGTTTCGTAGCCAGGTCGCTGTGCCAGGAAGTATGAATGTTAATGCATTACAATCATAAGCTAACGACTTGAACTACTGTTATATATATATATATATATATATATATATCTATGTTACTTTAGAAAAAGTCCGAAAGCATGCATTAATTGAATTTGTTCATCGAACTTTGGACGTAGTTGGAGAAAACATGTATGGTATTGGGACTAGTAGCCATGAACTGAAATACGGATTGGCAGATCACCAGCGACACCAGCAGCAGACAGAAATACCAAACCAATGTAAGGATCTTCACATGTTTGATATCTGAAATACGTACTGCTTATGACCTGGAGCTTTATCTAGGTTTTATTTTATTTTTATGTTTCTCTAAAGGTCACCTTTCATGTTTGAATGTCACTTTTATCATAAACTCTAATTAAACTGGAACAAATTCGTTAATACACACACACACACACATGTATGCAATAGATCCATCATATCGCAGGCTGACTGGAAAATAGGAAGTGGTCTTGCAAGAATTTATTACTATACATTTCTTCAGCAAATTCTAATCTCCATGGTTTTTTTTTTCCAAGTTTTTTTCTTTCTTCTAGATTTTTGAAACTTAAAGAAACATGATCATGTTGGAAACCGCAGGGATGGTGAATATGAACAACATGTCCGTGAATCATCAAGCAGCCCTAGAACAACCAGCTGGAAGTTCTCCGCCTTCAAAGGATCCTAAAAAGTTGGCTAGACAACGTAGTGACCTGAAATATCGTGAAAAAAAGAAGGTGATGTTATACCAATTATCTGTCTGTAACTCTGTATTCCTATATTTTTCTTTTGTTGTCTCTTCTAATTAGTTCATTCTCTTCTATCATTTATTTTCCAGCAAGAGACGAAAGACCTCAAGAGAAAGGTGGATGTGCTGATGGAAAGAAACGACCATTTGGAGAAAGAAAATGCCTACTTGAAGGAGGAGGGAGATCGGATGGAAAAAGCTTTGAAACAAGGCAAAAGAGATGTTCACCAATTGAAGGGCAAGCACGAAGGACTATCTACTACTGTAACGGAGATTTCCAGGGCACTGGTGAGCTTTCTATCTTTCCACTTCATCTTACCAGTCAGCATTATTTCATGAAAGCACTGCTTACGCGTGAACCAATCTCAATCAAAATACTAAAGTTCTTGTTGAAAATAATCTACATTTCTGGTTTCTTTAAATTAAAGCACAAAAATGTGACACTAATTATTTCTGAAAATCTTAACAGCAAAACAAAAATACCTCTTAAAGTCATTCAGCATCACTCTTATTACTTGTGTACTTTTATTATCCTATTTCATTTGGGTTTTCATTCTAGGTTATCATCACATGGTAGTTTTTTTATGAGATTTTGTTTTAGGTGTTAAGCTTTTCTAAATTCTGCATTCTGCTGTCACATTGAATTTTATTAGCTGACGCCAATTCACTAAAATTAACCTCATAGCAAGTGGCTTGTACAGAAAATACATAAGATCTGGCAATCTCTATGAATTGCTTTGATGGGTGCAAAACTCGTGCACCATTAGTAATACACAATAATTTTGCATTATATATCATTGCTTACTCCTGGAAGAATTCAATGGGAAATGACCTATACATCAATATCTTTCATTTTTCTCAAGAGGTTTTACATTCGAATTCCTCTTTTATAGTAATAATAATAATAAGAAAATCTCTCGGTATTACTATTAGTAGAAGTATAGTTTGAATATTGACTTATTGCCCCTCTATCTCTTTTGCTTTCATGCAGGCTGACTCGAAAAATAATATGGAGATCCAACGTGAAAATAAACGGCTCTTATGTACGATTGATTTGCTGGCTAAACAAATGAAGAATCCTGACAGCTTAAATACAATCCAGCTTCACGCAAGAATCGCACAACTAGAGGGTGAAAATAGCGCCCGCCAGCTAGTAATCGATGCTCTATGCGCAAAGATGAAAAAGGACGCGGATTATGAACCATAATTAAGAATGATAAGGTACCCATTTGATGTTGCTGAATAATAATAATCATCATCATCATCATCATCATCATCATCTAAATTCCTGCCTGAATGTTATTTTTGTAGAGTAATGTTATACAAACAATTTTTTCATATAAGACTTTTATACAAACACATGTTATAATTACTTTTTTTTGTAAGGATGTCGATCACTTAAAATTTATACAATTCATATTTAAGTATTTATATGTTGATGCATCTATTTGTATGAAATTTAATATGAAAGATTTATTTATAAATCATTTTCCTTTTTTAATAGGTTTAATTATTGTTTCAACGCGGTTTTTGTATTAAATCTTGTCCACTACGAATTTATACTGGGAGCAAAACATTTTTTATTTTCACATTTACTTATTGTTTCATAAAGATTTAACTTATCATTTTATAGTTTAATTAATTGCACCGCAATTATTATAATTGTGAATTATAATTTAAGAAAAAAGGTAAAAGACAAATTAAAGACAAATATACTATTTATTTCATAAAAAAATCAGTTTATAAAGTAACAATCACTTGTATTTAATAAACGCCTATATAGTATAGCTTATTTTGTTACTTTATAAATGTGAATTATGATCGTTGTGTCTTCAAATAACTATATTAAGTTAATTTGAAGCAATAAATAAAATTGACCCACACAAGATCCCCTGTGGACAGACATGGGCTTATGTCCAGGGATGGGATTAAAGGTATGATAACCCCCTCCTTGTATAACATCAATAAAATAAAATAAAGGGGGTTGCTCTCTGGTTATATATATTTTTCTCATTACAGTGTTGCAACTAATAAAGTTATGTTTTTGTTTTTTTCCTATGTTGAGAATTTCTTAATGGGAATATTGAGCAAGCTTTCATTTGATAATTGCAGGCTGGTGGTTGCAGAGGTGGTGCGGTGGTGGCTTTGAACGCAAAGGAAGTTAACGAGAGCATTTAATAGCGCCTGGGATTTTTTGCTTTGAAAATGGAAGTTAAATTTGCTTTGTTCTTTAAGTTGGGAGTGTGAGAGGTCAAACTCTTGGTTTGTTCTTTAAATAGCGAAGACTTTATCACTGAACTTATATGTACTAGGATTATCATGTTACTACTACTCTGCTAAAGAACTGAATTTTATAAAGCTTTATAATTTATATGAATAGTGAAATTTTTTTTCTTTTAAAAAAATTTACTTTACAATTTTTTTTTAATTTCATCCTTCATTATTTTATTAATCTTAAATTAATTATCATAATTTATTTTTATTTATTTTCTATGATATTAGTACGGTTTTAAACAAACATTTTGCTATTTAATTAGCACTTAATTTTTACAACTATTTTTTTTATCATATCAATAAAAAAAAATAGTTTTAAAAAATAAAATTTTTAAACTTAATAAAGTCTATGATCTAGAACATGACATGAGTTTTACGAGTTAAGCCACAAAACCTAGATTAATCTAATATATCGTCGTTTCAATACTTTAAAAAAATATCAGCTTGAATTTTTTTAAAAAAACCAAACCACTCTTTTACTAATCGTGCATCATGCTTTTGAACTTACCAAGTTAGCTAGTTCACCTGTCAACTCATATGCAGGTTAATTAATTGTAAACCCGGGCTAGGCAAGGAATTAAGTCGAAAGATTTTAAAATTAACATGTTAGGTCGGGTTTAATATCAATGTCAAATAATTTATTTTTTAATTCCATCTTCCAATTTTTTCTTATAAGTTGAATCATTTTTCTCTTCTTTTTTTTTTTATCAATTTTATCCCTTAACATTTGATTTATTTTGAATTGGTATTCATAATTTGTTTCCCTTTACTTTTTATAAGATTATTTTAGTTTCAAATAAGCATCCTAGTAATTGGTTGGTACTTATTTTTATGATTATCTATTTTTATTGTTATATCATTAAATAAAAAATAATTTTAAAAAATATATTGTTAAACCCAATGTAGTGCATGATCAGTGACATAAGTTAAGTTGTGAAGCCTGGTCAATCTAATATATTGTAATTTTAATATTGAAAAAAAAATATATCATCTTGATATTTTTTTAAAGTCAAACTATATTTTTTTATTGACTGTCCAGTTTATTTTTAAATTTATTAAATCAACTGTGTAATGTTAAGATAACTTTTATATAATTTAATTAAAATGCAGGCTAGTAAAGGAATCAAGTCAGATGTTTTTAAAATTGATATAATGGATTGGGTTTAATAACAATTTCAAACCTAAATATTTAATTTAGTTTTAATTTTTTTTTATTTAATCCGCAGTGTAGTATGAGTTTGAAAACTAGTACATATAAAAGAGTCAGTGAATCAACTTCCCTCATTTACCTTTTGTTTTAAAAAATATCACGGGAACTTTAGACAAAAAAAAGTTACCAGAACAAAATAAAATTGATGAAGCTAATATTCCTCTCAATTAAACGTGAAAGAAAAAAATAATAACATAAGTCAGTATGATAAAATTGCAAATTTGGTCATAAAACTAATATAATCTAATAGAAAAAAAATAAAAAAAATAAAATTTAATTCTAAATAAATTAAACATAAAAAAAACATTTAGCAAAACATACAAACCAACAAAACTCTACAATTTAGATCATGTGAATGAGATAATTTAATAAAAAATAAACTAAAAAAACATTATAAATATCAATTTTAAAATAATTTAATGTTAAAGGATGAGATATAAAAAAATTATTTTTTTAAAAAATTCCTAAAAAAATCTAAAAGCTCAAACCAAACCATAAAACTTGTAATCTAAATGAAAAGACTATATTAAATAAATATAAAAGAAATTAAAGAAAATTATAAAATCCAATATATATATAAAAGAATGGAATTAAAAAAAATAATTTTTAATTAATATAATCTTAAGAGATAAAAATAAAAAAATAAATTATTGACCATTTTGTCTCCGATTTTCACTTCTTAGACTGTCACTGTAGAGGGTAAAATTATCATTATACTTTAGGAATTCTCATTGTAACGAGCCTTTGAACACGACAAATAATGACGGAGCCACCTTCAAGAAACCCTGCAAAGAAATAAGAGAAATGGGTCCTTCATTTATGGCCATGCACGGATTCCATGAGTTAACTACACCGTTGGTTAGGGATGGGTTTTTTTTTTTTTTCTGAAAAATAGTTTTTAAAAATTTATTTTTAATTTTTTAAAAAATTTATTTATTATTATAAAAGTTGGTTAATGAAAAAAAATTTCTGGTCAATGAAAAATATTTTTCAATAAAAAAAAATTTGACCTGATTTCTAGAAAAGTATATTTATTTTTTAATTTCATCCCTTATAATTTAATTTTTATATTAACTTTAATTCTCATTTTTATAATTGTTATTTGATTTTCTTTTATCATTTCTTAATTAAAATTTTTTATCTATCAAATTAAATCCTCATTCTTTTGATTGTGACTTATTTTATTTGAAATAATTTATAAAATATTAATTATTATTATTTTAATTTCTTCATCTTTTAATTTTTAATTTTTTAGATTTGATCTTTATAATTATTATTTATTTTATTTGATATAATTTATAAAATTATATTTTTTTCAATTTTATTCTCATTCAACTTTTTAATCTGTAAGATTTATTTCTCATTATTTTAATGAACTTGAAAAAAATAAAACATTATTAAGTTATTTTTCAGCTTATTTTTCATGACACAACCAAATACTGGAAAGTGTTTTCCAACTTATTTTCTATTAAACTACCAAATATCGAAAAATAATTCACTTTTCTGGAATTTACTTTCCAACAAAAACTACTTTCCAGTAAATAAACGGGACCCTAGATAGATATTTCTTGTTGTGCTGTAGCACAACTCTATCTATGTTTTTTTTTTAAAATGTAAACAGAAATGTTGAGCTATGCAAGTATTTTTTAAAATTAAAAAAGAAGTTTAGAAAAAAATATGAAAAAAGAGAATAATTTTATAAAAAAAAAAAAGGAAAAGCATGAACATTTAATTATTAAATAATTAAATATTGAAGGATAGCTTTAAAAAGAAATTGAATGTTGAATGAATCAGAATTGATTATAAACTAAAATAAAAAAGGCTTGAAGTTTAATTTTTAGCAAACAAAAAAAGATTGAGATTACACTTGCACACGTAGTAAAACATGTCTATGATATTTTCTTAGTAATCTTTATTTTTTAACTTATCAAATAACCCCTAAATAAAAATGATTATTACTTGCGAAGCCATAATAAGAAGACAAGAACATCCTTGTACGTAAGTGCAAGATCTTTTTTATTTTAATAATAATTCTATCATTTCACCGTGATATTAAAATTAAAAAAACTAAAAGTATTGATTTTTTATAATAAAGAAATTTTGCCGAGTTTTAAAATTTGTTTTGTAGGGTGATTATGGTTATTTTTTAAATAATTTTTTCTATTAAAATATATATTAATAATATTTTTTTATTTTTTAAAAATTATTTTTAACATCAGTATATAAAAATAATTTAAAAATAATAAAAATATATTAATTTAAAATTATTTAAAAAATAAAAAAATTTAAATTTTTTCAATTATATTTTTCAACAGATTCTCTTTCTCTTTTTTCATTAAAAAAAGACTTACATTTACTAAATCATGGACTGAGTCTTTTCTCTTTTTTTTAATAATCCTGATGGTGCCATCCTGCAAAGGGATAAAAGAAGTGGGTCCCATGATTCGTCGTGATACACGGATTCCATGATTGTCATTTAAAAATCAACCTCTGCGACTCAGACTTTAACATGGCGTGGGGCAGGGGGCACCTCCTTTTTTGAAAAGCTAAAAACAAATCGATCGTTCGAGCTCCGGAGGTGATCGTGCGATATCTTCCTCTCACCTATTGAATCGAGCGATATCGTGCCGTGTCAGTGATCGTGGAACTCATCATTGTCGCGTTTTTAAAAAAAAACAAGAAACATAATTCAATGATAAGATTCAAGAACCGCTCACGATCCGACTAAAAAGAAAACGACCTTATTTTGGTTTATCTATGAATATATATATGAGACTGGGTGGGGCGGAAACTGCGAGGAAAAGAAAGCTATTTTGGTCTCCTGCGCTCTCTCTCTCTCTCTCTCTCTCTCTCTCTGTTTATTTTATTAAAAATATTATGCTTTTGAAATTAGCTGACTTTAAGAAACGGGAATTAATTCTGGATATGGGGGTGATAAAGTCTTAAACAGATATTGTTTTGCAAATTGAAATTAAAAATAGAAACATATGTGATCTCTAAAAATACAATGGTTAAGCAATTCTGTTCTTTGGGTGGTAGAGAAACAGAAACAAAAACTAAACCGGACTGAGGAGAGTGGTTTTCTATTATTTGTTTTAAATTAATTATTTAACATCTTATGTATTTTCCAATTTATAATATAAATCAAATTAGATTAGATTCGGAAGGACCCGATGGTTCCAAATTAAGAAGGAGGTGGAGGAGAAGAAGAATCATCCTGGGGAGCACTCGCAGCTGAAGAGAACATGGATCTCGTATTGCGAGCATTTACTTCACCTGCCATTCAAATCTGTGAGCATTAACACGCCCAGCATTGCGTTTCCTTGTGTATAGATTTTGGTTTTCTTGCTTGAGATGTTTGCAATCAGATGTTGATACGAGAAGAAGATCTCTTTGACGTTTCTCTAACCTTCATCAAGTCCAAGCCCCAGTTTCAGGTACGATCAATACTGGTTAAGAGGATAAATTACCTTAAAAGTGGGTGTGTTGGGTAATTTGATGCATTATAAGAACAAACACCCAGCGATATTCGCGAATCTAACTCTTGGGAAAATCCAACTGTTCGCGCGCGCACAACCATGCCATACAGAGAATAAGCTTTCCCTTTCCGTGATCTTGTTGTTTTGTGATTCTCTTCATTGGTTTCTATCGCCGATGGGCGGTTAGAAATAGCCTGAGAATTCCTTTCGTTTTTTGCGTGGCTGCCTGATGCACATGGTGGATTCATTTTGCCAATTCATCCGCCTCTGGCGCATCTGATCTTCATGCATTTCCAGTGGATATTGATCTGGCAAATTCTTGTTGCAGTTGAATGACATGAATGGTGAGAAGATGCCGCAGCAGCTGTTCATGATGAGTGCCAACGCAATTAACGCCATAATTTGCAGGTCGTTTATTATATTAAAAATAAAAAAATATTATGCACCTTTAGAAAACAAACAGAAGCATCTATTTTTAAACGGTAACATGTGATACCTCCTAGATTAGCTGTCAATTCAAGAATAGAATAGGATACCTAATTTATGTGAATTATTAGCTGCAATTTCTTTTTATAGTCTAATAATTTGATCCCCGCGCCCAGCGTTACACGCTATGAGTTAGATTACAAAAATTTTAAAAAGAAAAAAAAATTATGTATTACCAAGTGTTTCTTAACCAAGAAAAATAATTTAATTGAAAATTAATTAATATATCATTGGTGCTATGATGGTTGTTGTTATTACGGTTTCGAAAAACAAGTTTTTAATTGTAGATTTAAAAAAGTACGTTTTTAAAAAATAAGTATTTTATTAAAATTGCTGAAAAATAAAAGAAAATTTTAATTTCTATATAAATAAGATTTAAAATACAGTTATATATAAATTATGATAAAAAATAAAAATTATTTAGCTGATCGAATATTATTTTTTATAATCGGGCCAAACACCAAATATTCAAATTGCGTACACCACACTACAAACAAGATAAAATTGAGTTTCACTCCTCTTAAAGTAAGAATTCACATATCGCAGAGCAATCGCGCGAAACTTCCAGCATCACATCGCATTCTCCACGGTATCGCTCACTCAATAATATAATAGAATGTGTTTGGGAATACATATCAGTTGATTTTCAAAAAATACTTTAAAAAAAGAAAAGAAAAACTGTTTTAATATTCGCGTGAGGGGCCACCTAATTGGTAGTGGTGGTTAGGAGGCCCCCCGAATAAAATCAACGTTTGGGTAACTTAATTTTTACACAAGAGTGTAGACGGTGTGTTTCCTTTTCCTCTTTTAAGTTTTAAGGACGGCGTCTGCGACTCTCTTCGGATATTTCCCTTTCCTCTCTCCCTCTCTCTCTCTCTCTTTATATATATATATATATATATATATATATATATATATATATATATATATATATACACACATGTAGCCATATATATATATATATAGCCATCGCCAAAGGAAATCTCTCAAACACATGCTGGCCATACAAAAATGGGCGCGCAGAGGACTTCTGTGGAAGCAACTCAAAGAAAGTCATGTCTGGTACTGTGCATTAGAAGTGCCTTTCTTAATTGATGACTTTATCTTGGTTGATCCTTTAATTTATCGTTGTTAAATATATATATCTGTAGGCTTTCTTCTGAATGGGGATCTGTATATATGAGAATTAGAGTGTAGTATAATTGTGTCTGTTTTTTTTTTGTTTTTTTTTTGAATTTCTAACGATTTAAGCATTATTGCATACAGAAACGAAAAAAAAGTGAAAAAAAAATAAGTAGGAGCATCAAGAGGATAAAAGCTGATATGGTAGAGATCAGCGAGGGACAAAAACGCATAAGAGAGGGACAAAGGGAAGTCAGGGAAAAATTTCAAGAGATAAGTGAAGAGGCTGCCAAATTAAAAGAGGAGACTCATCTGATCTCTAAGCAGAGTGCCGCAAATGAACTCAGGCTTCATCTTATGTTCCAAATCATCAAAGCAAGAGCAGAGAATGATTATGCCAAGGACGCCCTACTCACTCAAAACTTACGGTTTGTCATTCTCCAGATTAATCCCTGTGCTTGTGTTTAAGAGCATGTTTCGCACCGAGGAATTGGAATTGATATCGTGAAATTGTTTTTCATTTATAAATACATCAAAAATTTATATATCAACACCTTAACATAAAAAAGGAAACAAAAACGATCTAAAAATTCTTAAAAAATAATTTTTTTAAAAAAATAATTTTACTCAGCAAAAACAAACTAGATCTAAATCCGTTCCCGATCAGCAAGATAAAGTTATATCATATTGAAAACTGCACTGAGTTTTTTTATCCACCGTTTTGTTTTATGCATATGATATGATTTACTAACGTTTTCTTTGTTTAAATATTATGCCTTAGTGATCTAATGGGAAGCAGAGCCTTAGCATGAGCAAGCCTTCGTACTGGCCCCCCAAGAACTATTTCATATGCTGTTTCTACTCTGCAGTTCAATTTGCAATAAATAAGTTCCTTGGATTTCTAGTTCAATTCTACCTGCTTATTCCAATTGACTCCGAGACCAAGGACTTTTTTCTTCTACCTTCATTTTGGTTTTTTTCTTTTCTTTTCTTCTTCTTCTTCCCATGTTTGTATTAAAACTAGATGCTATGCCTAGCGATGCCGCAGGCATGTATCATGTGTGTTGTTGTGAAAAAAATTATATATAAAAAATCATATTAAGAAAAATTATTTCAATCCATAAATCGTATCAACCAAGCTTAATATTAAAAAACTAAAATTAACAAAACCAATTCTAAAAAATAAAACAAAAAAAATAAAATAAAGATAATTTTTTTTTATAAAAAAAGTAAAGTTAAATTCAAATTCTCAATTAGTTAAATATTAAAATTATATAAAAAAACACTATAGTAATTTATAATGTTTTGTTAGGAAATATACATAATTATAATTCTCAACTAGTTCAATATTTAATAAAACAAAATCAACAAGAAAAATTTTGAAAAATCACAAAAAAAAGAAAATGAAAGGAAAAAAAAAACTGTAGTAATTTATAGTGTTTCATGAGAAAATCTACAGTTTTAATTTTCAACCAACTTAACATTTAAAATAATAAAATTAATAAAGATAATTTTAAAAAAAATCATAACAAAAAAAATTATGTAGAGAAATATTGTAGTAATTAACGATGTTTTTTTTAAAAAAAAACTGCAAAGCTAAATTTTCAACTAGCTCAGTATGAAAAAAAATAAATTTAATAAAGATAATTTTTTAAAAAAATCATAACAAAAAAAATATATAGGGAAACACTGTAGCCAGCCAAAAATAATGTGGAGAAACACTGTAGTAATCCATAGTGTTTTAAAAAACTACAAAACATCAGCTCAATATGAAAAAAAATAAAATCAATAAAGATAATTATGGAAAAAAAATAAAAAAATCATTAAAAAAACATGTGGAGAAATATTATAGCAATTCTAAAATTTTAACCAGCTTAATAGTAAAAAAAAGTTCGACAAAAACAATTCTGAAAAAACAAAAAAAAAGAAAATTCTTGGGAAAAAAACAAAAAAAAAACAAAAAAAAAACAAAACATGTAAGGAAATTTAAAGCTAAATTCTCAACCAACTCAATATTGAAAAAATAAATTCGACAAAAATAATAAAAAAAACATATGTGGGGAAATATTACAACAAAACAAAAATCATATGGAGGGAACACTGTAGAAATTTATAATGTTTTTTTTTTGACAAAGATAATTTAAAAAAAACACATGGAAAAACACTGTAACAAAACAAAAATCATGTGGGTAAACATTGTAACAATTTACAGTGTTTTAAAGAAAAAAATCTACGCAGCAAAATTCTCAATCAGCTCAATATATAAAAAATAAAATTAATAAAGACTATTTTAGGAAAAAAAATTCATTAAAAAAAGCCATGTAGGGAAACATTGTAGTAATGCATAATATTTTAAAGAAAAAAAGTATAGTATTAAATTCTCAACCAGTTTAATATTAAAAAAAAAATCAATAAAGATAATTTAAAAAAAAAATACAAAAAAAAAAGTAGAAAAAACAAAAGAAGAAGATAATCTTTAGGAAAAAAGAGAAAAAAAATGTAAAACCCAAAAAAATATGGTGGGAAAAATGAAAACAAATGTGGGGAAAAAAAAAAGAAAGACAAAACAAAAATAAACAACAAAATAGCAAAAAAAAAGACCAAAACAAAAAAAAATATATAGAAAAGCTACAATACTTTCCCCACTCATTTTAAAGTATTTGTTAATAATTATGTTTTATATTCATGTCAAGATGGTTATTATTATTTGATTTTTTTAAGATTAGAAATACTTTTAAAATACACTCTAAATCCAAATCATAAAAAACCATTTATTTTATTTATAGGAATGGATTTAAGGAAACTCCCAAAAAATTATTAAAGAAAATATTAAGATTGGATCAAGCGAAAGGATTCATGTATACTAGTTCACTCGCATTCCTTTGTTAATTTTATGAAAGGTATTAGAGAATAATATAAATTATATTTTAAAATTTTATCTAACAATTTGATTTATTAGATTGAAATAATTCTTTAACATGGTATTAAAGTTTTGATGACTTAGTAGTTACGAGTTTGAATCTTACTATTTTTATTTATTCGATAAAAATTAAATTTAAAGTAATATGAGTTTATTCAAGTTTTAAACTCAAAGAGTTTTCATTTGAAGGGGTATGTTAAATAATGATATAAATAATATCTTGAAATTTTATCTAATAACTGAAGTTATTGGGTTGAAATGTCTAGAGGTGAAACTTTAACAATTATAAATACAGCATGAAAGTATTGATATTTCGGTAATTGGGATTATTACAATAAACAAATTAAGTCTTTGTTTTGGAGAAGAACAAATTAAGAATCTCAAGTTTACGTACTTGCACCGTTAAATCGTTCTCAAGTTTTATTAGATATTCTATATGCCATGTTCTCTGTAAGGATTAGCTTGAGCTAAAGTCATGAAAGCTCTCAAATTCGGCATAAAAATCCTATTTTTTTAGTATTTTTCTAGATAATCTTGGATTTTCCCTCCTCATTCTCCAACTTTCTTAATATTTTTTTTTCATTATAAATTTCATCTTGACTGAATTATAAATGAAAAAAGTTTTGTCGGTAAATTCGATTTTAAATTTTCAATAAAAATATTCTATTAATAAATTCATTACTATTAAGTGAATTTTTAGGAGTACAAGTCATTAAATACCTATATAAACAGTTGACAGTTGTAAGACATTTTTTAGAGGAGTTTTTGATAGAATATTATTTAGATCTTTGTTTATTTGCTTGTGTGAAAATAACGCAAGTCTAGAGTTCTCTCTAACCCTTCACATTTTCTTGTCTTCCAGGTTTTTCCTTTAATCCTGATTTAATTAGTTGAGGCTGCATGGGTCTGATGATTCTCTCTTTTTTATGTGGCTCTTTATCTATCTATTTATAGTTCGTGAAGCTCGAATAATTTAATTACAGCAGCTGTCTAACGGGTTGGGAATTAGTTGATTCTTTTTTATTTATTATTATTTTTTAAAATAATGGATAAGTGGATATTTGTTTTTCAATAAATTATGAGTTTATATTTTAATTAGTCTGTCATGATTTTTAATAATATCGAGTATGTTTATTTTTTAAAAAGATAGGTATGAATTATCTATAATTTTTTTAAATTTTATATAGATTAAGTTTTTTAAAAAATATTGTTTTTTTATAAGATTTTTCATATGTGCAGCCTTATAATTTTTTGTTTTTATGTATTAAATCTTAAGTATTTACAAATTTTATGTATTTTTCTATTATAAATTTATTTTGGTAGAGAAACTCATTAAACACAACAACGTAAATTACCCGTGTTGCGATGTTAAATATTTTGATCTTTATTTATCATTTAATTTTTTACAGCATCTCAGTATTAGTGTGGTGTTTTATTTTGCGATCGTATATTTTAATTTTTATCATGTAGTTAAATAAAAAATTGTTTTGGAAAAAAAAATTATAATCCCACTAGAGTTTATAACTTGGTTCATATGTTTGTCGTGCTAGCTTGGGTTACCCGATTCATAGATTTGATAGTTCAACCACTGATCGGATATGCTTTTTTGGTTTTTGGTCCGTTACTTGTTTTTAATAGTTTTTTCTTGATTTTATCATTCAATATTTGATTGGTTGAGAAATAAACTGCATGATTTATTTTATTTATTTGCTTTCTTTATGGTTATCATTGTCTCAAATAAGTTTTTATTTTTAGGTTGGTGCTTAATTTTGTAACTAACATATTTTTATCATATAATTAAAAAAATATTTTATAAAAAACAAATTATTAAACTCAATGAAGTCCATAACACGATTTACTTGGGGACTGAGATTGATCTAATCTGTCATTCTCTCAATAGTTTTTTTTAAAAAAGTTATTATCTTAAAATTTTATTAAAAGTTAAGCTATATTTTTACTAGTTATCAAAATTGCATTTTGATCCATGAAATCAATTAATTTAATTCAGGCTAACTTCTAAACAATTTAGTTTGAAACTCGAGATAGACAAAAAGCTAGGTTGAGAGATTTCAAGATTAACCCTTTAAGTCAGATTTAATAATACAGTCAAAAAATCATTCGCGGTTTTAATGTTTTTAAAAAATTATCCTACCTGCTACAAAGCGCTGACCAATATACTAGTATTTTGTATGGGACAACATACCCAAGATAAAACCCTGATTGTATTGCAGTTTGTTATTCCCCATCACATGTATAACTATAAGTGATGCATATTATTCTATATTTTAAAAGGCGTGAGAAAAACATTGTGCATGTACTATGAATATAAACTCATTTCATCATGAACCACAATGTAGACATATAATGTTTGCATTGTAGACGACACTGTAGCATTTAGGGGTGTTGTCTTTTTTCTTTTATTATTAGTCAAAAAGTGTTACTGGGTCTAGCTTGACCGCCAGACCCAAAACTATTAGGTCCGACTAGTACCCACACTCAAGGCTATTGGGTATGGCTCTCAGGTGAATCCACAGATCTTGGGTCTAGTTGGGCAACTATTGGGTCTAGCTGAACCGCCAAATTTTTTTAATTTTTTTTGCCTTTTTAGACTCCTTTTCTTTTCTCTTATTTAATTTTTTTTTAATATGGTAAAGAAGAAATAAATTTATGGTACTTTTTTATATTCTACAAAAGTTGGATGATGATATTTTTTTTTTATTTGAGGCTGGGTTAAGTTTTCTTATTAAAGTATATTTGTTTTTGCCTTTAAAAATGCTTTAATTTTTATTTTTTTAAAATTCAAATTATTATTTTTTATGTTTTGTATTATTTTGATGTGATGATATAAAAAATAATTTTAAAAAATAAAAAAATATTATCTCAATATATTTTTTAAAAAAATATTTATAAAAATAACTATTACGTAATAATATAATAGCTAACATATTGGCCTGCGCTCCACAACGGGTCAATAACATTTTGTTTTCAAAGGCATAAATGCTTTAGTTGTGTTAAAAACATGAAATATATTTGTACCATCATCTTCAAATAAAGTATTTTCTACAGTAGCACCATAAATAACGCATATCAGAGTAGTGCCCAATACACCAATAACTAATTTTTTTCCCTTTAATTTTTTTTCTTGTAAGATATTTTCAATTTTATTTTTTCCACTTTAATTTTTTTTCTTTTCTCTTATGGATTTTTTTCATACTATAAAAATAAAATAAATTGATGTGATTTTTTTTATATTGTACAAAAGTTAGATAATGATAATTTATTTTTTCATTTCAGGTTGGATTGAATTTTTTTATTAAAGCATGTTTGTTTTTATATTTCAAAAATGCTTTAATTTTTTTCTTTAGTTCAAATTAATATTTTTTTATATTTTTGTATTATTTTGATGTGATGATATATAAATTTTTAAAAATAAAAAAATACTATCTCAATATATGTTTTTTTAAAATATTTTAAAAAATAGTATTGTGGACATAGACTTATTGTACTATGGACTATACTATAAACATAGAGTATTTGTACGATGGATGACACTATAGCACTTGTGGAGTGTTATCTTTTCTATTTATTAATAAAAAAAAGTGCTATTCGATGTAGCTTTGCTACACCCAAAACATTTAAAATTATATTTTATAGATTTTTTTATATTTAAAATAAAAATTATTATTGATCCAGAACGCGGGAAAATATACTAGTATGGATTAAAACCTTTAGCTGCAAAAGCCTTTTCAATGCCAAAACGATTATAAGAAAGCCATATATATGATTATTCATGGAAACTACACACACAATTATTTCATGTAGATGGGGTTGCATGTAGCCATGGGACCTGACTTCGATGCTTTGAAGGAAAATGAGATGTGGTCCCTCTTTCCAAGGCCAAATGGTAAACATGTTGTCATGAATAAAAATGGAATGGTACAAAGCCAGAGCCGTGGCAAAAGGCTTTGATAAAAATGGAATCTTTGGAGATGTTTTTTCTTTGGATTGGTTATTTGCGCAGTCGAGTTGGAAAAGTAATTACTTGCAATTTAACATCAAGCTAAGTCGGTACCTGCACTATGAAAAAGAGGATGGTAAATTCTAGTATATAATATTATTAGCCTGGAAGCATATGATTGGCTGATTTCATTACTTAACAATGAAGTACTTCAGCTTGAGTTTGCTTGTTATAATTTACGTAAGCCTTAGATGTTAATCTAGTACGAGGAGGAGGTCACTGTCATTCTTAGCAATCAAGTATCTTAGCATGTGAAGGGCTGAGACACACAGAATTTAGTGTTCTTCTTATGTCGGCATATAAGCCTATAAATAGGCACCTGTAAGCTGCATCATCGTACCATGATTTTGGCGATGCAATACCTTAAACCTGTTTGTCTCTCTCTATATATAAATGTTTCTGAAGCCTCTGTGCCTTGAGTGTCTTGACTTATATGGCTACTAGAATGATTTCAGGGGTCCGTACCATACTCATGGTATCTGCAATTCCATCGTGCTGTGATGTTGGCGGTCCTTAGCTAGATTCTGATGGATGATTCTACTCTACTACCTTCGGTTATTGGATGTTTTTGAGCACGAGTGTTCATGGGACAGAGTTGTTCCCTCTCAAAGTTGTGTTTTTACTAAAATTATCCTTCCTGGACCTGGTTTTTCTTCTATCCATATCTGTTTCTGCTCGAATGCTCCTCCTCTTGTGTTCCAATCACATCACGACTGCTGAAACCCTTTGCTCAAGCCTCTTCTTCTACTGTTCATTCTTATTTTTGCTTTGAGATGATGCGAAGGTGAGAGAATCCATCAATTTTTTTTTTTTTTCATCTTAAACTACAGTTTTTTTTTTTTTTTTTTCATTTTCTCTCCACCTTGTGTTTTGTTATCAGCTATGGTTCATAAAAAAGAGTGATTAGGCTATTATCTTTGTATTTTTTTTTAATAAAACTTTCAGCTATTATCAAAAAAATAAAATAAAAAATGAATGCTTATTTCCCTCAAATCCCCAATACAGATATGGGCATGAGTGGATAGCCCCAGATTAATCCCTAATCTATACATTAATTCTCAATTAGGTTCTCTTAGTTTTATCTAATCCTATCCCGATACATTAGGGTTTCCATCCAAAGCACTACCTTGAGCAATAATACAATGCCATTTTTAGCATAACTGTTTTCTATAAAGAATTCTCAATTATTCTAGATGATAGGATTTGATTGTGGACTCATGTATGGATTAAGAATGAAACTGATTAAAAAATAACACCAATAAATTAGGGAATGTCTAGTTAGCCAAAAATCATTTGAGTGGATAGAAGTAAATGCAAGGTACTGTTTTCATAATTAATCAATAATTTATAATTTTTCTTTTATATAAAAAATACCTCCGCAACTAAAATAATATAAAATTATTTTTTAAAATTAATTTCAAATAAAAAGTTAAACTTTGAACTAAATAAAGTTAAATCGATATTACAATCTCATAAATAATATTTTTTTTTTATTTATGTGAATTATTCAACTAATTTCTATAAATCCTAAAATTAATAATAAAAAAACTGATCATTAATATTGACAACATAATGCTGATAGACGGTACACAATTTACCCCAACATATTTAGTTTGATAGATGGTATTACCTCTGCACAATTGATAATTACTGACACTCCATTCAATATCGCCATAAGAATTTTCTCTAACTATATGGAGTAGTGGCATTATCAGCACCTAATTAATTACAAGTGCAATTATAATTGTTTGGATACTATTTTATTTTAACGACTACATCAACAATCTTGAGATGTGAGGAGTTAAATTAAATTTATAAATTTTGTGTCACAGGTACAAATTTGAAACCATTTATAGTTTTAATTTTACGGAAAAAATGAATCTATAAGTAAAATTGTAATTCCACTTGTAAAACAAAACTATCTTATAAGTGAAAAAATAAAATAAGAAAAATATTGGGTATAGTCAACACTCGACAGTCCAAAGCTAAAATACCAAACAAAGGAAACTAAAGGGATTGGAATTGTAAAAAAAGAAAATTAAAGCCTTTAAACGAAAACCTTAGTAGAGAAGTATTCACCGACCCTCTTGCTCTCTCCCCTCATCGCGCGGATGAAATGAGCCTGCGCGCGATTGCTGTCTACATCCCTCTATATAAACCAATTTCAAAGTGCTTTTTCGTTCAAAGGGTTTTTCTGTAGTAACCAAAAGCCTCCTCATCAAGTGATCAATGATGGATCTTGATGCTTTGAAGACTGCTGATAGTAGTAAGTATATAGAAGATCAATATAGTACTTGCTTTTCTTCTCTTTTAGGTGGCGCGTGCATGTTGTTTCTTGTTCAATCCAGATATGAAATATATGAAAGCCAACTTCACCCTGGAATTTCAAAATAGGTCTGGGTTGTGGAAGATTCATCTCAATTTCCAACTTTTATGTACCAGTTCTTTCTCTGTCTCGGCCTATTAAAATGAGATTTTTAAAGCAGACATAGACAATGGCTTTGTGTTAATTTGATATATTTTTCTTTTCTTTTTCCTCTTTGGGATAAGATTTTAAATTTTTAAAACAATTGGAGGGATTTTGTTCTACAAAAATAGAAAATTACTGTTTTTTTTTTTTTTTTTTTAACAATCGAAGAGTTTAATGTGATGATAAGACTTGGCTATAATTGATTTAACAAAGGGAATCAGTTAACATAGTTGTTTTCACTCATAAGTTTCTTCTTCTTCTTTCCATATAACCTTAGGATTAGCAATAGAAGTTGGTAATTAGCTGACAACAGCAAGAGATGTTTGGTCTATAAAACTACAAAAGCGATCAAGCTAGCCTCTACTGAAAAGCTGAAGGATTAACATTGACCTCTTCTTGAGTACAAACAGAGACTGAATCCCTATTCGAACCACTCAACCTTCTCCTCGAAGGAGCGAGGTTGGTACGAGTCCCACCTAGCTAGAAGCCTAATGGTCTTTCACTCATAAGTTCTTGACCTTGGGTGAGAGTTGGATACTACGTGCATTATCATGTTATTTGTTTTTACTAATATTCTTTGTCTTTGTGGGATGGGATCAGCTTTGTTTTTTCGTGGCTTCCTGGTGGCATCTATGGGAGTCCGTCTATTGCATCCAAATTCCTTATTTAGCTGGGGCTCTCTTCAATGTCTATTTTTTGTTTTTTGTTCTCTGTTATTTGTTCTTTCAATCTTGCTAAATACTTGCATACGTTTTATTTTGGCTTAATAATAATAAAAAAAAGTTTTCACGGTGAGTTGGCACAATATAGATAAATGGAAGGTCATAAACATGGAGACTGTATTGGAGTAAAAGTAATTAACAGGAATCTATACTCTTTTATGTATCCATAAATTAACAGCCATAAATTCTTGCTATTAATTTTGTTTCCCATTTAGTCCCTCAGGAAGGAGGCAGGGGGATATTGGATGAAAACCCCATGAACCTGCTGCAAGGTGGAGAGAGGACTGTTGCTGGAGTTTCACCAGAGCAGAAAGTGAAAAAGAGAAAAACGAGCGAGTGTGGGGAACGAGTGAAGGTAATAACAAATTTTAGCGTTAGCCATAGCTCTTGATCGAGGAGCAAAAGGACCTCATTTTTGCTCCACCCCCCCCCCCCCCCATTGCTCTCATTGTGTTGTCTTGATTTTGATAGAAGAGGAAATCAAAAGGGATGGTGCATTTTCTTCGTGCTACTGCTAAAGAAAATGAGAAGATCAAGAGTGGACATGACATCTTAAAGCAGAAGTTGCAACTCTGGCAGGATGGCATCGAAATTCAGAAAACTGAACTTTGCGTTTCACTGAACAAAACAATCACTGTTCAAGAAAACCTTGTGGAGGCATTGTGTCAAGAGCCATCGATCCAAAGCCTTATGGTGCGTTTCTCTCCGTCTTCCTTTTAATTTCTCTCCTTATTTTGTTTAATGGAAGCATAATATGCTTTATCACGTGCGGAGTAAATCAAAATTTAGATATACTAATTTTAGTTGTGGTAAATTATGTGCTTCATCTTCCCACTTAATCCAGCTATAATTAAGATGCTCAGGTCATGCTTGTAAACTGGTAGGATTATCATTGGTTCATGCATGGAGGGTTGTTTTTCATGAAATCTTGAAGCATATAAGAGGGGTGAATTAGATGCTAAAAAAACTAATCTTACAATTTCAATTCATTTTAAACAAACTCAAAAAACTCAACAACATTCATAAATCCTTTTCAATATCAAACCACCACACAACAAATACAAGGCAATAATGCTAAAGATTTCATCATCCAAATATAAGACTAGCTGATATCATTCTTATGTCCACCGCTAGGTCAAACGATCCTAGCTACTAGCTCATACAAAACATGATTTGAAATAGTTAAATGAGCTGCTGAGTTGCCGACCTAGACAGAATCTTAAAGGCTTCAGCATCATAATTAAAAAGCATGACATATTACGTGTCGGATGACAATTCTAGATAAACATCAATATGACATTTCTCAATTACCTTGTCACACCCGGACATCGCGGTGACCGGTTAAAAATTATCATGAGAAGAACGGATTTATAGCATCCTATTCTTTGATGGGGAATGGTTTTGTTTAAAGAGTCACCACCTAGTATTATGGTCACTAGGAACCCTAACTGGTTAACAGAGATTCTATGGTACGGGACTGGTTACGCAAAAGGGAAGATGCCATCACCTCTTAAGCGTCCTACCTGAGGTAGGCTGCATTGCTGGTTTTGTCTAAAATTGCTTAGAGTTTGTTGTATTACGCTTTTTATGGTCCGCCTAGGATATTCCTGACTCTGGCGTCAGTGAATAATCAATTACAAATATTTCCAACTCTGGCGTTGATAAATATTGCACAACCTAAAAAGTGCAGTATTCTTAACTTTGATGCCAATGAATAAATCTGCAAAATTCTGTATTAAACAAAACATGAACTCCCTTTTTTTTTATATATATAGATCTAGCCTAGCCGTACACTAGTAACCCGGCTGGTCACTGTTGTGCGCATGCGTGAACAATTCACGCATGCATGCATGCAACAGTGATAGGGTAATTAGATTTGCACACAGTGAGAAAAGTGAATTATATTTGCAAAGGCAGAGAAGAGAAGGCTTACCTGGTTCGCTAGAGAAGAAGCTGGATGATGGGGTAATGGCTGACCAATGCTACTTCTTTTCCTCCGTTCTTTCTCTGATTTTTGAATTGCTGGAGAGGAATTGATTGATGCTAGTTCTTCTCCATTCTTTCTCCGGGTTCCTCATGTTGTTCGTTCCCTCCTTGTGTTTACCTTCTGCTGGCAATGGGAACCTCTAGTAGACGTTGCTCTCAGTTGAAGCTAGGATGTTGGACACTGCTTCTGCTACTCACGATGGCAGCCTGTTGAGAAGAGGATGTATGTTGGTTGCAGTGGTAACTTTTTGAGAGTAGCTGCTTTTGTTAGTTGCTGATGGTGTGACTGAAAGTCAAGTTGTTGAAAACAGCATTGCCGCTGCTAGGAAGGAGGTTGCTTCTGGTTCTACCACTGCAGCTGAGGGAAGGTGTGGCTGAGGAGCACCCGTCGTCGTTGCTTCAATGAAAAAAATGAAAAATCAAGAATGCTGGAACTTAGGAGTACTCTTGCTGATGATCACAGTTTTGAACTGAAAGACCCCCACAGTTAAAGACAAAGCTGCGGTTTATGATTTAAAAATCTGCTGTTATTGGAGGAGTGCATGCTGGATGGCTCATAGTATTTCATAAAGGAAGATGATATGCTAGAGAAGGAGGAGTTGCATTGTTGATCTACTGGTGTGGTCGTCGCTGGTGCCGAAGGAGGAAACTTGCTGCTGTTGCTGCAATAATTAATACTCTTCCCTTCGCTAAAGGTCCTGTTCTCTTCCTTCTTCAAAGAGTGAGGGTGGTGATGTCTAGGCTTTGTCTGTGGAGAAAGAGGGTTGTTGATGGGGTGTTTTGGTCCCGGGCTAGAAAAGAAAAAAGTGAAGATAAAGCTTCTTCCCTTATGTTCTATTCTTGCAAACTGGGGAAGAAGAAAGTAAGCTAGCTAAAGGCCAAATAGGGGAGGGGGTGTTTTATGGCTGGTTCTGAGACTAGGGAAGAAGAGGAAAAAAAAAAGATGGGGGGAGGGGGCAGTGGTGGCTAGGCTAGGATTTGGCCGCGCCCCCTCTTTTTTTGTAAATGCCTTTTTTTATATATTTTTTTGTAGGGTTTCTAGTAATGTCCTTCTCCTAGGGTCCCTTTTCTTTTTCTTTTCTTTTTCCCTTTTTTTCGTGCATACTGAGATCTGTATTTATAGTGCAACAGTCTCTTCGCGTGCGAGAAACAAAGTTTCAATCAAACTCATTCTCTTCTTTAAAGTTTGAATTTGATTAAGAATCAAATTTAAAAGCGGATAACTATTATTATCTTAAAGACAAGAATTATCTTGAAGATAGAGATTACCTTGAAGATAAGGATAGAATGATAAAAACACATTGTAGTCCCTAGTCTTTACGCAAGCTGACAAATCATACTTTTCATCGAAATAAATCTTTGATATTTTAATTTTACATTTTAAACCCTGTAAAATTAAATTAAACAACCAATGGGCTAAAATTGGGTTACAACATAACTCGTCATATTCTTCTTTTTCTTTGGGAAATTGCTTAAAACCATATAAAATCTCATATAATTTGGAAAGGAATGATTTTCAAAACCTGGAAGCAGCTCAACATAAATCTCATATATGATAAAACCATTAAAAAAAATATACTCTTAACGTTTATTTGAAAAAAGGTTGAAATCTTTGAAACAAGTAAATGCAAGTAACATTAGTATAAATTTTAATAAAAAAATTGATTCTTGGGTCCCTATTAAAATCTACTCCTTCTTAGTTGTAACCTTGAGCCACCAAACATATCTTGTTATGAACCACATTTCGAGACTTGTCAAGTTTGTTTCTAAAGACCCATTTTGTTCGAATAATTTTGTGACCCTTGGATATAGGGTCTAGCAAAAAGTTTCCAAGCTTGTCTTCTCTTAAATTGATTGAGTTTCTGTTACATGACAAGTATTTAATACTCATTTTTCAAGGCATCTTCACAAGTTTTAGCTTCAAGAAGGGAGATGAAACAAACATTATCGACGTGCTTCACTATAGCAAATTTAGTTTGAACTTATTTGAAATGTCTCCAACGATGTCATTTTGTGGTCTTAACTTCTTTATAGCATTTGGAAAAGCACAAGAAGCTCACACATCAATTTATTGGTTTTCTTTTTTTTGAGCAATTTGAAGTTCTTCCATGGTTTTGTCATTCTGCAATGTATCCTCATGAGCTTTATTTATGTTCAACTTATAAAGATCAACCTCTATCAATGTTCCTTTATCATTTCTCTCATCAAAAGGGTTAGATTAATAAAAACAATACATGCATTGGTTCCTATATAATAAGAATCCTTCTATTATAAACCAAATATGTTTTGCTAGTAGTGGAATATTTAAGAAAAAATACCATCATAGAATTTAGCATCAAATTTTCCTAGGTTTTGTTTTGTATCAAGAATGAAACATTTTGAGTGAAAAACTCGAAAGTAAGAAATATTGAGTTCTCTCAAACCAAATCTCATAAGGTATTTTATATAGAATAGATCTAATAAGAACTCAATTTAAAAACATAACATGAAGTACTAAGGGTTTCCACCTAAAAATATTAAGGTAGACCATACTTTTTAAACATAGTTCTTCTTGAAGTGACTATTTTTTCCTCTTAGCAACTCCATTTTACTATGGAGTACTTGGTGTTGAAAACTCATGAATAAAAATGTTTTCAATACATGATTTTTCAAAGGCAATACTATCAGATTTTCCACTATAGTCACTCCTAATTTTCAAAATCACAAAGCCTTTTTCATTTTAAACACTTTCGTAAATTTCAAGAAAGCTTAAAGTGTCTTACTCTCGTGGGAAAGAAACAAAATCTATTTATATCTCGAATAATTATCTTTGATGATAAATATATAATTATGACCACCAAGACTAGTTATCCTCATCGAAACAAGTAGGTCTAAATGTAATAACTAGAGTGCTTAAGATGTCGATACAACATTTTTGGGTTAGAACGAGCTTTCACCTGCTTTTCCAATTAACAAACGTCACATATAACTTTTACACACACACACACACACATATCATCATCATCATCATCATCATTTAATGTAGTAGCATGTAGTTGCATTTATTTTTTTGTCATATTTTTTTTGTTTTTGTCATGCTTCCATTTCTTCTTTGTGTTTGGAAAATCATATTTCACATGAATTGACTCTTTGTAATCAAAGCAATTGATAACATCCCTCTTGCTTGAATAACCTTCGAAGTCCCTATGGTTTTCATACCTTTTCTTGTTCAAAAACTTGACTAATCTCCTAGTAATCAATGTAATGGCCTCATTATCATCACTACTACTTTCATTATCCTATTCGTGTAGCCATGTGGACTTCAAAGCAATAGTTTTTTTTGGAATATTTTCATTTACTTCGAGATCCTTAATCTTTTCTTCATGTCCTATTAGCGAACTAGTAAACTCATCAAATTTTAGAGTTGAAAGGTTCTTGAATTCCTTACCTTAAAATTTTGCCGGCCATTCTCTTTTTGGTAATGATTTTACTTAATGTCTCATGTTCAATAATCCATACTCTCTAGTGAGACATCAATCTAGAGTCTTTAACTTGGCTCGACTTTTTCATAAGTAACCTCAAACAACTTCCTTATCTTTTGAGTTGTCTTGTGATTTTTTACCCTAGTGAACTCTTTGTTAGTTAAAACATAAAAGAATTCATTTACGTGTTTGCATGACAACTATGATTTCTTACTTGTCTAACATGTCACTTACTAATAAGTTTAGGAATAATGTTCTCATCAATATCGGTTTTGGCGGGTCCAATATACCCTTGCTTTACAATATTTCAAAGTTCAATATCACATTACTTTAGGAATGTGCTAATTATAACATTCTAATATGCGTAATTTTCTCATATAAAAGGAGCTTTTGTCAAGCTTTGTCCCTTAAATATCATGATCTTAACTCTTAGAGTCATTGCTCTGCGACCAAATAAAATATCGAAGCATCTAAGAATGAAGGTAAATCAGGTGTTCTAGAAACTAACCTTGCAGTTTTGGTTTTTTCAAACCATCATTTCCGACACACAAACACAACAAATGCAAGGTAATAATAGAAATAAATAAATAAAAATAAGGAAGACAGATTATGCATGGATTTTATAGTGGTTTGACACTTTGCAAAAATATTTAACAAGATTTTTTAATTATAAAAAAAAAAATGAAAACAACACTCACCAATAAGATTGGAGAATGATTAAAGGAAAGCTCAAAGTTAAAAGAATATAATTATGTCAAGACAGTAATAATTTCCCAGTGATTGTATCAAGTTGTAAAGATAAAAGAAAATGCCTTTTAATAGAAAAATATGGCTAATTAGTTGTTTTGAGATAGAATGAGTAGTCTAGAATTTTTAAATTATGAGAAGTTTGGTATACTAGATGGTTTAAGCTGGATAAAGTAAGAAATTATGTCAAGTGTAGAGCAAGGGTGGTCACGTGAAGTGTTTAGCAAGCTTGTCTTATTTGTTTTTAGTAACAAAGATGACAAGAATATTTTAAATTCATTTTTTTTTTTTTGCAAGGATAAGCTAATTAATTTTTTGATGTAAGTACATGTTATGTACAAGCTGGTTTACCAGTTGTTCGATGCATTGTGTTTGATATGGTTGTCTAGTTTAGTAGTTACTTTTAGAATTTGTATTTTTAGAAAAATATGGCTATTTAGTATTTTTGATTTTTCATGCTTTACTCTATTAATTCTTATTTTATGCTCTCGTTTGCAGTTTACCACTCTTTGACTTGTATTTTTTTTAAAAAAATAATTTCATTGAGAAATTTTAGTTTCTGGATTGAAATAGTTAATAAAACTATTTTTCAAGCTTCATATAATGATTAAAGATTTTGAATTGTAGTAGCCATCTAATTGAGTTTTCCGCCACATCACCTAATAGTCGTTATTGAACTATGATATCATGATTTTCAATGTTCTTCACTTGATAAAAGATTTTAATTAACATGTAGATATTCTTGTGCTGCAAGTTTGAGAGTTCCTTATTCTTAATAAATCGGCCGAATTGACTATAAATTAATCAAAATTGGTATATTTATAAAGTCTTCTTTTCCGCAAGAGGAGAACTACTAGGGTTAATGCATGACAACTGTCTGTACTAACCAAAGAATGTTCACGTTATTTAGTTGAGGACTGTTTGGCAAAATAAACTATACTACAAGCTATTTATTGGAATACAAAGTTGAAGTACGTACTGTTAGATCTTGGTAACATTATAAAAAAGCTTAAAAGAATTTGAAAATTTAAAGAGTTTTTGAAAACATCATTTGAATATTGTTATATCTCTCTTTTAATATTTGTCATCTTAAAAGTTGTAGATTAGAATGATCAGTAGTATTTAACATCCTGATATCAAGAATTTAGTAATATTGCTTAGAATCTAATGATAATTTACATAGAAGGTACACAATTCTCTTAGATTCGGTATTAAGTGTGAATAATTCTGATAAGATGTAATGTCTGGATAGAAAAAGAAAAAGAAAATATAGGGGTGATTACGAGTGAGGATGAATTATCTTCATGTGTCCTGTTATGATTCATGGGGGATAACATTTGCATGCTGATATAGCCATTAAAACACTTGTGGATTCCAAAGTAAAATGTATTGATTGCTGCGTTTTTCTGATAATAGTATATCTTATGGAATTGACATCGTTAAGTATATTTCTAGACTTTTGGATGATGCTACGATCTCTTTTCTTACAGGTGGGATCTAACCATCTTAATGTGGCGCAGTCTGCTATGTTGTTCCCAAATGCCGACGGGGACGTTAGGCTGCTATCCAAGGCAAACCAGTCCTCCAAGGACATCACTGAACTGAAGCATCGTTTTAAGGCGAGCACCAAAAAAATTGAACTTTTATGCGAAATGTTCACCAAATGAAAAACCTGAAGAAGAAGCATGAAAAAGGTAACGAGCAAGTTTGAACTTTGGCTTAACGTTATCACAAGCATTGAATTGAATAAGTGTTGAACTTGTTTAATCCTGTTTGATAAGTGAACAAAAAAGTTTGTCATTGTGTGGATGTTTAATAAATTGCCTCAGCAGGTATTTGATTGGAAATAATGGCACCTTTGCTTAACATTTAACTGCTGTTAAACCAAGCATATTTTGGTTGAAAATACAAGCCCAGATCAAAGGACATATTTTGAACAAATAATTGTGATGAACGCCGATAGATACCCCCCTCCGGCCCGCTTCACTCCCCCAATCGCCTTTCAGGCATGAACTAGTTCCTCCGTTCATCTAACCAATGGACTAGAGAGGAGTCGCCTTGTCCCTTTATTTGAGATACACTGGCCACCCTCTCTCTCATTTTTTTGTGTGATTGGAAGGCACCTCCGCCGCCGTAAACAGGAGTGGCATCTCACTCTTTGGTAAATGGCGAACTGGCTTATGCGTGAACCAGGTTGGGTAGCAATAGTTTGGTACCAGATGAGATTTCTGGGGCACACTACCGATCCCTACCTCTTAAGCCCCCGCCGATCTTCCCTCATTGATTGGGTTAACGTAAGCTCGACCCGAATTCGAAGTAGCATCTATGTGGTAGGCAGCATGCATAAGATTAGAATTTTATTTCAGGTGTTTTAAATTTTTTTTACTTTTAATAATAATTTAAATTTTAATTCTTAAACCGACATCATAATTTGCCTAAAAAAACTCTTTAATTCTCCCATTTATTTTTCTTACTACCCGTTGTAAACTATATATATATGCACACACGCTGCGCTCTTGGAAACAGACAGCACCAAGACAAGAAATATTTATTCTCTTAAACCTTGTTGGTTCCTTGTTTTCTTCTACTTCGCAGTTTTAGCATCCCTTGTTTTGAGGAGGAACATGTCGAATCCTGAAATCTTGTGCAGAAAAAATATCTTTGAAAATAGTATCGCCTAAAGTTTACTGTTCGTTGTTTCCGTTCGGCATAATTTTTACGTCTCTTTCTTTTTTTTATTTCTTTTGTTTTTTTAAAGCTGGGTCAAGCCCAACAAACATGAGCTGGGCTGGACTTAGCCAGTCCAACCTGATCCTAACCTCTAAACTAGTAACTCAGCTGGACAACAATCACGCGTGGCTCAACCCACAGGTGCATTGCATAGTTTAAAAGTAATTAAATTAACTTAGATTTTGGATAAAGATATACTCCACATCAGATAACTAGATTTGTGGCTTATTCTTTTGGAAATGATCATTGGTTACTTAGTTTACAATAGTCTTAAGTATCCTATAAAAAATACACATACAAATTCAACATTTAGTACTTTAACAGGTCATTGCTCTAATATCCTTCAAGTGAATGACTCTTGCTCAAGAGTCTAGAGTTTGTCTCTTAGAAACTCAAATCTACTTAAAAGGCATGGTTAGAGCAGCAGCCACTTAATCATGTGATGATCAAACTGCACTTTAAATTGTTTTGTTTTGTTTTTTTTTTTTTTTAACTAAATAACAAACAAAATAAAAATCACTCTCGATATATTTAGTTCTTGCATAAAACACTGAGTTTGTCGAGAAATAGATGGCCCCACTAAAATCGATTTCTAGCAAAAAGTTTTTGGCTCGAGGCGTCGACAAGAACATGTTTTCTCATTTTGCACATTTATTTTATTTTCTCGTACATACCAAACACCAATAAATGATTTTAAATTAAAATAATCAAGCATTAAAAAATAGCTTATTTTCTAGGAAAACATAATCCTCGGAAAATATTGTTCTAAATTGGGGTTGTTTTCCCCATGAGAAAACATGTTATCAGTGAAATTTAACCGTTCAATCAATGGTGCACATTTGTTACATCATATTCCGTCATTTGACATTTTGTCTCAGGAGCGAAGTTTTTTTTATGATGGAACAAATTTTTCAATCATTTGAATTTATTGAAGTAGTTTCTAACATATATAATTCTGTTAGTAATTTTGATAAATTTTGGAGGGAATTGTTTTTTAATTTCTGACGAGATTTAATTTTTCAATGACTGTCTATTTCATTTTTTAAATATAAGGATTGAAATATATAAAAAATAAAGTATTTATCAAAATATAAAATTTTAAACAAAAAGATCAAAAAAGAAAGTGAAAGAGTTTTGTGGGCAAAAAGTCCTAAAAAGGCGCGTGATGAACCATAACAAAAACTTATTCCCCAGTTTTAGTCTTATTGTCAAATTAGATCCTTACATTTTTAATATTTTTTAAGTAATAAAATCATTTTTTATATATAAAATTAAGTATCGATAAAATATAAAGAATTTTTTTATATCATAATAACCTTATAAAAATTAAATTAAAATAAATTATTAAACTCAATTTCCTCTCAATACAAGTAAAAAATAACAATAACTAAAAATACATCAAAAAAACAAAAAATCATAAAACACTGGTAATCTATAATGTTTTGTTAAGTGATACATAAGGAATTCACAACTTTTAAAAGATTTTTTTATAATGTTTTTAGTTTTCTATATTAATATTTTTGTGTTAGGAAATGAGTCAACCGCACTCAACTAGTTAGGACCATTTGGAAATGCGATCCAATCTGTGTTTTGTTAAGTGATAAATAATAAATTCACCACTGCTATAATGTTTTTTCTACATAATTTTTGTTTTACTATAGTATTTTTCCACGTGTTTGTTTTTTAAAATTATCTTTGTTGAATTTATTTTCTGATTGAGAATTTAGCTTTAGTTTTTCCAATATGTTTTTTTCCCCCCAAAATTATCTTTTTTTTTTCAGAATTGTTTTTGTTGGTTTTATTTTTTTTCATATTGAACTGGTTAAGAATTTAGCTTCATAGTTTTTTTCTTTAAAACATTGTGGATTGCTACAGTGTTCCATTGCATGGTTTTTTTTATGATTTTTTTTTGTTTTTTTTAGACTTATCTTTGTTGATTTTTTTTCTTCATATTGAGCTGATTGAGAATTTAACTATGTAGACCCTGTGGATTGCTATAGTGTTTCCCCAAATAATTTTTGTCTTGCTACAATGTTTTTCCATATGCTTTTCTTTATCGATTTTTTTTTTAAATTATTTTTATCGAATTTATTTTTTTTCATATTGAGCTGGTTGAAAGTTTAGTTTTGTAGTTTTTTTAAAAAACACCATTGATTGCTATAATGTTTCCTCATATGATTTTTTTAGTTATGATTTTTTTTTTCAAAATTGTTTTTATTGATTTTATTGTTTTTAAAATTAAGCTGATTGAAAATTACAATCGTGAATTTTCTCATGAAACAATATAGATTGCTACAGTGTTTCCTAATATGGTTTTTTTTTTCTTTTTTTTTTTGATATTTTTTAAAATTATCTTTGTTAATTTTAATTTTTTTAATATTGAGTTGGTTGAAAATTACAATTGTATACTTCCTCACAAAACACTATAGATTGCTACAGTGTTTTCCTAAAAGATTTTTAATGTTGAGCTGGTTGAGAATTTTACTTTAATTTTCCCTACATGTTTTTTCCCTTTTTTTTTGGTTTTTTTCCAAAAATTGTCTTCTTCTTTTTCTATTTTTTTTGTGTTTTTTTTTTATAATTGTTTTTGTTAATTTTATTTTTTTAATATTAAGATGCTTGATAATTTAACTTTATAATTTTTTTTTTCAAACACTATAGATTATTACAGTATTTTTTCATATATTTTTTTATAATTTTTTTATAATTATTTTTATTAATATTATTTTTTCATATTAAACTGACTGGAAATTCAATTTTGTAATTTTTTTCATCATACAGCATCATGCCGGGCGGGCATGACATTTAATAATTAATCTATGACATGTTTCTTTTCCTTTTCTTTTGCGTGTAAGCATTCAATTGGTCGAGTTTTTCTTCGCTATATAAAGAATGCGTTCGAGAAAAGCGAGGCACGCCCCGTTGAAAATTAGTTGGGTTTAACAAGTCCACAATCTAGGGTGTAATCTTTCAACACATAACAAATGTAAAGGAAGAGGGGAAAAAAAAAACAAAAAACAAACAAACAAATTGAAGGAATCGTGCGAAGTCGCGCGACACCAAAACTCATCGATCGGTCGAATGGCTGCAGAACATGCTGTCACAGCATGGGACCTTCGATTGTATATCAAACAATCGTCACGCAGCAAATAGATCGAGAGGGATCATGCGTGTTCTCTTTATGTATAAATGGAATCGGAGGAGGGAGTGCTCTGATCACCCAAGTCCTCATAATATAGAGAATTAACTTCAAAGGTCTCTTGTTGCGTGATTTAAATTGGGTGTCGTGTTTGTGCAGAGATGAGGACGAAGATCACTGTAGGACAAATAATGGGACCAACCAAATATCACCAGAAGTCATTTAGAACGATGCATTCTCATGAAAATCCTGAGGTACGTATCAAGTTTTTGTTTTCGTAATTCTTCGTAACTGACATAGATTCTCTTACGTTGTGTTATTGGTTATATATGTTGGCAGAATAGTACTAGAATCAACAGAAGAATAAACAAGCTGCAAGCGGAGATGGCAGAGATAAGCAAGCAACATGAAGAGATCAAACAAGGGCAGAAGGAAATGAGAGAAAGGTTTGAAGAGATAGATTCAGAATGTGAGCAACTCAAAAAAGAGACCGAAGGTGTATCTCACGCGAGCGACAACGTGCAACTTCGTCTCAATATCATGCTTGATATCTTGAAGGCACGAAAAGAGGATGGCTTTGCCAAAGTTTCCGATCCGACAGGCTCTCTCCGGTTGGTCTAAATTCCTTCTCCTGTGTAGTTCGTTTATTCCATTTTATATACAAGTAAAACCACTACAACGTGAAACCATCGTATGCCATCCATATTTCTTTCAAGAACTTCAAATTATACATTCACACGCAGAAGTTAAGGGTGTCTATAATATTATATTGTGGTCTAATATTAGTTTGTGTTCCCTTTCCATTTGTTGACAGTGGATCAATGAAATAACAGCAGCACCTGTTAAAGGAAAACCAGCAAACGGAGGCTGCATGCCCAATCGTGACGGAAAGAAGCGGTCTAATTTTATTCAAAAGGCTATATTATGTTTTTTTTTTTTTTAAAAAAAAAAACTTCATTTAAGATTTTTAGGGAGTTTATTTTCAACTTTGTTTGTAGTTATCCTTTGATTTTCGACCTTGTAATAAATAAAGCAATCGCTATAATTATATGTATGCTGTGTTTGTGTATTTACATATGGGGTTCTGCCTATTATTTGGTCATTGTGCTTTTAAATTCTTTAATTAAAACCTTGTATGTTTTTCTTTTGTATTGATCAAGTACTTCTGTAACTCTGTTTTTCATTTTGTTTTGTCACCGCTCTTCTATTATAATATTCATTAGTTTGTGAGCTAACGTGACATAATTTAAAAGGATTCAGTCAATTAAAAAAAAAGAATATAAGGCATGTTTTATTAATTGCATGCTATGTACATATTATTTTATTTTTACTTTATTATAACAATTAAAATAAAAACTCTTCTCAATTTTACCGCCATGGGATCCCGCATATGATGTGTTTCATGAATGAGGTTTTTCTTTAAAAAGATAATAACATGAAAGGTTAAAAAGAAAAAGAAAAAGTAATGATGATGAGCTCCCATGCATGACACGTTTCATGCATTTAGGGTGAGGTTAAAAAAAAAATAATGCACAAAGTACGAAGAAAAAAAAATAGTTTGATCCATATATTCTTTAAATTGTTTTAAACGATCGAGGCCTCATACTCTTCTTAGTATTGATCGAGTTTCTCTGCTGGAGTCCCAAATATGACGTGTTGCATATTCAAGAGGATATCTTGCCCTCATTAACACGCAAACTAACCATGTTATAATTAAAGAATATAACAACAATTAAGGTTGTCGTAAGAGATTTTTTTTTTTTACTATATCAGGATTCAAGTCTTACTTGTGTACGCCTGTCATCCCTGCAGTATCTTATATGTTTACTGGATTTGCAGGATGTTCAGTGAGTCCGGGAATTAATTGTAGTGCACGCAAGTTGGCCCGGACACTCCAAGTTATCAAAAAAAAATTAAAGAATATAACAAAACAAAGTGACGAGTAGATTGACTCTATCCATATAAAAAATAATATAGGATCAAATAATAATCTATGAAAATGTTGAGATTTTGCTTTAATTGAAAATAATAATAATAATAATAATATAGGGTAAAAGGTGTTCAGCTCCTAAAAAACAATAATTCAGCAAATTATTTGATGAAGTAAGCTCTTAAGCAATCAGGATTTAATGAGATTTTTATGTTAACTGGATTTTTTATTATTATTAATAGAAAAACAGATCAATCGGTCTCAAAATATTTTATTGTATATACACTAGTATTAATTTGAATGGTTGATTTCACAAAGCGTGCGGATAAATTCAATATCCAAAATTCACAAGATATTATTTAATATGTGAAAATATTATTGGTAAAATGATAATAAATAGAGATGGTAATTGTACCGTTCTACATGAAAACCTGCTGCCATTTATTTGAATGGTGGGTGTGGAGGGACTTTTATCTTCATGGGTCTCGGAGTTGCTGTTAGGTAAACAAATACTTGATTTATTCGGGTATGGAGATTTGTGGAGTATCCTTTGATTTAATGAATTTATAAATAAATAATATATTAACTTAATTATTTTTTAAATAGTTATCTAAATTAATTTATGTATTTTTTTTATAAGATCTCCTTACGTTAACTTTGTTTGATAAATAGAAAATATTTTATTTAATAAAATTTATCATGATAAAAAACTACTTGGACCTCAAATGAAGGCTTGTCTCCGATGAAGCATACATGCAGGATTGAAAATTATCAATAAGGATTGCTCTGGTTGCCCTGCTTAAAGTACAAAATTATGTTTTTGGATTAGAATTTTATATTTATCGATGAGCAAGAGGTTTTATAAGTTCATATTTAATTAGATGAGATCCTTTATAATTCTAAAAAAATAAAGATAAGATTTTTTATATTATGATAATGATAGAAGTTATTTTTTAAAGTATTTTTTACTGAAAATATATTAAAAAAAATTTAATTATTTTTTAAATTTTATTTTTAATATAAATACATTGAAACTATCTAAAATTTTAAAATTTAAAATTCAAAAAATCCTGAACAATATGGAAGTTTTCTCATTCTGTGTAAAGAATTTGGTAGAGCACACATCTCGGCAATTTATAGTTAGAGAATATTTAAAAATATAGTTGTGATTGTTTTTTTTAAATGTTTTTAACTCGAAAATATATTAGAATTTTTTTTATTTTTTTAAAATTATTTTTGATATCAGCATATTAAAATGATTTAAAAATATTAATTTAAAATAAAAAATAAAAAAAATTAATTTTTTTTTTAAAAATATTTTTAAAATATAAATATAATAAACGGATATTCGCTCTCTGGTTGCCCTGCTTAGAGTCCGATTATCGACAGCTTGGAATAATACCGTTTTGTTTTATTTGGTTATCTTCTACATCTAACGGTCAGTCAATGAATAAACGGCTGAAAGACGTCACCACTGATGACACGTCAATTGTGGAAATTGTCCCACAAATCACTAGCGGATCATGAGTCATGACCTTACCCCGCTCCTGAGAAACGGTATGAATTTAAAACAAAACTTTTTTGATATTTTTTTTAATAATATTTTTTTTTTCCTTTCCGGATAAACAGCCATCTTTTTTGATACCCGTATACCATTGTATCGGATTGCACATTTGCTCCTTGAAAAACCCCACTGATGTGTCGTTGTCATCCATAAATTCTTCCGGGATGATAAGCATAAACAATTTATTGACTTGAAATATTACGAATAGAAATTGGGGCATTGTTGCAATTATATTTAACTTCAGAGCTAGTTATTTTCTATTACTTATAAAAATTATTATTAACTCATTATATGATCCCCTTATCCATGTTTTTAATATACAAAATAGAAAAAAAACCCGCACTTGAGGTCTTGATCTAGTGATGAAAGGGGTTTGTTTCTTTCCATCCCATCAAAGTTCAAACTTCACTGTGCACGTCTGTCACCCCCGCAGTGCCTTACATGCTTACTGGGTTTGCAGGATGTTCAGTGGGCTATGGGATTAGTCATGGTGCGCGTAAGCTGACCCGAACACCCACGTAAATAAAAAAAAAAAAAAAAAAAAAAAACCTAGTTTTCGTGTGTTAGAGAGTTAGTGTTGTGGATTATTCTACAAGGCCAGTATAAAAAATTATATAATTTATTGTCAAAGTATATGGAAATAATTTTGATAGATAGACTACAATGTTGAAGCAAATAGTAGAGGGGGACCGAATTAAGATCATCCTACTCGTGAGAATAATATATTTTTGATAGATAGACTATAAAATAATATAGAGGTTGGGATGCTAGGAGAGGCTAGTCACTTGAGTTATTGACGATAAGATTCGGAATTGTGGGGGTTTGATGCTGCCCAGAAAGAGATGCGAAAACTCATTTCCATGCTCGATTCGGGCCTTGATTGTTAGTGTTCGCCTCCATACTGATTTCCTTTTCATTTCCTCTAATATTCTTCCTTTTTTGTAGAAGTTCATCTCCCATGTACAGAATTTGTTCGGGAAAATAGTTAAAAATACACTCCCCATAGAGTACGAAACAATAATGCGATGCTGTCGAACGTTGTTGTCATACTTTATAATATGCACGTGACGTGTAGCTGAGCTGGACTGGACCCGCGAGGGAGAGGTATCTCTTTATCACAAAAATAATGGTTCAAAGTCCAAAGGGCAGTCAGTAAGTGCATGGATCCACACAATTCTAGTGCTCGCGCCTCACGCCATAATTTATGAATAATTGCAGTCCCCACTACGTGTTGTGTCCGATGTTTAGCGATGGCATTTCCTATGTAGGGCCATCACTCTAGAAGAAAGGGTCATTTCAAGTATAAAAAGACCGATTTGATGCCAAAGTCTTGTGCGCGGGGCATAATCTTTTTTTTTTTAATTATTCGTTGGAAGGCTTGTGGGTTTTAGACTATATAAAGGGATAGATCTGACCCCCCACGTCTAAAAATATACGTCTTGCTTGTTCGTCTTCCATGAATGAGGTCGTTGGAGAAGACAATTCGGGCGTCCTCCACGATGGTCGCGCGATTTCTTTCGTTTACGTCTTGTCGTAGAGTGACATCGCACGATGTTATCATATGCCAACTAGCACGAAACCAGCATGGAAACGCATCAATCATGCCGTTAATAAAGATGTTTTTTAAAATATTTTTTATTTATAAAAAAATATAATTTATTTTTTATTTTTAATTAATATATTTTAAAATTATTTTAATGTGTTGATATTAAAAATAATTTTTATAAATTAAAAAATATATTATTTTAATATATTTTTAAATATAAAATAATTTAAACCGCCAAATATTTTATCTATAAAAAGTTTGATCAAATTGACTAAAATAATTTTTCCATATTGAAAATGTAACTTGCACACTATGTCAAGACTGCTTTTTTCCATGGAATTTATTTTCTAATGAGTTGAAAGTTTTTACAAGTATTGGTGACACTGTTAAGAAATATGGTGCAAACTGTGTTTTTAAATAATTTAAATTTTTTTTATTGTTAAAAAATAATTTTTTTTATGTTTTTAAATTGTTTTGATATGTTGATCTTAAAATTAATTTTTAAAAAATAAAAAAAATTACTTTGATGCATTTCTAAGCATAACACTTTGAACTACAATCGTAATTACAATTCTAAACACGCTAAATGATCAACTATTGGTTTTTGTGTTTTGCTAGGGGATTGGGTGTTTGAGAGTATGGTACCGGTTGCTTTTTAAAATGCATTTTATTCTAAAATACATTAAAATAATATATTTTTTTATTTTTTAAAAATTATTTTTGACACCAACACATTAAAATGATTCAAAAATATAAAAAATATATTAAACTAAAACAAAAAAAAATTAAATTTTTTTAAAATAACTTTCCGAACATAATGCTAGATACTGCAGACGTATTTTCTGGGATAGTGAATAGCAGACTCGTGTTGCTTACTATAGCACTTAGACCGAGTATCGTGCCCTTGTTGGCACCACCCAAGAAATTGTTTGGCTCTAGTAGCTTTTTGGTGATATGGAGCTTAAATTTCCAAGGGCACTCCCCTACTTTGCCATTCAAATTACCGGCAATTATGTCCCCATCTCTCATTGTGTTGAGCATTTTCCCTTTTTGTTGGGATTGACTTTAGAGGAAAATGTGTGCTTTATATGTTGAAGCTTACAAAACTAATAAATTGGAGAGGATAGCCACTTTTTAATTATGATTTGGTTGGATTCTATATAATACAGAGGCTATATATCTTGAATTTGCAGGGAAAAAAATTATAATAGGTACGAACCATTATTCATGGTATTTTTGTTATTCTTAATTTTCTCTCATTTTTCTACAGAGTTTATGCAAACTTTTCAACTCTATATCCCATACGTATAATACATGTTATAGTAAGAGAAAAACAAAATATTCTATAACTACAAAACAAACTACAAAGTCAAGTCAATGCTTAAGTAGCAAGCAGTTAGCTAATTAAAACTCTGACATGATAACTATCAGATATTTATATAATTATAAATTTTAAAAATTATAAATTTAGTTAAAATATATATAAATTGACCTGAATAATTATATTAATAAAATAAAAAACTCTGAGACGATGGGAACGGATCGTTGCTTCAACTGCCAATTCATTTACTAGTTCAATAAACATTTATAACTTTTTTTTTACTAAAAGAGATTGATAAATAATAAATATGAAATGTATATAAGTTTGACCCAATTATTCATCCATCTAACTTATTAACGGGTTTGAGATTTATATTTAAAAAAATACCATGTTTGTGACATAAAACATGAGGGCGCAAAACTCAAAACCAAAGACTAATTATTAGGGGCTATTGTCCTAGACGATAGCTATTATATCATGTATGACAATATTATATATATTTTTATAATTACATTGTACCGAAATTACAATTATTACTAAGTCTTGCTACAGAAGGATGGGATGGCGAGTTGTTTCGTTTTTAAGACCGTACGAAATAGTTTCATGCAATATTGCAAACATTCCAATAGTTTAATATATTTCTACACAAAGAAAATTATGTATCATTTTCTCGGAAAATCGCACCTCTGCTATCAATTTTAAATAAATTCACATCATGACGACAATCTCATGACACCCAGTTAACAAAGCTGTTGGATTCATCGGAAAGTTCTTAAGAAAAAATTAAAAAACAATTGAGAGTTGCTAGTGCAAGGCAACGCACGAACACGTGTGATTTTGACAATAGATCGGGCGTCAATAATATAACAACAGGCGTCTATAAGGGTTTTCCAAACCATTTACTCCAAATATGCTGTGTGTACAAACAGACCTCTAGTTAAATTGTGTGAGTTTGTTTGTTTTTGAGATAATTTTTATGGTAGTTAGATTTAGATATGTGTTTGGTAAAAATTATAGTTAAAATTTATTTACAGTAAAATTAAAAGTGTAGTTGCGATTGTTTTTTAAAGTGCTTTTTACTTGAAAATATGTAAAAATAATTTTTTATTTTTAAAAAAATATTTTTAATATTAACACATCAAAATAATATGAAAACACAAAAAAAAAAATTAATTTAAAGTAAAAAAAATAAAAATAAATTTTTTTAAAAAAAGACTTTTGAAACACAAAAATAAACAAGTTTTTATAAAATTTAGATAAAAAAATATATAAAAACTGCTTTATAAAAATTATATTTTAAATTTAATTTTTTAATAAATATTGTGTAGTATAAAATAGAGTTTGATATGTTACCGAATATTTTATTGGACTTGCACCACAAACAAGTTGCAAAACAAACCGCGAGCCTTAGTTTCTTGATATCTGTTGATATTAATATGTCGCTCATGGTACTATTAAATATCTTTAAGATTAGACCTAAAAGTTGCTGGTTTGGATCAATTTTATTATATTTTTTAGTTATTTTCATAATTAATTTTATTTTTTAGATTTTATGTTAATTTTGTTCATGCTAGGAATCTAATTTTGTTTTTTAGTCTAGTCAGTTTTTCTATCCTATAAAAACATATTAGGTAGACTTGACTGGATTGTGAAATAAAATAAAATTTTAGAATTTTTAGTGTTTCAACCCGAATTTAGTTGATTTTATATCTGCGCTTGGTGCTGGCCTGACGTGCTTATGCTGTTGCTGCTGCTACTGCTATGTTGTAAGATGGTGTTTGGATATGCTGGTGCGATTGCGATTGAAAAAAAAGCAGTGTAATACATGTTTGGTTAACCACTAACTATAGTTTGTTTTTACGTGGGTCCCAGTTCAAATTGCGGTTGAATTGCAAAAAGTGAAAAGCAATTACGCATTGCTTTTCATGCATTTCTCCTCTCTCTCATCACCGATAATTTGCAATTACTTTCCTAACTGTCCTCTGTCTCTCTTTAACCCAATTTCCCAACGGTCACAAAAACCCAACAAATTGTTTACAGAAGGTTGTTGTAGATCAATGTTACCATTGATCTAAACACCCAGTTTCAACCTTCCCCATACTATTCCTTCATGCGTTTCACCTCTCTCTCACCACCGACATTTTCCCAGTAACCACGGTCAATTACAGTCCTCTACCTCATAAATTTTTCTGTTACGGTTGTAGATCAATGTTAGCATTGATGAACTAAACCCCAATTTCCTTCCCCAAACTATTCTCCTCTCTTGTCTCTTGCTACAAACTCGTTTCTATTTTGCCCTAAAACCACCAACGCACAGGATGACGTTAGAGCAAACTTCTTCCCCTCTGTCCATTCTTTCCAAATGAAGATCAAAAACACAAACCTTCACTGATTTGTCCCTCCATTGTTACAATTACAGAAAAACCGAAGAGATTCGTGCTGGGAAAGGTCCACGAGCGAGATACCCGTAAGTACTGTGCGTTCCCCTTGTCAATTTTGTTTAACATGTTGCTCAAAATCTAATTTCTGTAATGGGTCTCTATTGTTTTTGTTTTTGCAGAACAAAGCTGCAACACCATAGTGGTTTGCAAAACAAAGAGAGAGACTGAGGTAAGTTCCTGCCTTATCTCCATCTTTATTTTTGTTTTTTTAGATGAAAAATTGCATGTCTGTGCTATTGTATGCTCGATTATTGTTAACACTGCAATTTTTTGAATTTATAGCAAATTTCATTGCTTCTTCTACTTGTCTTCTGCTTTGCATATGTTTTTAATTTTTTTTTTTACTTGAAAACCTGCATTTCTGTGATGCTTCTGTGTATTGTGTTACCCATGTCAATTTTGTAGTAATTGTAGCTCAAATTCTAATTTATGTTCTGGGTCTCCATTATATCTGTTTGCGGGACAAAACTACAGAAACATGCTGGTTTGGACACCTAAAGAGATAGACTGAGGTAAGTTCCTGCCTTATCTCCATCTTCATTTTCATTTTTTTAGATGAAAAATTGCATATCTGTGTACCTGCATAATCAATTACTGTGTGTTCTTTAATTGACAAATTTCATAGCTGTTGCTGATTGTCTTTTGTTTACTGTGCCTTTGTCATTTGTTTTGAATTTAGCAAAATTTAATTGCTTTTATATACTGCTTGTTTGCTATTCTTTGTTTAAATCTGGTTTCTTTTTTTATTTCTACTACCAGCTGACAGTGCTGCTGCTGGATTATTTGCTTACTGGAAACAATGTGATGTTTTGAAATTTCATTTATGTGTTGTTCTTCATGGTCTGATATGTTTACTATGCACATTGATGTTGTTTCTGTTTGAGAAACCGTAGATTTCTTTATTGTGTGTGTGTTTATTATAATCGTAATGAGTGCCCTGTTAGCATGTCGTGTAGGATTACTTTTATTTCTACTTGTGCAGTCAAAATCAGAATTTTGAGTTTCCTTTTATGTGTTTGTATGCTGTGAAAGAAAGTTGGGTTACTTTGAATGTAGAAATAGATTATGTTTTGTTTGTTTTTTTCCCTCTGTTTTTAGCTTCCAAACAGCATGATGGCAATGAAGTGTTGCTTGATAATTCAAATATTATATCATGGCTGAAACTGAGTTTTCTGAACAGTTGAAAATTAATGGGTTTCAATTAGTTTTCATTACAAATTAACGTGAACATTCTCATTCAAATACATGCATGGTTAATGTTTATTTCTAACCACACAACTTTTGTAAATGCTAAACAATGAGTGTTTTATTATTGTTTTAGTCCACGACTTATGTATGTGCCACAATGTAATTGATATCATTGATTGATTTCAAACTTTTGTTAAATGTGTTAAAAGATATTATGGAAGGTCTAGAATCTTTTGATAAGGCTACTTGGACAAAGGAAATGTTGCATATATTTTATGATATATGCATTAAGGCAATTGATATGGGAATGAGACCTAATACTCATTTTGATAAAACGGGGTGGAAATTTCTTATAACATCATTCAAAGAACAAACTGGCCATGCATTCACTAAAACACAATTGAAAAACAAATGGGATGGATGCAAAAAGGATTGGAGGATATGGAATAAGCTGGTTTCTGAAACTGGTGTTGGTTGGAATAATGAATTAGGCACAGTTTCAGCTACTGATGAGTGATGGAAACAAAAAATTCAGGTACATTCCTTGTCATCCTAACAATTTCTTTTATTGTTGTCAAATTCCAACACCAAAATTTTACTAGTTTTGATCCTTCATTACTTGATGTAATTTATATGCAGGAAATTAGAGGAGCTAAAAAATTCAAACATTTCGGTATTGAGCCGTCTTTGAAGAATAAATTTGACCGAATGTATTCCAATATTGTCGCAATTGGAGCGTTTGCATGGGCTCCTTCATCAGGTGTACCAGCTAGCAGTGATGTCGATCCTGGTACAAGCAATGCCGACATTGCTCATGATGGTTTGGAAGAGGGCAGCGGTGATTCGGAGGAAGATGTGATTCCAGATTTCCAGACTGACATGGCTCGAATGGTTGGAGGGATAAATATGTCTAGCAACAGCAACACAAAAAGTGGTGGCAAAAGAAAAGAACGAGATCATTATGATGTGCGAGGTAGAAAGAAGAAAACATCTAGAATTGATGTTCAGTTGTTGTCAAGGTGCAATCATCTACTTTAGAGTATGTCGACTAAGAGTGATTCCACGTTTGTTAATATGGATCGCAAAGGTTATAGTATTCGCAAGGTTATGGTTGAGCTGCACTCAATTCCTGGAGTTTCAATTGAAGATGAGTTCCTCGACTTTGCTACAGAGTATTTGAGTTTAAAAAGGAAAAGAGAAATGTGGGCTAGTATGGGTGATAAGGAGTAGAAGTTGAGATGGCTGCAACGAATGTATACACGCACTAAACATGCTTAGCTGACATGGTATTATTACATTTTCTTAACCGTTAATCAATTAACTATGTTCACTTGCTTAATGTATTTATACAAGTTTATTTTATTGTTGCAGAATAATGGGATGCTGGTTTTAAAAAAGAGTTTTTTCTAATTGCCGAAGTTTATCCGAGTCATTGTATTCTTCCACATTTTGTGTTGAGATATATGGTCATTTCCATTTGCGGTACTTTGTTTACTGTTGTATTTATATTAAACTGCTTTTCGGGAGCTAATATACTTGTATGAGGATATTGTTGGTTTTTAATGTTGTATTTTATCAATGAATTAAAACTGTCATTTCTGTTTTTATTAATGTTAAATGGTTGACCATTGGATTGAATTTGTTGGTAATTTTCCTTCACTGTGTTGTTCCCTAAAGGTCTTGAATATTGAGTGTTGCTATTAAAATGCATGTTCTATTATAATATACCATGTGCAACCTTGTTTGTTTTCTTTTATGCCATGAATTGATGGGAGTTGCTGCCTTGTGTGTCTAGCTGTAATTGTAATAAACCATGTGCAACTACTGTGTGAAATGTTGGTATGTTTTCTTTTCTGCCTTGAGGTGATGGGAGCTACAACCTTGTGTGTGAAGCTGTATTCATTGATATACCATGTGCAGCTACCGTGTGAACATTTGTTTGTTGTTCTTTTTCTGCCGTGAGTTGATGGGTGCTGCATGGTGATAAGAAAGCTGCAAGTAATTGATATACCATGTGCAGCTACTATGTGCTTGTGTAGTGTGATAAGGAGCATTTGTTTTCTTTTCTGCCATGAGAATTGATGGAAGCTGATGCCTTGTTTGTTAATGCTATTCATTGTTGTTAACATGATTGTTTCAGCTATTGTGTGCAAGTGAGTTTTGAATATTGTCTCAGCTACTGTGTGCATGGGAGCCAGTGTATGAAATATATGTGTATGTGCTACTATAAATGCTGTTTGAGCTGTTGGATTTGTCACCGATTATTGGAATACATGCTGCTCTCTTTGGTGTGTTGTTGTTGGAGTTCATATATATAAAATGTGTTTATTTTGTGAGGTGTCAATTGAATCTCCAGTTACAGTTCTTGGAATACAATATTTGTTGCTTTTTAGATGATTTTTGTACATGTTGGTGTGCACTGTCATGGTGATAAGAAAAGAAAAAAAAATGGGCCAAGGAATCTTGAATAATAGAATGAGAACAAAAAGTGAAAAACTACATGTCAGAATTATTAGCAGTAAAATTAACATTATATGTTACTTTTACAGTCTATACATGTTATAATGTACTTATATTGAAAGCTGAATAAAATAACTTATAAAAGAGACGTAAAAAGCAGTGGGTTTTTTTCTATATAAAGAGGATTGTTTGTAAGCCAACTTTCAAAGCTCTTTTTTACTTCATAACAAACCTCTCAAACCTCAATTGCATTTCATACAAGCAAGTGGAACACTGTTTTTGTTGGCTTTACAGGTATGAAAAAATTTATGTTGCACCAACTATTTCATACTTCTTTTTTATTGAATGATATTTAATTATTTAAATATTTTATTAACAACATATATTTTTTTTTTGTTTCCATGTAATTGAAGTTATGGATGATTCACGGTTTAATGACATATTTAATAGGGATTTCGATGGCAATTATGATAATGTAATGAACCGAATTGTAGACCACATTAATTATCCTAGTTGTGAAAGTAGTGGTGCCTCATTTTCTGGTGTTGGAGATGACAGTGATGGAAACGATGCCGATGATAGTAACGATGACAGTGATGATGACGATGACGATGACAGTGATGGTGATGATGCATTTATTATAAGGAGGCATTTTGATATGAAAAAAATTAATTATATGCACAACTGGAGCTATAAACATGTATTATATTAATTATATGTATAAAGAACCATGTATGGTTTCGTATAACACAGGGATGCGTTGGTTGACGGAGGTTTTAAGAGGTCATTGGAAATGAAGTGTTAACATATTCAGGATGGACGCAACCACTTTGTTGAGTCTGTGCATTGAATTAGAAACGCATTATGGCTTAAAACCGTCCAGAAGAATGAGTGTTATTGAAAAGGTGGCAATGTTTCTATTTACAATAGCAGTTGGGGCATCAAATAGACAAGTGCGGGAAAGATTCCAGCATTCAGGTGAAACTATTAGTAGATGTTTTAAAGAAGTGCTTAAATCATTACGTTTGTTTGCTGTGGAAGTCATAAAACCAGTAGATCCACAATTTACGAGCACACCAAGAGAAATTGCTATGAATCCAAGATTTGTGCCACATTTCAAGGTAAGATGAATTTTTGTATAATTAATTAGTTTAATTAAGTTGTTCAAAGGAGTATGAAATATGTTATAAATGTTTATGAGTACTTAATATTTTTGTGGCCTGTAAAATTGTATCGGTGCAATTGATGGAACACATGTTCGTGCTTGCATACCATCTGCAAATCAAATTCCATTTATTGGAAGAAAAGGTGTACCAACACAAAATGTCATGGCCGCTTGTAGTTTCAACATGCAATTCATGTTCATGTGGATAGGATGGGAAGGCAGTGCACATGATACGCGTATTTTTCTTGAGGCTATTGACAATAGCAATATCAAATTTTCAAAACCTCCGGAAGGTTGTAATTTTGACTAAATTGAAGATTTGGTAATTGAAGGAATATAATTTTTTTTTTAAAGTTTTGTTTAAAATTACCATGTTGTTATTTTTTGCAGGAAAATACTATTTGGTTGATGCTGGATATCCAAACGAGTATAGTATTTGGGTCCCTACAAAGGCGAGAGGTATCACTTCCAAGAATTTAGGCGTCGTGGACAACCAAGTGGTCGGAAAGAAGTGTTTAATCGTGCACAATCGTCACTACGTAACGTGATCGAACGTTCTTTTGGGGTATGAAAACAGAGGTGGAAAATTCTGCAAAACATGCCTGCTTATCCATACAAAACACAAGTTGAGATTGTAATTGCGTCAATGGCACTACATAACTATATTAGAAGGAGATCGCAAGATGATGCAGTTTTTTCTGAGTATGATCACAACCCCAATTTAATTCCAGATGACTTTTTACCTGGTATTGTTCAGACTTCGGCCGTTCAAGGCTCATAGAGGCCTTTACGTATGGATTTTGTATGCAATGAAATTGCAAATAGTTTAATGGAATAATAAAGGAGTACATTAATGTATAAGGATTTTTTATTTTATTATGTAATCATAATTACAAAACACCTATGTTTTGGAATTTTATATATATATATATATATATATATATATATATATATGTCTATATATGTCCTTTTAATTAATTCAAATCAAATATAAAACACAAAGCATATTAACCAAATATAAGAAATTATTTTTTTTAACCACAGTTTTACCAAACACAAAACTGTTTTTTTTTCACCATAATTTTAACTACAGTTTTTAAACCAAACACAAGAAACTGTTTTTTTTAAACCACAATTTTAACCACAGTTTTAACTAAATACTAATTTTTTTAAATCAACCTCATAAAAAATATTTTTTATTAAATTATTTTTTAAAATTATAATCATAAAAGTTAACACAATACTAAACACGTTCTTGTACTAAAGGCTTTTTAAATTTTCAAAATACATTGATGACTGAGAACCTTTCAATAACCCTACGGACAAACACGCGTTGAATCGGTCCAAGGAAGGAAATTGGAAAATCGACCGCAATTTCCTCCTGCGTTCCAGATCGCGTCTTTTTAGAGGCGGGGTTCCTATATATAACGAATTTATTTCTTTAGCAAGCCACATAAAGCTACCCTCAGTTGAGTAGCACCATGCTGACAAGGAATGGCCGCCGCGCAACTCGAAGCACGGTCTGTTACATATTTCTCAGTGTATTTTGGTAACGTGGTACCGCATAGTTTTTTATAAAATTTTTATTTTTTTTAAAAAATAATTTTTTTAAGATTGTTTTATATACCCTATTATAAGTGAATTGTTTTTTTTTTTTAAATATTTTTAAATAAAAAATACTTTAGAAAACCATTATTAGTACATTACCTCCCAATACTATCTTGTAATTGTTCTCAGCATTTTTGCTAAAAGGATATGCACTGTAGATGTATTAACAGATAAAAATATTAAAAATACAAATGTCATGTTTCTTTTTATTTCCTTCTTGTTTTGAAAAAATAAAAACTCATTCAAAAACTATTTTAAAAATATATTTATTTTATATATTTATTTCTTCTTCTTCTTCTTCTTCTTCTTCGACCCAACAAGTGTTTTTTTTTTTCCCTCTACGATAGAAAACTAGCCAAATACAACTTAGAGATCGCTGTTGTCCTAGGAAACTAGTAACCAAAGACAACTTAGATAACACTGTTATGCTAGCTTTCTAACATACAATATTCCTCAATGTTATTGTCCGCAGAAAAGAAAACTAAGGGACAACAAACTAACCAGGAGTATCAAGAGGATCAGAGCTGACATGGCGGAGATCAACGAGGGCCAGGAACGCATACGAGATGGACAAAAAGAAGTGAGGGAGAAATTTGAAGAAATAAGCAAAGAGACTGCCAAACTGAAAGAGGAAACTAATATAATCTCCAAGCAGAGCGCTGCAAATCAAGTCAGGCTTGACCTCATGTTTCAAATTATCAAAGCAAGATCAGAGAATGATGCCCGAAGGGACGCCGTACTGACTCAAATCTTGCGGTTTGTGATTCTCCAAATACCTTTGTTTTGTTTTTATGATCGGAGGATATCATATTGACAATAGCACTAATTAGAAACTTGAACTGCATTTTCTTGGCTTCTTTTTTTTCTTTTTTGCCCCCGAATGATTTGATTTACTAATGTTTTCGTTTGTTAAATATTATGTTTCAGGGAACTAATTAATGGCAAAGCAGAACCTGAGCTCAAGCAAGCTCCCCGAGGAGAGGCAATAACAAGATGAATAAATTAACCATGCTTGTGCGCCCACATACACTCAGATTTAGGCAGTTTATGATTGAAAAAAATGTTAGTTATTAAACTTGTTTATCAAAATTAAGTGGATTGAAGTTAGTTCAATGAATAATCATTCACATTAAAAATACTATGAATTTAGTAGTACTATGAATCTAGAGTAAGTATTGAAGAGTCTAATATTAATTAAGTACTTTGACGATTGTAAAAAATATTTTATAATGTCTATATCTATTGTATGGATTTGATAATAAAAGGTATGAGAGTATCATTGTTTAGTGTATTGTATTCCACCAAATTGTGTGAGTAGTAATCCCTTCTTTGTTCTGTCATTGTTTTTTTTCCAACAAAGTGGTATCAGAGCTTGAGAGTAGATATGGCTTCCAGCAACAACATTTCTTAATTTCATATTCTTCGTTTTACTAAACAAAACTATGATATGTGGTGTATTCAATACAAGGCACTACTAAGATCACAAGAGTTATAGGAGTTAATTGAAGATGGTTACATTGAACCAGAATCAACAAGAGAAAAGGCAGCAATGAGTGCATTGAGTAGTGCAGAAAGACAAACGTTGAGATAATCAAGAAAGAAGGATAATAAGGCGTTATTCACCATTTATCAAGGACTTGATGAAGCAACTCTTGAAATGGTGGCACCAGTAAAGACATTAAAAGAGGCATGGGAAATGCTTAACAAGACTTATAATGGAGTTGAAAAGACAAAAAAGATACGGTTGCAAGCATTGAGAGGAGACTTTGAGAAGTTGAGTAAAGAAAATAATGAGACTGTTTCAGATTACTTCATAAAATTAATCTCTATGGTTCACCAGATGAGAAGGAATGGTGAAAATATTGATGATGTAATTGTGACGGAGAAAATTTTGAGGTCTTTGGATTCAGAGTTTGATAATGTGGTCTTAGCAATTGAAGAATCAAAGAATTTGGAAGATCTGACAGTAGAAGAATTAATGAGATCTATGCAAGCCTATGAACAGAAAATTGATAGAAGAGGAGAAGGAAGATCTCTTGAACAAGCATTGATGTTAATGAATTTGGCAGAGGAGCATTTCAAAGAGGAAGGTTCATTCACAGAAGAGGAAGAGGAGGAAGATCATTCAGAAATCAAGAATCTCATGAAGCACGAAAACAAAATTTTAATTTCAGAGGTCGTGGCAGAAGTAGAGGCAGAAGTCATGGAGGATATTCAAATTTGAGGAATAATCATGCAAACGTACAATGTTATAATTGTAAAGAGTATGGTCATTTTGCTTCAGATTGTAAATTGATTATGAAGAGCCTGCATTATTGTTGGCCAGTAGAAAATTTAATGGCAGCAACTCTAGCACCTGGTATCTAGATACAGGAGCATCAAATCATGTGTGGTGTGAAGGAAGCATTTGTTGATATCAATGAAAGTTATAAAGGTAACATTATATTTGGAAATCTTTTTCAAAGACCAGTTGAAGGAAGAGGCAGAATTCTTATTGAACTTAAGAATGGTGAGCAGAAGTTCATATCAGAAGTTTTCTATGTTCCAGACATGAAGAACAACATTCTGAGTTTGGGGTAGTTGATAGAGAAAGGCTTTGAAGTGCAGATGAAAGATAAGAATCTGAGGATTTTTCACAAGTTTGGAGCTGCAATTGCTTCAGTAAAAATGACTAGAAACAGGATGTTCCCTCTAGATCTGAGCATATATTTGTCAAAATATTGTAAGGCAGAAATCTCTAACATGATGAATATTTGGCATTTGCGATATGGACATTTGAATTGTGGATCACTTATGCTGATGGAGAAAAGCAAAATAGTTCTTGGAACACCAAAGTTAGAGCACACAAGCAGAATGTGTGAAGTGTGTGTAATGGGAAAGCAGCACAGAAAGCCATTCCCAAAGAAGAGCTCAAGAGCATCTCAAACTCTTGACTTGGTGTATTCAGATGTGTGTGATCCTATTTCGCCTACTTCAATAGGAGGAAGCAAGTATTTTCTCACTTTAACTGATGATTTTAATGAAAAGACATGAGTATATGTGTTAAAAAGAAAAGAAATAAGTGGTGGGCAAATTTAAAGAGTTTAAAAATTTGGTAGAAAAACAAAGTGAGTGTAAGCTAAAATGCTTAAGAACAAATAGGGAAGGAGAACATATTTCTCATGATTTTGATGATTATTGTAAGGAAAATGGTATTGTTCATCAGCTCATAATGCCACAGACTCCATAATAGAATGAAGTATCAGAGAGAAAAAACAGAACTATTATGAACATGGTTAGATGTATGCTAAAGGAAAAAAAAATTGTCCAAAAAAGTTTTAGGGAGATGCAGTTATTTGTGCTGTGTATTTGTTGAACAGATTTACAACAAAAAAACTTCAGAAGATCACACTAGAAGAAGCATGAAGCATGAAAAAACCAAGAGTTGATCATTTGAGAATTTTTGGCAGTGTTGCTTGTACCAAAATTCAAGAGGAAAGAAGAACTAAACTTGAAGATAAAAGTAAAAAATGCATACTGTTGGGATATGGAGAAAACTCGCATTGTTACAAATTATACAATCTGATGACAAAAAAGATGATCATGTTAAGAGATGTGAAGTTTGATGAAGAGCAAGAATGGAACTGGAATTCTGAAGATCAACCACAAAAACTAATTATAGATGAAGAACAGATTCAGAAAGATGAAGGAGAAATCATGTTAGCTCCATCCCCATCAACTAACAGTCCTGCTGGTCCTTCAAGCTCAACAACAAGAAAGACAAAGAGCATACAAGAGATTTATGATGTAACAGAAAGAATCAATCTTGATGATGTTAATATGCTTTGCTTGTTTTCAAGAAATGTTCCTATTACATTTGAAGAAGCATATAAAAAAGACAGGTGGAAGAAAGCAATGAAGGAGAAGATAAATTCCATCATAAAAAATAATACATGGGAATTGACAACACTTCCCAAATGACACAATGCAGTAGGAGTAAAATGGATCTTCAAGACAAAGAGGAATGCAGAAGGAGAAATTGAAAAACATAAAGCCAGATTAGTAGTGAAGAAGTACAAGCAACAATATAGAGTTGATTATGAAGATGTTTTTGCTCCAGTAGCAAGAATGGAAACAGTAAGATTGATGATTTCCCCGGAGATGGAAGATATTTCAGATGGATGTAAAGTCAGCATTCTTGAACGATAACCTTGAAAAGGTAGTGTATGTAGAACAACCAGTTGGCTTTGAGGTAAAAGGAGAAGAAGAGAAGGTTTGCAGATTGAAGAAAGCTCTTTATGGACTTAAACAAGCACAAAGAGCATGGAACTCTAGGATTGATGGCTATCTTTCTCAGAAAGGATTCACAAGATGCCCTTATGAGCATGCATTATATGTGAAGAAAAGTTTACAAGGCAGAGTAATGTTTGTTTGTTTATATGTTGATGATATACTTTTCACAGGGGATGATCCAACTATGATTCAAGACTTCAAGCAATCCATGGTGAAGGAATTTGAAATGATAGACTTAGGTCTTATGGCATATTTTCTGGGATTAAAGGTGAAGCAGTGCAGTGATGGAATCTTCATTTTATAAACGAAGTATGTAACAGAAGTTTTGAAAAAATTTGTTATGAAAGATTGTTGTCCAGCCGACAATCCAGTTGAATATGGAACCAAGTTAACTAAAGAAGGAGAAGGAGATTTAGTTAATCCTACATACTACAAAAGTATTGTGGGTTGCTTGTGTTATTTAACATGTACCAGACCAGATATTTTGTATAGAGTTGGCTTGATTAGTAGATATATGGAGAAACTGAGAAGTTCACATTTGAAGACAGAAAAGAGGATCCTTTGTTTTGTTAAAGGAACTTCAAGCTATGGATTGTTTTATTCATCTTCGCAGAATCTTGAAATTACAGGTTATAGTGACAATGATTGGACAGGAAGCTTGGAAGATAGAAAAAAGCACAATTGGATTTGTATTATTTATAGGAGAAACAACTTTCATGCATCAAAGAAACAATCTATTATTGCATTATCCACATGTGAAGCAGAATACATTGCTGCTGCATCGTGTGTCATGCAATATGGCTAAGGAAACTGATGGAAGATTTGCAACAGAAACATAGCAAGGCTACACGAATCTTTGTTGATAACAAGTCTACTATAACACTTGCAAAGAATCCAGTTCATCATAAACATTCAAAACATATCGATACTCGATTTCACTTCTTCAAGGAGCACATAAAATAAGGCGATGTGGAGTAGTGATCCCTCCTTTGTTCTGTCATTGTTTTTTTCCAACAAAAAAGATTGCAAATAAAAAGGAATATCTGAGAATTTATCTTATATCAAATAAGTATAAAACAACAACCAATGTATATAAAAAAAATTGAGAAAAGGCCTCTCATCACAAGGCTTAAGTCTTTGATATGCAAATTGTATGATCCTTCACGGGTTTGCACTTGCATCAATCCATATTTGTAAAGGACCTGCTAGCCATGATGACATGCTCAATTGTAAGCTGGTTCTGACATCTATTTTAGAGGGAAAACATTCTTGTACTAAAGGTCATATTCTTTCTAACCTACTTATTTTTGTATGCTTGTTGGTGCTTTACAATACTTGACTTTTACACATCCTAATATCTATTTTGATGTCAACTATGTCAATTCATGAATGTCCCCACTACTTGGACATCTTGCAAGAAATAAATTGTTTCATGCTGAAGTAACTTAGTATACCAACATAGGGAATAAGAAAAAAAATACTTGTATCTGGATGTCTAGCCTGATTTGTTTATGAATATGCAAAGATGACACGCAATAATGTAGGGGAGATGAAAAGACCGTGACTAATAATCCATGCCACGTACTTAAGGATAGGTTATTAAAATGAAAGTAATTGGTATACTAACTACTGTTGATATATTAGTTACTTTCATAATATTTCTTTTACTATGAACTCTTTTTGTCGATTAATGAAGGCGTCTATTACCATTCATCTCAAGGCTGCTAGATGTATCCTCAAGTATGTGGGCAGGGATTATTAGCCATGATCTTTTCATTTTTTCTACACAACTTTGTGTCAACTCAACATATTTAGATGCAGATTAAGTCAGATGTACAGATAAAAGGTGTTCAACTACAAGTTTGCTTATTTTCTATATTGGTATATGAGTTTCTTAGACATCTAGCAAGCAATAAACTGTTTCATGCTCAAGTATTAAAGCTGAATATTTGGCAATGTCCCTTACTGTTGTTGAACTTCTTTGACTATGCAATATTCTAAAAAAATATTGATATTTCACCATCTACCTCTCCTGTTATCTAGGAGTACTCCCTCTCTTACCACTAATTCTTCAATTGACATATAGACAAAGCATTTGGACATTGATTTCTATAATGTTCATAAGACAGCCTCTAATGTTATAATTTGGATTCGGTATATAAGTTATTTATTTGCTGGTTTACTTACCAATCTTTTCTCTCCATTGCATGTTTTGTCAGTAGGGGCATACTATAGATATTGTAGGTAATAATGAGGAATTCTTTCTTTGATCTTAGATGACTTGTTATCATGTATATATTTTTCCTTTCCTAGTATATAAGATATTCTCAACTATATCTATTACATTTTTTTTTATTTCCTATGATATTGGATCTTCTATCTGTTCATGTATTATATATAATGAGAATTTACATTCTATATAATACCATGCAAGTTTGGTTCAGGAATCTTTACTTTTAAAAAATACCCTTATCCCTTATGTAATACCATGTAAGTTTGGTTCAGGAATCTTGGAAGCTTGTAAAGAAGTGAGGTTTGGCATCCAGTAGAGAAATTGTCAGGCATGTCAAGATGAAGAGATGCACCCTTCATCATTTTCCCGTCTCAAAATAAGGTTATCTCAATTTAAAATAATATGGTTTTTTTTATACGTGTGATTTGAACGGACCGAGGCCTTGAAAATACATGTCATCAAGTTTGGACTATCTATCCATCTTGTTTCCTCATGTAATGTGCCTTTTGACCTAGTTATAGAGGAGCATTTCTTTTATACCTAAATAAGGTGGGTACCTGAATACTTAGACAAGGTGGCTCCTTATTAAATGTTCAGTTATTATGTTAAAAACCAAACACCACCTTAACTTGTGTGAAGGTGCCTCGCTTTTTTTATTCAGGCTATATTGTCCTTAAATGTTAGTTTTAAAAACCATTGTAAGGAAGGTCAATTCCTGTGTCGAATAGAAAATGAAGAATATGTTGTGATTGAGTAAAATTGTTCTCTCATCATAGTTAAAGAGTTTTATTTGGGTAAGATCAATCGGTGGATATTTCATTGAGATCATCCTTAGCAAGTCACATGGAGATTTTTCACAAAGACTTCTAGACTTTTTTTCACGGGTACTTATCATAAAGTTCTCACATGGAGATTTTTATAAAGATTTTAATGTTATGTTTTACATCTTTATATTTTATCATATCTTAATAGCAAAAGTAAAACGAACACACTTTAATATGCTTACATTTGGAAGAATTAATAAATTATATGATAGACATTTTAAAAAATTCACCTAGGTTAATCTAGGTGAAACTGAAATTCTAAATGAACCAGTCAATTGTTTGGTATGATCAAGTGAACCAAACAACCGCTTATTTATTAGTGATGAACACTTAATAATTTTATAGAAACCGATCGATTGATTGGGTTGACTAATTTGAATTGATCGACCGTTTGAGTTGTTATAAAGACTATAACAGCTATAAATAACTAGTTTTTGTTAAGAACATATATATAGCTTATCTAATTACAAAATCATGAAAGGATTTTGAACATATATCATATACAAGCTATTATAAGTGCAAAAACACTACAGAATATCAATCATTGATTATACTCAAATTTATGTAATCAAATCTTCATAATCTAGCACAAAAATATATATTCTCATTTTCATTACACTTAAACACTTTCTAATCCTATAAATCCTATAAGTGCTACATTGAGATACTTAAAATTTCAATTATAATATCTACTCTATTAAGAAAGTAAATTACAATAACAAAAATCACATTTGTAAACTTTTAAAAATTAGGTAAAAACTCTTGGAATTGATAAAGTAATTTTACCAAGAAAAAATCTTGAAAAAAATATATTTTCAAGTGGAAAAAATCTTGGCGCATCAAATAGTAAAAAAACTCAGAAGAGAAAATATATAATCCAGTACATTATATCTTGGTGTATGATGAATGACTAATGACTAGAATGATTTACCTAGCTGTTTTAATTATTTCTATAACATAACAAGCATCTAATAATAATAAAAAAAATTCCCCTAATAAAAGAGACTAGACTACACCAAAACCAAAACCCTGACTACAAACCACCAAAAACCAAAATTATAAGCATTAGAATGAACTAAAATGAAAACAAGCACAACTCATGAGTTTATAAAAGAATAGGGCTTAAGGCTCAACGCTGCTCAAATACATATATATTAAAAAATATCACTTCTAATATAATAGTATTTGAGCTGCTATCCAATACCCCTACCATTGCAAGTCCTATTTGCTCTCTGACCATACCCTTTATCGCTTCCAACAGCATCTGGATCACCATCTCTCAAAGCAAATCTTTATTTTCAAAATTTGCATGAATTGCCTAAGAGCCGAGCACTGATGTTCATCATGGGTGCCTAATAGTAATAGTACCTGTTAAAACACCAAAGATCTTGCACAACTTTAACTGTGTAGTCATTTTATTTAATAGAATGCCTTTGGCTTAAATAGCCATTACAACTTGGAATCAAAGAAAAACAACCCACATGAAGATGTGGAAACAGAAAACAGAAACTAATGACTAAGTCATTATTTGACTTAATCAACTCTAACAAACTGGATTGCTGGCTCCTGCAAGACAGGAGTTTATTCTTAAACAAAACACCAGGTTTCTAACTGTATCTAAACTTCCTTCACCAAACCACGTGCATTGTTGGAAGTGTCCACTGAAAACGACCACCAAACACCGTCACGACACACTTAACCATGTGATGCTCACAACTACAGCATCATCAATATAATGCCTTTTGGAACTAAGCTAGAATTCCCTCCACAAATTTAGATTCAATACTTTGTTAGAGAAACTATCCCATATGAAATAAATACAAAGATATAAAATAATAAAAGAAGTTGAGAATGAATCATTTATCATAATCATAAACTTTTTAGTCTTTTTGATGTATTTGAGTTACACCGTTTTAAATTGATAATTGAGTCTGTGTTCCATCCAAAAAAATTAGTCTTGTGATGGGTGATCCCGTCTTAAACATTTTATGTTACTTTATGTTCTTGTATTTATTTCGATGGTTTTTCTAACACTTATCTTTACTTGCAAGCCTATCATTTAGAATTATGAAATAGCTTGAGTTCAATGATTTTTGTTCCGTTGGATCTCTTTGAAATCCTGATACTATATCCAAAAAAACTATCTGAAATCCTGATACTATATCCAAAAAAAACTATCTTAAACTAAAAGTTTAAATCGCTGTGAGATCCTAGGAATAATTTTATATTAACTCTAACAAGAGTATTCTTAGACTAGCTTCAAAGTTAACTGAGACTAAATCCTCGTCCTGAATAATTTTAAGGATGCCTTTTTTATATTAGTTTGGTAAATTCATAAGAATATCTTCTGGATAAACATTTTTTTAAATTAGTTCTAAGGTTTGAAATGCAAAAAGTCAAACAATTAAGCAAACCTTCTTAACTATGAGTCTGCAACTAGAGATAAAAAGTTTTTCAAATCATTAAATAAACATTTTAACCAGTTTTGCGGCATTTCTTCGAATCACAACTTGCAATGATTGCAAAGTATTCGCTGGGCAAAAACAGTTCAAAAATATGAAGAAAAGGATACAAAATGAAAAATTTTAAATATGAAGATGCAAAGTATGCTTCAACTGAAGGTTGGTTTTCGTAATTTTCCCCTTCACATGAAAAGCATATTGTTCATAGCAGCATTGAGTCGGTTACCTTATGATGCATGGTCTCCTTCATGGCCCTTCTCATTGTTGATCTTCTCACATAATGCTTGAACTATCACTTCAAGCGAACTCTTCTCATGTTCTAGTTGTGCATTCTTCTCTTGAAGCTGGAGTTTATCCAAATTGTTTTGGTCATTAACTTGACTCATTAACAGTACAATTTTACTTTTGAGCTGTGTATTTTCACGCTGAAGATCAGTATCGTTGGCACCAGCCTGTCAGCAAGGGAAAGAAAATAACAATAGTAAGGTATAGATAAAATTTGTTAGTGACCAATCAAAAGCTAGCAAATAAAGGTAGAATAATTGTTCTTTAATTCCAAAAAGTAGAAGGTATATATCATTGCAACGAAGTAGACATGGAGTCTGAAATTAGTAGGAGGTTGGTTCTTTGCTTTTCAAAAATGGATTACAAGATTTAAAGGTTATTAAACCAGTAGTACAGGAAGGGCTGGATATATCTCTACTAAAGGAATGCAAATAGTCAATCATGATTCATGAGCAGCAGTTCCATATTAAAAGAAAGACAGAAACAGAATTCAGGCTAGTGGTCTGGACTCTTGTGCTTGTTATTTTAATGGATTTCATCAATATCTACTAATCCTTTTGAGTTTAATGCTTGAATTTCATTTATATCCCTCAGATGGGAAAATTATCAATAAGCCTAAATTAATGATGCATGGAAAATGCACAATTTTTGTTTTCTTTTGGGGTGCGGGTAATTAAGCATCAATAGATTTAAAGCTGGCAAAGTTCCTCTTCAAATATATGTTATGAAAAGTACAATAATCCCAATAGTAAATGAGGTCTGCCACTCTTCATATTCAGTTTTATTACAGAAAAAGAACTAATAATCAATAAACAAATTATTAATTTTTCAATAGAAAAACACTTACTAGTCGCTTTGAAAGGACCTCCACAACAGTATTTTGTTTATCGTGCTTCTCCTTCAGTAGAACAATTGTTTTTCTAAGTCGCTTCATCTCTTGTTCTTGAGATTGCAAAGTTTGTCTAGTCCGAACTGCTTCCGCTTTAAAGTAGGCATTCTCTCCTTTTAATCGATCGTTTTCTTTCCTTAGCTGTTCCAAGTTTCTCTCGGTCTCAATTTTGTTTCTCTACAAGGAAAAGTGAAAGTTTCTCAATTCTTTTGCCTCAATGAGCCTGAAAGAAAAATGAAAAGATCCAGTTTTCTACTCAGAGCAATGTTTAAGTGAACGAAGAATTGCTCATCATCTCATTTAAGGTTTTTAGGGGAAATCATTAAACTGAAACTAATTTATATATATATTTCCATTAACATGATGCTTTAAGGACACAATTATGATTATTCAAATTACCCATCCACGTTTTCCTTAAATTCATTTTCGCATAAAGACCATGATTTTTATCTAAGTTTAAGTGCAGAGCCTAAAAGGCTCACCTGTATAGGGGCAAGGTAAAATGTTTACATTATTTGTCCTAACTAACTAGCATTTATGGTTGATAATTCTTCTGTAGTCATCAATTTAATTATTAAAATGGATTTAAACATGTATTGACTAAGATATAAACCATAATGAATAGCCCTACATCTGCACATTAGAAAGAAAAGCTTATATAAATAGGCAGCAAAGCCCCATCCAGTAATGATTTAATAGGGGAACGCAATCCTCCATTGAACGTAGTTAAGTTCCATTGAACCTACTCATGACTAAAAAAAGGCACCTCAATGGTAGCAACACCCTCCTCTTAAGGGTGATGTTGCACGTTAGACAACCTAAAGGAGGTCAACCCGAAGAAACATATATGTAAATCAAAACGAGGTAGCCATAATTTTAGTGATTGAGATTTCTATATGAATTTCTCTACAACTTTTTTCAATTTGGCAGTATTATTCTCACTTCACTTTTTTTTTTTATTATTATTATACTACCATAACCTTTTTTTAGCATGTTTCTTTACAAGTTCATAAGTTTAAAATATTAACAATTTGCACCCACAATCAAATTATAATTTAAGCAAATATAAAAAGGGAGCATATCTGTTTAACATGAATGTTTGATATATATATATATATAAAGGAGAGGTTGGAGCTTTAAATTTTTAAAAAGAGAGAGGAGACACTAGTTTCAATTGAGCTACGAGTTCATTGGAATAGAGTTTGGTACTACATATATGCATATATATCTTCCATCTTTTTACATTTATTTAGACAAAATTTTCATGATGCAAGAATTTTTAGAAAAAAACAGGTTTCATAACTAATTTGTCATTTGATAGATAAAAGGATAAATGTTGTGCTATTATTGGCTAATAGACTTGTCAGTAGATAAATAAGCGAATAGCTTGTCCCTATGCATGGAAATTCGTAATTTAAATGTAAATATATGGTAGAGCCTATAAAAATGCTGATTTATTTTTTTAAAAAAAATATGCACCATGAGTTTTTGGGAAATATCAATTTCCCTCTTGTAGACGTGATTTTCTGTTAATTGATCTTGTTTTAGTGTTATACTATAGATGCATGTCTATAAATTTTCTTGAAAGTTGCAATCATGTATGGTTTTTTAATATAAGCTAAGACATTAAAAGAACACCAGAGTCATTCAAATGCAATTATATATGCTCTGCATGGCATTCACATAATACACATGGTTATTGTTCTATTTTGATTCTAGTCATTGTCTTGTTGGCTAGATTATATTTTTTGGTTTTGATTTGATATTAATGATACAATAGTTTTGCCTCCTTAATGATATAATTGAGTCTAGCCTTTTTTAAAAAAATCATAATATTATAATTTGTATAACTACTACCATTGATGACTTCTCGTTCTGTTTTGAGACAAACTTTTGATGACATGGTAAAATTACAAACTATTCAATGCATTTTAAAATAAAGAGCATTTCATAATCATGTAGGAGATTATGAGGAATTTGACTATTCAGTTATGAATTTGTTATAATTAGATTGATATCTAGCAGATATATTTATGGGCCAAATAGATAAATCTAAATCCAAAAAAAAATACAGACAATTTAACTGATTCTATCGAGTTGTTAGATAGGAATTTGTTATAATTAGATTATATAAATACAATTATTGGACCAAATGGATGAGTCTAAATAATGATTTTTTTGACAAAAACACGCATAACTTTTAATTTTTATTGTTGAATTGTACCCATAATTTACCAAGAGGTTATATAGCAAGATCAAAGATTTCTCAACTATTTTTTGTTTTTTTTCTATTTTTCTTTCACTACTTCGTCAAATGACCGGCCAGATCTTAGGAACAATAAAAAAATTGGAATTAGGGAACATCTCCCTTCGCGATACTAGATTTCTAAGATCAATTTGGGTTCAAGTACATTACTCTAGAAAATCTGCGTACAAATTCAATTCAAATGCTCTTAGATGCCATGATCTTTGAACTAAAAATAAAAAAACTAATCAAGGAAAAAGAAAGCATAAGAGTAAATGGATAGGCAATGGTACCCTGCATCGTTCACGATATGCCCTGTCAATATTTCTTTTCTTTGCAATTTGATCTTTAGTTGCTTCCAGATCCTGTCCTTTCTTATCAGTATCTGTTATATTTGAAGACTGATGAGGACTATCTGGGCCTGCTGCCAAGAAGTAGTTAAAGGCTTGCTGAATTCCCCTTGCCTTCTGATCGGTTTCAAATTCTGTCAACGACAAATATGGTGCTCCTCCCTCAGTGTTTTAAGTACATAAAAGACCAAGACTCTTGAAGCAGGTATTTACCGAAACATGTATTGGTATGTATACGTGTGTGTGAACGCACGCGCCTGTATGTATGTATGTATGTATGTATGTATGTGTCCTTTCTTCACCAGCATAGTTATTTTTCCTCCGTGGGTTTGAGAAGCAGATGGTATGTGTAATAATAAAAGATGAGATACAGGGTGAGAAAATAAAGAATTAATCGCAGTCATGAGCAAGGTGGCGAGGAATTGAAGACAATAGAACTTACTAGATCCAAGTATTCCAGCAGAAATGGATCAATCGGCTTTCTAAAGCAAAGATGAAATGAAATAAATCTCTGAGGATATATGGAAGAAATACACCTACCATTATAAGCCTCAAATTCATGTGCAGGTGGAGGTAGAGATGCTTCAAGGAGATGCTGCCACGGACTTTCGTAATTCATCGCTGGCTTTCTGGAGAAAAAGAAAAGCAATTGAAGCTCATGAGCCAACCGGCTGAAGAGCTAACGAACAGTCAAAACAGTTGGATCAATAAAAACCTTCGGAGCAGCAGGCAGCTAGCTAGCTTTCCGTAAATTTGACGAGAGGGTGTTGCTTTTTATAAGGAGACTGAAGAAAAGTTAGTTTGTTCATGTCGAGCGAAATCGAGCGATATCGCACGACATCATTCGAATTCTTTTTTTTTGGTAAGCATCATCATTCGAATTCGTAAAACGTTTGAAAGAGAGAAACAAGGACGACTTTTGTTAGCCTTGGAAACCTCATCCATCTCGCTGTCAAATCATCTCTCGACGTCCCATTCATGGGCCACCTCGTTTCTAATGGCCCTGCAAGCGTCGGTCCAACAAGCAAACTACATGGTCTGCCAAGATTTTTGAAAACTTCTGCTAGCTTTTCAAAGTTTGAGACCAACTATTTAGATCATATATAGCAATGTCAAGATATAAATAAATTCGTTTTCGATCATTTTTAATGGGATAAGTTATTTTTTTCAGTGGCTCAATGAGCGTTTTGCCTATTGATAATCACTTTTATATTTTTAAATATATATATTTAAACAATAACATATTAAATTAACATGATGCAGTTTAATTTATCAAGACATATAGTTTTTTTAATTTTTTTCGTTGAGGCTGTCTGCATATTATTTTGACCAGAAGGGCCAGCGGAGAGAAAGAAAGAAATGGATAAAAATAAAAACACATGGAGAGAGAGAGAAGAATAATAAAAGGTAGCAATGCTAGTATGGTGCCGACACCGTTTGTATTTTTTTTTATTATTATTATTAATGTGGGTGTTCGGGCCAGCTTGCGCGCACTTCGACTAATCCCACGGGTCCTGAAGTTAACGACCATGTAAGTCTCCAATGGCCATCATATAAGCAATCTAGGGATTGAACCTGCAGTGGCCATCATATGAGCAATCTAGGAATTGAATCTGAAACCAAAAAAAAACAAATCTTTTAATCTCAAAATTTTATCACTGAGCCACCACCTAGATGGTTTGACCGTTCGTACTTTATGTTCATAGTTAGGGGGCTCTTGCGGTGTAGAACGCAAGCACATGGTGACACGTTCGTACCGAGCGATGATGCTCCGATTTATTATAAGATACTGAAGACTTTTAAGAACTTGAAGCATCGTATCTTACCAGCGTTAACTTAGTTTTTTTATTAAAAAAAATTTAACAAAATAAACTTAGAAGGATAGGATCATTTCTGTCCTTTTCTTTTGAACACCTATCTAATCAATAAATAGAGATCCCAATTCTTTCATGGCACGCCGCGTCTGAAATTCTCCCTTTGTTTCGGATTTTTCCATTAGAAATTTATTTTATTTTACTGCATGGTTATTTTTTCAATTTCTACTTTTTTTTTTCTAAACTACTGAGTAGAATTTACCTCTTTTCAGAATAGATGCAAGAGTTTGATAGCTTCAGCTCAAAAGAACTTAAAATAAATCAAAGAATACAACTTCGTATTAACCCAGAGTAGGGCTAACATAAATGTTATGAGTTAAGTTTATTTTATTTTTCTTATTCTCTTTATAACTCATCATCCCTCTTGTATGGATATATATTTATCAATTTGGGCAGGCATGTTTAAATTTGTACATGTTTTTTTGCTCTTAATTTTCTAGAGCCGATCTATCGATGCTTGTAAAAATTGATTAAATGCTTATCATGGCCTGTGCTCTTGAACACGCATCTTCAGGTAATTCTCGATTCTTAGGGTTTGGGGGTGAAGTTTTGGGATATTTTTAGTTTAATGGATATAGTGCTAAGTTGAGGGACATTATGACAAATAAGCCTAAAGCAAAGGAGTTGAATTAACCCTAATCAACTTTACTAATATCCAGACAACTATTTAATTAATTGCTAATTAAATTAAGGTTTAACCCTTCTTTTTTTTAAGATTTTAATTCTTTTTATATTTTTTTTATGTGTTGATATAATAAATAAATTTTAAAAAATAAAAAATATTATTTTAATATATTTCTAAATAAAAATAATTTAAATAATAACCTAAGCTACACTTTTAAATGCTTACGCTTTTAAACAGTCACGAGAGAAACTTGGAAGAGAAGAACCGGCCGTTACGCAGCGTTTTCATTACAATTCGAGGAATCTATCGCGCGGCAGGGACCTTATTTCGCGCGACTCCATTCTGTCATATGCAGTGACCCAGCGGATTTTTCTTCTTTTATTTAAAGTGCTTCTTCTGTACACAATCATAGCTTCTTGAATTTCCGATGAAGATGACTTACGGTTTACTGGATGGCACGGTTCCCCACTACACCCCACTACAACACTACTCAACAGGTAAAACTACTTCTGAACTTACAATTGTTGTTAGATCTACGAAAAGACTTGTCAATCGTTTCTTTTATATTATCTTCAATGATTGGTCATATCTGGGTTTACCCTGTTTCCACTTTTCTCATGCAAGCTTCATTGTTGGGTTTTTGATATTTTCTATGTTTGGTATGATGGATGAACAACTGAGGAAGGAAATAAAGGATCCTTCCCTATGCCTCGCTGTAATTTACAATCTGTCCTTTGCTTTTCCTTGTTTTTGGAATGACAAGATGGATGGGTCAAAATCCATCATTTCTCCTTTTCATGCTTTCATTTTACCGTAACCATCCTAACATTAATGGAAAGATGTATTTTGAGGCTTAAGAATGAATGGGTGTTCGTTCTATGTTCATGCTTAGTTGTGGTTTGCTCGTAATTTTAACAAATTCATCTCACAAATTACTTTGCTTGATGGTAGTTCACGTTCTAGAGTTATTCATAGAGAATTGTTTGAACTGTACTAAGATGAATTTGTTGTATGGGCTCAGAGGAAGCAAACATGCTGACAGAGCCTCAACATATGCTGGCCCAACCAGGAGTACCACAGCATGGAATAAACATTGCTGTAACTCCAGAAGATCAAAAGGAGAAGAAAAGAAAAATCGATGCCAATTATCGACAACGTTGTAAGGTATAGCACTGCACCTTCTGGTCTTCCTCGTGTGAGGCAAATAGCTAGAGAAATCATGTTTTTTCTATATATATATATGTATATATATATATATGTATATATATCCTAATTTCTTTTTGGCAGATAAGGAAAGAAGAGCTGGGGAGTAATTTGCAAATTCTTCGGGAAGAAAATGCTCATTTGAAGAGGGAGAAGGAGTCTTGTAGGAAAGAAAATGATTCAATGGTTCAAAAATTGCAGTCAAAAGAAGTTGAGATAGGGAGCCTTAAAAGAGAGATTGGCAACTCAAAGAAAGTCATTTCTAATCAAGAAAATCTGTTGGAGACACTGTCACATGACCCTTTTGTGCAACAACTAATGGTGCATCTCTCTCTCTCTCTCTCTTTCCACACACACACGCACGTATGTATGTATGTATCTATATATATGTGTATGTGTATGTGTATGCATGTATGTATGTATGCGGGTGTTCTTTTTTTTCTTGCACCCATCCCCCCTTAAAATTATTCATCTAGGCTGAGCTGATTTATTTGTTGGTATTACACTGTTCCTGTTTGGGCATATGAATTAACACTTATTAATATGCCTCATTTAGGCTTCTTGAATTCTTCAGATTAGCGAGACAAAACTTTTAATGAGTAGTTGATAGCTAGATATGAAGAAAGTGTCGATTGGTGATTAGTCTTAAAAGCTAATGGTGAATCTCGAACTATTACTTATATTAACTATGTAAATCTGTGATGATCCACCCATGAATGTTGATGGATGTTGATCCATCATAAATTATCAAGGAGAATACTGAGGATATCATTAAATTTAAGATACAATTGGTGCCTTACTGCATCCTTGGTTCAGTCCAGTTATATGGCTTTAGGTGAATCTGTATGTATTACTTTAGCATCTCTACAATTATCGATGATCATGATGATATATTCATGAATGGTGATGGATGTTGATCTGTCATAAAATTAAGGAGAAAGCTGAGGAATATATTAAATTATAAGATACAATTGGTGCGGTACTGTTACGTGGTTTTTTGCGTGTCTCTTGCCTTGGTTCAGTCTATCCGTCTCTTGTGTATCACTTATGTGGTCTTACTTCGTTAGTTTCATCTTTTCTGCTATCCTGTGCAATCCTGTCCATCCCTTCTGCTCTAGCTGGATATGGAAATTTTTATTTGTTGAGTATCACTAAAATTCTTAAGTTGCTGACTTGAAGTGCCTCCAGTTGAATTCCTTTTTTCCCGTCTTCCTCAAAGCTGGGTCAATCTTTGCAGCTTTGTGTTTGATTTTTTTCTTAAATCCCAAGATCTTATAATTTGTATTCCTTTATCTTCGTTGAGCAAAATTTCTGAAAAGAAAAGAAGAGATTATAAAATTTGCAGCCAATTACACATAATAGGAAGCTATTGATCACTTTGCTTAAATCTTCAGGGCTTGTAGCAAGGCTTCAAGCATACTGTATATATCCTTGTCTTTCTATTGTTACGATGATGCCTAACCAGGCAAGTCAATGTTAAGAATACATTTCTGAAAGGTAAGTTGGATGAAGAGGTTTTGTACTCCGCTAATGTTAATTCTATTTTTCTTTACATATTTGTAAATCAGATGAATCTTATGAGTTGTATTAGTTCCATGAGTTTGGTTTCAGGGTTTTAGTCTAGTCTCCATTGCCCTGGGTTTTTAGTGGGTCTATCTGGGACTATTTTCACTGTCTGCTCAACTCTAACATTTGATGCATCTGAAGTTAGTTGAAGTGTGAATATAGCTCGAGGTTCTAGTGTTTCCATCACACTCACATTCTGATGTAAGATTGTAATGCTAGGTAACTGATTAGCTTTAACTGACTGTGTGGCAAATCACATACTGATTTTGTTTCTATTGGACAAATCCTTTGATTTACTTTGCGTCCTCTTTGTATAGCTAAATACCGGTTACAGTGATAGTCATGTTAACGACCATTGTCTCATATGTTTTTATTCTCGGTAAATTGTGGTTGCAAATGTTTCTACCTGTAACAAGCTAGTGAACTTGTGGATGACAATGCTTTCTTTACTGTTGTAGCTTGGACCTAACCAACTTGAGATGGTGCTGCTAGAAAATGAACGCAATATGTTGTGTCAAAATGCCAAGTGGGATAATTGGGCATCTGAAAGAATACAGCTTTTGAATGAGATTGAGAAACTGGGACAGCGGAATATGGTGCTCAAAATGCAAAATCAAGCTTTAGGTGACAAGATACTGAACCAAAAAGACTACAGGAGGGAGCATGAGAAGGCACCATTAAATATTTTGCAAGGGTTATGTGCATAGTTTCACGCAAAATGTGCTTGCAAACTTTCTTCTCGTACAGTAGTTAGCTAAATGTATTTATGTAGTTTCCTTTTGGCTAGTTTCTCAGCAAGCATACGTGGTTTCCTAGCTCTATCATTTCCATTACTTTTCTCTCTCTCCTGTGTTCAAGTGCTCAAATCAGGAACCACAAGTTCAAAAAGAAATTTGACAGAAGGAAAATTTTCACGACATTTAGCAGGCTTTGCTGACAATGGCGGTAGTCATTGCTTTGTTGGTTTCATTTTTTGAAATAAGTGATTTGATGAACTTCTTTTCTTTGATTATGCAACTTGTAAAGACATGTAATTGAAACAGTTTTAAGAGACTTGTAATGAAATGTGGCTCGTATGACTAACTTGAAGATTATTTATATCTCTAGAATGTCTGTCATGTCATACATCTATATGTTTGGATTTCTTTAAACTTACAAGGAAGCTGTATTGGATTAGTGATCTTGTACCTGAAATTGCCACTCTCCCTCTTTTTTAGTGCAGTAGCCATTCACAACAGAGAACGGTTGGCCTGTAGATTTTTTGCTGAGGGCTCATACTGATGACTGTGCTTGTGCTTGTGTGTTCATGAAGGATATTGAGAGGCAATTTCTTCTAAAAGGGACATCAATTTGCTGATGTCGTCGTTAGGGGTTAGAACCAGTTGTAAAAAATGGAGGATGTTTTTGGTAATTTTATTTCTCATAAATTTATTTATTTATGAAAAAAAATGGGATTTTTTTTTTTTTAAAAAATTGAATATGAGGATTACTCCATTACAAATTATAAGAATACTCCATGTAAAGTTATTGTAATGGTTAGACCTGGGGTCAGGGAAAAAGGGTGGTTGTCCTTTTTCTTATAAATAGAAAAAAAGTTCCTCATATTTTTTAAAAGTGTCTCGTCCTGAATGTGGCTGTACTAAAAATATTTTGTATTTATGAATTCATTAAATATACTAAAACATAATTTCCCTTGATCTACCTTAATTCCTATTACAATAAAATAATAAAAGTAGTATATGATGAGAAATTATTGATGTATTTTTTCCAAGATAGTTTGAATGGGTATCATTGAATTAGTATATGAGGCTAAGCAGCTCAAAGATCCGGAGATTGAAAGATCTGGTGGGTGATTTTGTAGCAGAAGTACAACATGAATATTACTCATGATAAAACCAGATTGTCTAATCAGAAAAGGAAGACAAAGAAAACATAAGAGAATATGCCAAAAATAGAAGGATTTAGCTGCACAAGTGCATCCTTTACTTTTAGAAAAAGAGATGGTCACTTTATTTGCCAACACATTCCAAACACTATACTACAAGCATGTGATGGGTAGTTTAGCCCAGCAATTCATTAACATAGTGGCAATGACTGAGTATATAAAGCAAAGGGTCAATAATGGTAGAACTTTCACACCTATTAAAAAAAGAGGCTTCAAAAAGAAAAGGAGGGGTATTGACCATGTTAAATGTGACTATAGAGGTAAGAAAAACTAAATCCAAAAGTACCACACTTCACCCTAAATTGCCAAACTCTCTATTTCCCATAAAAAACCTGAGCAAAAAAAAAAAATCAAGCCAAAAGCCAAAATTACCAAAGGATTGAAGAACAATTTCCTCATTACCACTACCCTTAAATGAGATTTACCAAAAGCTGCTGAGCATCAGGTATGTAGCTCCATAACAACTCACGTCTCTACAACCACCTTACCCCAATGGGAACATGTTAGATATTATTTATGAATACCATGTTGGTGTTGCAGGACATAATATTCATTCATGTAATGCCTTTGAGAAATGGCTCATGCATCTGATTAAAGTTAGGTGAGTAACATTCGAAGAAACATCAAACGTGAGTACAAACTCCTTACCCAATCATGCTTTAACCAGTGGATTGGTAAATGCACTAGATTCAGATTGCTTGGGAAATCAGAAAGCACCAATGGTCAGAGTAAGGCATGAAGAAGGCAACATAAATTTTTGAGGGACTTGAATTCAAAGGGGTGTTTGTCCACATCGTTGAAGAAATGCCTGCAAAAACTTTTGTAGGGAGGCTGGATAAAAGGGAAATGTACTAGAGTTAGAAAATGGAGCATGTCCCTATTGTGTTCAAAATAATTTTCTCTATTTGATCATGTCTGCAAAGTTATTTTGAATTTGTCATATTCCAATATGTTTTAGTCTTGTCAGTAATTTTACTCATAATATCACGAGACTTTCTTTATTCAATAAACATTTCTTGTTAATAAGATCATGTGTTCATGATGTGTCTTCATTTTTCTTGTTGTTTCATACAAATAACACGTTGAGCACACCTTTTACTCACGAAACCTCTGCACCAAGAACCCTTTGGTGTGTTTCACTTTTCTTCAAAAACTATGCATGATCCCATATTTTTACAAGGATTTTTGAAAAATCAAAGTTTTAATAGAAAACAGAAATCAAATTAGTGTTTGTTTTAAACAAACAAGTTTTGTAAATTCAAGCGATATCCTAACCATACACCAAAAAAAAAAAAACTCGATGAACAACCCTAACACTATGAGTTGACTTCAAAACTAAGTTTTGGTTGCATATTCGCATAAAAGAAAGCAAAGCTTGCCCTAAATCTTTGTTTTGTAAAAGGAGCAAAACTATAGGGGTTTAATTGACAAAAAATTGGGATGAAATTGAAAAAAATTAAAAGTTTAATGGTAAATTAGAGGTCAAATTACATAAATACGAGACCAATGATCAAAGTGCAAAAGGCATAAATTAGAGGTTGGCTTAATTGCATTAAATCAAAAGTTTATGGTCAATTAGGGGTGCAATTAAGATAAATTAAAAGGTGAAGGACTACATTGAACTTTGAAAAAAAAGGGTGACTAAACGACATGTCATCCAATCACTGTTCATTGTCTTTCTAGAAAAGTTGCTTAGGTTACCTACTTTACAGGTGTTGCGATGTCGCGGTCGCACAAATTAATTACTCTAACTTCAAACACAACACACAAGATAGTATAGAGCAAGCAAGGGATCGATCCCACGAGGAAGATTTAGTTCAGATTTTTATGCTATACGTTATGCAATTTGGGGGGGTTGGATGTTATATAGGCTAAAGAAAAATAAAACAGAAAACTATCAAACAAAATTTAATAAAATCATAAAATTATCAAGAGAACAAACCTTGGTCGCAATCACACATCCACCTATAGAAATTAGAACTGATCCTTGAAACGAAATTCCAGTTTATATTCTGAATTTTTATCTTTTTTTAACGTTGGTTAATTAATGGATCCGTCGTATAACTAACCCTAACCAACAAATAATCACAGTGTCCGCACTAATGATTTAATCCAATGGCAGCCTTAAGATCTAGATAAATTCATTATCTTAACAACTAAGTTATCTGCTTATGTTGCTTTGATTGAATGTTCTCCCTAAGATTAATAACGTAGATCCACTACAATTATTAAACTCAGTTGCTTCACAAGTTCATATACCACAACTCCGGTTTTGATATCAAACTTAGCAATAAATTGTCTATAATAATAACTTAGAGTCCGCTCTAACAATTAAAATAAACAATCATAGGAAAAATAAGCATAGGAGAACAAACATATTCATCATATAAACTGAAAAGAAAAGGTAAAATAGATCTCACAGTTCTTGAAATCCGAAGGTTTCCGTGTCCTTGCAACCAAGAAAATGAGTTTAGCCTTGCATGTTTATTGAACAACTAATCAAAAAGATGGAAGAATGCATGATTTAGGGTTTCTTAGAGTAGGGGGGTGTTTTTCTCCTCTTGAGTGGCTGCCCCCCTTCTCTTCTCTCATTCTTTTTATATGCTAGGAAACCCTAATCTCTATTTTACAAAATAGTCCTCCCTTAAGTAGACAATTTACATTTAAGTAGTTCAATAACTATTTTCCTAAAAAAGGAGAAATAGCTTTGCATGAAATCTTCAAGCTTTGACTTAGAGGAGCTACATTGCTGAAATAAAAATTTGGATGTCGATTTAGATGCTTCGGAACGTAATCTGGACTCGTTTCTTCACGAAACCTGTTTGCTGGCAGAATTCAGTTGTCATCTTTGAAAAATCATATCTCCCTCATATGACATTGTTTTTGGCTGAAATTTGGAGCGTTTATAGGCCTTTGAGTCAGGAATCCAAAACAATTGAGTTTACATCAATTGGACTTTTGTAGCTCTAGATATTCAAGTAAGACTGACCGAAGGTCAACACTGGCAGATTGCGAGATTTGACTTTGAAAGCTGCGATTTCCATGCTCTTCATTATTTTATTGTCTTGCCTTAGATGTCCAGAAAGGTATGGATGTTAGATTTTTAATGCCACTGGAATCACTTCATTTTGACCTTTAGAGCTCACGTTCTGCACAAAACATCAACTGAACGTCAAATCTGCCAATTACCTTCAATTTACTTCTTTTTGCATCTTTCATCCAAAAGTGCCTTCAAAACATAAAACAAAGAATATCAAGGCATTTTATATATAAAACATAGGCAAAACACTAGTTAAATGTGGGTGAAACTATCGAATAATATGGTTGCATCAGCAGGTGCATTTCATTCCTCTAATATCCACCAAATTTGACAAAATATGCACGCAAATGATTACCTAACATCCCTCTATCTCTGGATATGGCTCGTTCAGATAAATTGACAACACAGTGGCCTCGGTGCCAGCCTAAAAAGGCCAACTCAGGTAACCTTAAACTGTCAAATTTAACAGTTCATGATGCCTACTTTGAACCAATGGCTGAGATCCTTCCCAACCGAATCAATGACCAAAAGTTTTCTCCTGTGTAGACAAGATTATCCTTTTCCATCCTCTATAAATAAGTGTGGATTTCATGGCCTGAGCATGAAGAAAATTGGGTCCAAAAATCACAAAAAAATAGCCTCCTCCTCCCTATTTTTTTCCTGCCATTTGCTCTCCCGCTCTCTCTCGACCTTTCCAGCCTCTAAACCACGCTATCACTAGCTATTTAGCCACCAGCTCTCCTATAGAAAGCCAATATAACCACCAGTCTGCCACCAAACAGCCACCACAACTCTCTCTCTTCTCCTTTCAACTTTTCTCTCTTCTCTACAAACCTTTTTCTTCCTCCTCCCACGTCCGACTCCGGCCACCATTTCCTCAACCAACACCTTCTAAGCCACCGATCAAACCTATTCCAGGTCCAGGCCACCCCGCAACAAGATTCATGTTATTTATCTTATTTATATGGATACGAGTTTAAATTTGAATTTAAATATGTATCATATGATCTGAAATATGAATTAAGTGTTACAAGAAATAAACTAAGTGCTAAACTTTATGAGAATCACCTCTAAAATCCGTGAACTTGATATAGAATGCCCTTGGCAACTTGGCGTAACTTATGGATATAAGTGGCTATGTTGATATAAAATGAATTGTTCGTTTTATAAATTTGCTGAAAATCTGAATATACATTATATTCATATAGAAATTGTGCTTGATCTGATAAGTTATGTGAGTTGTACTTGGTAAGCCGTAGTTAAGCTTAAACTCCTTTAATCACCCCAATTTTGCAAGATATGATATAGTTATGGAAAGAAGATGGTTAAGCATTTTTAAATAATGGATCACTATTCAGGAATTCAGGAATTGGTTTTTGGGATCATTGCTATTAGTTAATGTTTCTTCTTGAATCAAAGGACATAAAAACCTTAGAATCCTAAATTTCAAAGATAAATTGCATTTTTGAAATTCGCAACCAGTAAATTCCAAGAGAGAGATTTGGAGATCAAGTGTGTGCCCTAAATAAATACATTTTTTCGTATATTAGAAAAGGTTTGTGGAGAAGAAATAGAGTTGTAAGTAGCTGAATAAATGAAGAGAGAGGAAACCAGAGGAAGAGGAAGAAGCAGAAAAGTCATGACTCAATATGATATATATATATATATATATATATATATATATATATATATATATAAAATCATGTGAAATGCATACAAATTACTGAGTCTTTTTTGTATCTTATGTTTATTAGTTTATTCTATAAATAACATGGTAAACTTAAATATATCTAATAATTTATCATAACAGTAAAAGCCTTAAATAAAAAGAAAATATCAAAATTTTAATTTTAAATAATGTGAATTTCAAGAGTAAAATAACATATATTTTTATTTCATATGACTTCTAACTTAAAAACAATAAGCACATATATGAAAAGAAAAATTATTTTTAACAAAACATAACTACATAAAAAAGGCATATTCCTACCACTTACATATTTGAAATCTAAAGTACATATTAAATTGCTAACACCAATCATATCCTTCTAAAACCGCATAGATTCAAGTCAAAAGATTCTCTATATATTTTTTTTCTTGGGCCATGAAGTCCGATCGTCATCAACTTTCAAATATAAAGCGAGGTTACAAAGTATTATTATTATAATAATGATTATTGTTATAACAAAAGCTAAATGGTATGGCAAAATCATTATAAATCAAGAGATTTTTTACTGTTAAATATAATAATAATTTCTTTTTAATTTTTTCATGAGATGTTTCTTTGGCTTTCCTTTTCTTTTCTAGTGAATGGGTGGCATCCGCGCTATTAAAGAGGCGCGTGTAATGCTTTTTGGTGTTCAAATATGGTTATATGTAGTCTTATTGGATATGCAGCTGTGCTCTTTTCACATAGAGTGACGCATGTAAATAGATAATGGTTGAATTGCTACTGGTAATCGATTGTTTATGTTTTTTCTCTCTTCTCTCTCTTGACAACTAAAGTGCATAATTATCCTCTTTGCTTGTTGTTTGTCAAATAAGATATGTTTGTCAGACCCAAGATGCTTGGGTGTGGCATGGTTGCTAGACCCACACACCTTGAGTTTGACATGTTTTGCCAGACCCAAGCTTCTGGGCCTCGCAACCATGCCAAACCCATGTGTCTGGGCTTGTCAACATGTCAGACCCACATGTTTAGGTAAAAAAATTTAAAATTTATCAAAAGCATGATTGGATTGCAAAAATAAGCACTGCCTCATTCAAGTAAGATTTTTCATTCATATGCAGTAGAACTTAACTACAAACTTTTTTTTATTTGTGCAACTTATTATATAAATTTATTATATTCGAAGAGGAAAGAATGAAAAAAAAAATATTGAGTTCTAATTGATTTACTTTAATTCTTCAAAAATAAACTTCTATTTTTTTGTATGCATCGTGGATAAAAATATTAATTTTATATTTCTATCCAACTATTGGATGATTTTTTAAAGGGTTCATGTATTTTTAAATTTGAGATGATGTTTCATGATCTAATTGTCAAAGTTTGTTATATGGAAAGCTTATTCTACATTATAACTATTAGTATACATGAAAATTTAAAATATATTTTCATAAGAGAAAACTTTTAAACTTTTGAATTGATAATATTGTAGGAAAAGAAAATATTGTATATGTAAATGAATTATTGTCTTTTTTATTATCTTAATTTGTGAAATTTTGTAGATAATTTATTCACTAAAATTAGAGATTAATAAAAAAAATGAATGAATTTTAGGGATGCATATGGTTAATGTCCTAAAATAGAAAAAAGAAATATAGAAAAGATAAAAATATATTTGGTTAAAAAAAAGATGAAAATACAAAATAAATATGTTTTGAAAATAATTATAAGTGAATTTTTATATTTTCAAAAAAAAAAAAACATGGCTTTTGCATGGTTACTAAGCACAGACGCTTGGGTCATGTCAGGCCCAAGCGCCTCGGTCTGACATGGTTGTCATACCGAGACATGCGACTCCGGCTTTTTTCTTAACAATACATTTGAAGTATATAAGGAATTATTAGTTAGATATTCTGAGATTATTCAACACTTTTGTATGATTATTTTGGTTCTTAACATGACCATTACCTTTACCTGGCTGAGAAAAATTATGAAAATCCTAAGCGCTAGTCCTAAGGTATTTGGATCCGGCCACTGCATCAAATTCAAGATACTTGGGTCTGACAACAATTTTAGATCCAAACGCCTTGAGTCTGGTACCACGCCTATCCCAAACACCTTGGGTCTCGTAATCAAACCAGTCCAAACACCTTGGGTCTCACAACCATACCAAGCCAAAGTTAATTGGACTTGGCAGTCATGCTTGGGTTTGGCATGGCTGTGAGACCTAAAGTGTCATACCAGATCCATATTACTTGAGTTTGACAAAAAATTGAATAGAAATTTAAAAATTAACTTACTTGGTTAGGGTTAATAAGATTATTAAAATATTTTTTTATGTTAAAAAAAAAAAGATTGACCCGTTACGGAGTGCATTAATATTATAACAAATCACTCTTTTTTCCATGGTGATATTTCGTAAACTTAAGTATAGAAACACCGATACAATATAAAAAAGGAAATAAAAAAGAGTGTGAGAAAGGCCTGTAGCCTTTGGGCGGTGGATGAGCATTCCACCATGATCCAATTGATGTCATTATTTATTTATTTATTTGTTGTTGTTGGAATTGTCATTACGTCCCCTAAAATGTGGCGTGTGTTGTAAGAGGAGGTCCAATATGACGGCCAAATCATTCTTTAATTCTTACCTTCTCTTTCTTAATACCTCGGTTTTCATGACTGTCTTGTGCTATTCTTCTATCCAGGATTCATTGTTTTGTTGTTCTTCAATTTAGGCTTTTTACTCTTAATCTTTAGAAAAATGAAGAATCTCAACAATACCTCACAAAGTCGATAACTAACCGGATGTTGAGTCAATTATTTAATACATAGATAAACAAATAAAAAATAAATTAAAATAAGTTATCAATAAAAATCCTAATCAACACAACAATGAATAGTAAAATTGAAATAGAAAAAAACAATGACTGAAAAAATTAAAAAAATAAAACACCGAACTTGAAAGCACCCTTTGATAAAAAAAACAAAAAAAAAACAACAAAAAGCTGCTATTTTTTCTCTTTTTTAATTTTGATCCATTGATTTTTAATTTAAGACAAACAATAAAATTAAATTCTTTTTTGTTTTGTGAAATTTAGCAATCTTAGACATTTAAAAAAGGATCAAAACAAAAACAAAAAAGAAAAAAATATTATGGAATATTATTGTAATCCGGTATTTTTCTCACAATTTTTGTTAAAGTTTAATTTTTAATTAATTAAGTGTTGAAGAATAAAATAAAAAAATCAAGAAAAAAAATCAATTTAAAAATAAAGAATTAAATTAAAAAAATCAAAGAATTACTATTTTGTGGATGTGAAATTTGATGAGCAATGTTTTTTCCACACATCTTTTATTTATCTAGGGAGTGTTTGAGAATATGATAAAAATTATTTTTTAAATTATTTTTTATTTAAAAAAAATATATTAAAATAATATTTTTTTTATTTTAAAATTAACACATCAAAACAATTTAAAAAAAATTAAAAATTTATTCAAAAATGTGCAACCCCACACGGTGTCTTTAATAAAGAGCGCAACCCCACACGGTGTCTTTCATAAAGAGCGCATAAAGCGCGATCAATGTCATCCTATTTGGATTATAGACGCGAGGTTCGGACTTCTTTCGTGCGATTTGAGTGCGGATTTACGTGAGAAGCAAGCACCGAGTCTTTTATACAGTTTATTTTGTCTTCCCACGTGTCGTTCGTTATTCTTACTTCTTAGTGTCTTCTGTCTTCTCTCCTTCCTCTTTTTATACTTGTGCACTTTTGAAGCCAAGAAAGAAGTTAAGCAAAGTCAATCATCCTTTCGCTGGCCCTTGTCAGCTGCCTGCAATGGAAGGTGGCAATTTTTGGCAGAAGCTATTTGGTAAGATACATATGCGAAGTCAGTAGACTTTAATTTTAACTATAATTAGGAAACAACAGGCTTAGCTGTAATATTTGTCTTTTCAGATAAATCAAGGTTTAAGTTCTTGTTAATAGACCATTTGAAAAAAATAAATTGTTTTTGTTTTGCTTAAATCTGGAAAATTTCATCCTTAGAGAGTTTGTCACCAAATCTTCGGGTTCTGATCTTCTAATTCCAGCTTCTACTTTGTATTCTCTTAACTTTCTTAGGGTGAATTCTCTCTCGTTCTTGAACCACTAATTAATCTGATGTATCATATCCATGTGTGGGCGTGCACAGTCGTGTGCAGCTGCGTACAGTCATACTTTGGACCGAGTATCTGTAGCTTCAAAGAGTGTTTTTTACATTTGAATTTCTCTAAACAAATTTGTTATTGTAAATGTTTTTCTGTGAGTACAGATGCATCAAACACGTTGACACTGGATGGACTGTATGCAGTTCCAAATAATCACACGATCGATTACACTTCAGCCCAACCAGAAGATTCTCAGGAACAAAACAGGGCCGATACTGATATGGAAGTAAACGGCAACGATCATCAAACACTCAATTACTTATCGGCCCTACCTGGATTTTCAACGGCTCCAAGCACAGCAGCTCTTGAAGTAAATGATAACAATCATCAAGCACTTGATAGCTCACAAGTTCAACCAGGAAGTTCTGATTTCTCACCAGACAAAGCCACTACTAAACTGGAAATGAATGACAAAAGTCACCAAACATTTGATTACCTGTCTGCTCAACAGGGAAGTTTTCAGGCTGCAGAAACACCTTGCCGTAATAATCGGGTAAGAAAATCTCCCGAAGGTTTTGAGTATCTAACATCTGAAAAGAAAAGAATGGGCGACAAGGCATACCGGGAAAAATGCAAGGTAAGACCAGTTACCTCTCCCCCAGACATTAATGTTATTTGCTTATCTTGCCTTGCTCAATTTGTCTTCTTCCTTTCATTTTACGTGCTAATATTTACTTTCTTCAGGAAGACAGAGAAAATACCAAGGCAGAAAATAATCGTCTAAAGACAGAAATTAATCGTTTAAATGAAGAATGTGTTAGGAAGAATCATGCTTTAAAGTCTCAAGAAGAAGAGATTAAGCATCTTCAGCAAAAAGTTGGTCGATTGGAAGGCAACCTTAATACACAAAATATTGTTGTGGAGGCTCTCACAAAGCAACTAGTAAGTTTCCCTCTCTTTCATTTCTTAATTTAATTGATTCATCTATATCTCACTATTATCTTCATTCCATTTTGCAGGTCCAGTCCCAAATTATAGATCTTCAACGTGAAAATACTCTTCTAAAATCTCAAATGGATCAATTAACGAGCTGTGCTAACAATCAGGACAACTCAATTATACTTCAGCTTCAAGGAAGAAATGAACAACTACGACGTGAAAACATTGTGTTCAAAATGACTGTTGAAGCTTTATGCATGAAGATAAAGAATGACAAGAACCATGAAGAGGAACATACACGATAAAGTACTGTACTACTAATATATATACTTTATAGTATTTGTCTCAGTTACGGAATTTTGATTCACTAAGGGAGTGTTTACTGTGGCGGAAATGTATAATATTTTTTTTAATTTTTTTTAAAATTTATTTTTGATATTAGTATATAAAAAATTATCTGTTCCTAAATTAACTTGGATGACCGGTGTTGTTAACTAATTTTTAACCTGTCTCTTTGTTAAGTTTTTGAAAAATCCAAAAAATAGCAAAAAAAAAAATAAAAACTCAAAAAATATATGTTATTGATATATTTATATTACTTTTAGTATTTTCAATAACATTTTAAAAATATATTTTAAATACAATCAATTTTTAACGCGTTACTTTAAAAATTATTAGTTTTTTTTCATTGAAACAATGCCAATATTGCTTGTTTTTAGAAAAAAAAATCAAATACAAATGTTTTACTGAGCATTTGAAAAAAGAAAACCAAAAGAAGAAATAATTTTTTCTCTCTATAAATAGGAAAGAAAAAAAGGGGACCCGGGGAGGAAACAGATTCACAAAGGGTAAGGAGCCAATTTTGAGAGTAAAAAAAGAAAAAGAATGAAACCCTAAATTTATCTCTTTCAAACCAAGCTGCCACCCCCAATCTTCCTTGATTTTTTTTCTCCAAGAACCAGCCAAAGCATTCCCTTTCCCTTGGCCAAAGCAGTTGCCACGCCAACACCCACCGGTTCCCCAGCTCTACTCCAACCTCTCCATCGTCCCTATCCTTTCTCAACCACAAGACACCCCCCTCACTCTCCCTTTCCATTAATTTCTAGTGCCCCTCTATAACCCTAGAACAGCTCCACAGACCTCCCCCCTCTCTCAGCCACGAGACGACCATCCCCTGCATTTCCTTCCTTGCTGCAACCTCCCCATAGCAAACCCCGATCTATCTTCCTTTCCCCCACAGACCAGCAAAGACAACCCTTGACTCTACTTTCAACCGGTTTTCACCGCCAGCCGTAGCAGCACCGTCTCTCACCAGAGGGCTAGCAGCCCACCCACAGCAGTGCCCGGGTAACACTCTCTTCTTCATCTTTTGCAACCGGCCTCCCACAGCAGCCAACACACAACAACGCCCACAGATCCAGCCCTATTTCCAACCAAAACCAATGACCAGACAACACTCCTTTCTCCTCCATCACCGTCGACTAGACGCGACAGAAGCCCAATCCCCGACCGCCTTTTGTCCTTCCCGCCAGCTACCTGAAACGGTGGCACATGGAACAAACGCGCTGTCACTGTTCCTGCAATTCCGAAAGTTTTCCCATCAATTACTGATTTCTTGGGGTTTATTTTATAATTTTTGAATTGTATACTGTGTTATTTGATTTTTATTATTTTGTAACATGTAAATGTGGGGTTGTGAGAAAAACATAATGAAAAGGGATTTGTGTATGTTTGTATTTTCTGTTATGAATATTTTAGAATTATAAAATTAAAAGTACAAAAGAAAAAATTTAATGATTTGATTTGTAAACGATGAAGGATTTTGATTTTATTTATAAGATGTATTTCTACTAAAAAAATAAAGAGTTTGTTTTGTTTTATTGAGGTTAGAATTGTTAGATTTTTAAGGATTTTTTTATGGAGGAGATATTTTTTTTAATAGTCATCAAGATAAATTGTCAAAACTTTCAAGTTATATTAAATTATGAATTAGTTTATCTCATGAAAAGCGTGTTAGGGATGTTAATATTTTCTTTAATTACAATTAATTTTTTACCCCTAAATCTCTGACAAGACCAGTACACTTGGATTTTCTAGTGACCTTGAACTAAATATTAAGTGGTGATTGTCAAAGATTAATCAAGCAAATAAAAAAAATCGCTTTCGATGCCGCGCGGGGATATGCAACAACTGGTAAAAACATGATTTGTACTGGGTAAATAAATTCAAGATAAAAATTCTTCTTTAAAATATTAAGATGATTACATATAGGATCGACCTCGGTCAATTTAGTTCTCGGATCATGAATTTTATTGGGTTTAATAACTTAGTTTTTGTAAATTATTTTTATTTAATTATAAAAATACTCGTTTGCAAAATCAAGCACTAACACAATGTCAAGAAGTTTGTTTGAGACTGCAATAACCCGACGAGATCTTGGACTCCACTGGAATTAATAATTTGATTTTTTTTTCCTGAAACTTTTCTTTATTTAACTATATAACAACAAAAATAAATTATCACAAAATCAAACACCGACCTAATATTTAATGTTTGTTTAAGATTACAATAATCTCATAAAAAGAGAAACAAAATAAATTTTGAATTACAATTCTCATCCAACTCAAATTTAAAGAATAAAGTTGAAAAAAGTAATTCAAGAAAAAAGTTTAACCCGTCAAATCAGCGAACTAGGTTAACCTGGGGCAACACACCAAACCCACAAACCAAATCATGAACTCTATATAGTTTAATAACATGGTTTTTTTTTTTCTAAACTACATGATAAAAAAAAATAGTGATCACAAAATCAAGTGCAATTACATTAAAAAAAATAAAAAAAATGTTGTCGCACTAAACTCATGAATTAGGACAACCCAAGTTACCTCACCAAACCCACAAACTAGGCCATGAACTTTACCAGGTTTAATAACTTGGGTTTTTTTTTTTTTCCAAAACCATCATATATATATATATATATATATATATATATATATATATATATATATATGTTAAAAATAGATTATAATAAAATCTAGTATCAACTTAATATTGAGATGTTTGTTTGATATCGTGATAATCTTATAAAAACATTATGAAACAAAGTAAATAATAAAATCCAATTCTTAATCAACTCAATATTGAAGGATAAAATCAAAACAAAATCTAAAAAAAAAAATCAAAGCAAACTCATGATTAAATTGTAGAGTTTTTTATACATCAAGTATTAAACTGGGAAAAAAAAAGATGAGAAAAGTGCTTGGCTTATGCAAAACATGTGGCAAGTTGTGAGAGAGGCCTGTAGCCTTTAGGCGATGGATGATCATTTCACCATGATCCAATTGATGTCTTTTTTTTTTGTTGTTGTTGGAATTATCACTGTGTCCTCCTCCCTAAAATGTGGCGTGTGCTGTAAGAGAAGGTCCCATACAGCTCTGGCAACCCATTCTTTATTTCTTTTTCTTTTTTCTCATTACCTCGGTTTTTATGACTGCCTTGTGCTATAAACCCCGAGAATAAATTTTTACAAAAAAATTAAATGAATCCTATGATGAAGAAGGTGAGGTTAAATGTATGGAAAACCAAATAAATTCATTTGTTAAGGGGGGATTTTAAGAGATAAGCCAAAGTATAATAAAAAATAATAGAACTATAAATACCCTATTATCTCCTCCATGCGGAGGCTAGCGGCATGGAGACAAATAGAAGGGGGAGGATTTCAAATTTTTCCACCAAGATTTGAGAGAAAAACACCAAAATCATTAAGTCTGTATTAATTCAAGATTACTAGGTAGAGAAACCATCCTTTAGCAAGGGAATTAATAAGAAAACAAGTGAAGAAATTGTAAGGGAAAAAGAGGGAGAAGGTCGGCTTTATGCAAGTAGGGAGGAGTTGAAAATTTTCAACCAATTAAGAATTGAAATCGAAATTACTTCAAGGTAAAGAGCCCTAAACCTAATTATAAAAACCCAATTTAAATTTGATTTGGAATTATGCACCAATCTTGAATTTAAAAATTAGGGTTCTTGAGTGAAATTTAGGAGAAATGTAAAAATTGTAAAAATTAAGTTAATTAAAGTATTGTAAGTTGCTTTAAACTTGAAATAATGTATAAATACCACAGAAAAATCAATGGCCAAAGGAACAAGAGTGGCCAGCCATTTGGGGGTTGAATGTGAGAAAAATAAATTTTGATTTTCTTGATAAAGTCTTTGTGATGTGTTGTTATAATATGAACAATAATTAAATAAGAAAAATAATTGTATGAGAAGGAGAAGAGAACCTTTGGTTCCTTTAGGCAGGTTTTGGCCAAGGATAAATTGAGGAAGGAGGAGAGGAGTTTTGAGATTTTATATATTAATGATGAGTGAATTAGGTGTGGCAAGAAGTTTAATACTAAGGAAAGCATGATAACTTGATAGTAAAGAACTTCTTAAGTTGAATGCATACATGAGGTAGAAATAAGTTTATTAGCCACATTTATAGCCTATGACTTATCCCAGGAGGAGCAATGAAATGTTGGAAAAACATGGAATTCAATAATATATGTATGTTTCTTGAAATAGTTCTTACAGTAGCCATTCACAACAGAGAACAGTTGGCCTCAAGATTTTTTACTGAGGGCTCATACTGATGACTGTGCTGTGTGTTCATGCAGGATATTGAGAGGCAATTCCTTTTAAATGGGACATCAATTTGCTAATGTGGTGGTTAGGGTTAGAACCAGTTGTGAAAAATGGAGGATGTTTTTGGTCATTTGATTTCTCGTAAATTTATTTATTTATGAAAAAATATGGGTTCAGGTTTTTTTTTTTTTTTAATTTGAATTTGAGTTTTAATTTGAGGATGACCCCATTACAAATTATAAGAATACTCCATCTAAAGTTATTGTAATTGATAAATGGGATTGGGGAAAGAAGGGTGCTCGTCCTTTTTCTTATAGATAGAAAACGAAAGTCCCATATTTTCTTAAAATTAGCCTATTGGCCATTTATAATTTCTTGTAGATAAGATTTTTTAAAATTTATCTACTATCCACCGACAAGATCTATAAAAAATTATCGGCCAATAAAACCAAGGCCTCAACAACAGGTTAAAAGGGTTGTGTTTATCATGGTACCGCAGTGGCCTCGTCAAACAATGCAGCGCTTTGTGTAGTCTTCGTCAATGATTGATACTACCTTCATTTTAAAAAGAAATCAGCTCGCCCATGATTCCTCACAACCACATCTCACCAACAAACCCTCAATATGCATTCAGCCGTCCAGTTCAGATGCTATTCATCAGAAACTATGAATATTTCTGCTGGTGTTAACAACTGTTCTGGTCTTGACATTATTATGGGTACGTGAATATGTTTTGAATCTGTCTTTAGCTAGAATTTTAATTTTCCCTTCGTCTATGCTTCTCTTGGTTTATTTATAATCTTCAGGAAGGGGAAGAAAAGAGGAGTACAAAATATTGAGGATGTTTGCATCAAGCAGCTCTATGGGAGCCGAATCAAGTTCATATATCAGAGATGGCTTGAAGCTGCATTGATGAGAGTATTAACTTTGCAAATCGTTATTTAGGATGACATGATTCATGCAGCACAGTAAAGACAACGTTTGGTTTGGACAAGTGGGTGATTTTAGAAAAAGAAAACATGATGCTCGGACAGACAAAACATGCATGCTTTTCTGTCAGATTATATGCAAATCTGAACGAAACCCTGTAAGGTACAGCTCTTTATTGAACAGTTACCTTAATTTGAGACTGATGACGAAAAATTGTCATTAAGAATCGTTATTTGAATTCATAGATTTGTTTGTCCAGACTGGTTTGATTTGAGCTGCAGATGTAGTTCTACCTTCCTTTTTCTAATTTTGTCTTAAAATTTAATTTCCTTCTTACCAACTATTTTATGTCCAAAAAAGAAAATCCTTATCTATCTATAACCCAATACGATAGCGAGAATTAAGTTCCAAACAGTGTTTTATAATGTTTTTAAAAAAATTATTTTATTTATATTTTAAAATTGTTTTGATGGGTGGATGTTTAAAATTACTTTTAAAAAATAAAAAAATAATATTATTTTGATATATTTTTAAATAAAAATATTTTAAAAAACAATCACTATCATTCTTTTAAATACTTCTTAAAATATAAGATAGTTGAGGCTTTTACTATGCTCAATATTAATTATAGTACAAGGTTTTTATATGGAGTGTTATATTAATTGGACAGTTTCATGGAACAAATGTTTTTTTTGGTTTTTAATTTCAAGAACTAATTAATGGAACCGATCGATGCTATTAATTAGGAAATTATGAATTTATATATGATGGTTACTGTTACCAAAATGTGAATCCTGGTAAAAGAGTTAAATGTTAGGAAACCAGACATGGAGCTTTGATCGATCTATCAGTGGATTATATTTTGTTTTGCTTTTGGAAAATGAAAAATGTCAGATTCGAGTGACGATCGATCGAGTGGACCAATGTGTTGTCTTTTTCATTTTAACTTTCTATGATTTTATCTTCTTCTTTTTTGTTATTAGAATCATAAGTAATTAATGAGTGATTTTTGTTTTCTTCCTTCAACATCAAGACATCTCTCGTAATTAAAGAAATGATAACTTAATTAAACTAGTGATGATGACACCAAGGGATAGAGCAAAGTGAGATCCAATAGTATGATCCTGCTGCTGCTGCAGCTCTTAAAAAAGTATTGGAGCTGTGACGACCTTGTTTAGCAATGAGGCTTCGCATCGCTCCTGTCGATCACGTCCTCATGGGCCTCGCATACGATGTTCATCATGTGTACCTACACCCATTATTGAATATTACTCGGTGCCAACGACGCACGCACCACCAGCGGTAAGAAAGCGACTCCCAGGACTCCAATAATTAAAAATCTACCCCCAAAGCCTCTTTCTATGAAGAAAAAAGACAGGTGCTCCTAAAACCCATTCACACTCTTGGTATACTATATGATTACAATGAAATATGGGACCACTTGATCGGCACTGTAATTTGATATATGGTTCGCGTTATTTCAAGTTGAAGGGAGAGATGTGTTTCTAATTTAAACTATCTGATTTATTTGTGGAAAGGTTTTTTTTATTGTCAAGAAGCTCGGTTAAGAAAAACAATTACTCTCCTTTGTATATCAATATTATGTGTTTTCTTTTTGCTAGAGCTTCATGGTTATCTAACTTTATTTGTTTAATATAAGTAAATAATTACTTACATATATAATTTTTGGTCTCTTAATGCGCATTTCTTTCAAAATTTGATATTGTAAATCGTTTTACAGATTAAAAAAAAGAAAAAGAAAAGAGAAACTCGATCGAGAGTACTGACGAGCTGCCAGCAAGAGTACTAGTTTCGAAGGTCATGGATTGAATTTTTATTTTATTTTATCTACTGACTTAGAAAATTATGCCCAAGTGTCCAAGTCCTTTTTGACCAAAAGACTCGCCTTTGATTAAGTGGACCATTGTCAAATTAGGGCACCAAAAGGTGGTGTTTTCTTTTTTTGTTTTTTTTTCCCAATGTTATGTACTAGCCAGCTATGATATCGGGTGGCCCCATCGTTGGCCTTCTCTTTGTTTTTTGTTATTATTAAACTCAACGTCCTTGTCCTTAATTAACTTCCACTACATCTATCGCACGATTGTTCTTGTCATGGTTATGACTCGATACCTTAATGATGCAAGCATGTACGTAGTGCGCCCGATTTCTTTCTATATCGCGCGTTTTCTCACAATTTACCAGAAATATTGTCTCGTCATGCTTTCATGACCTTACTATAAATTAATAAACGGACCTTCTCGATCTCTGGGACGGAGACGTAAGAAGTATTTTCTCTCCTATTTGTTTGCGTGGTTGTATCCTATGTTTTGTAGTTCATTTCTGTTTGCTTTCAATTTTCTACAAGTAGAAGCTAATGGATCAGCTCAATCTGTATTGGACAGGAGGGGCTGAACTGTTAGATATGATGCCTCAGCTTCATAGAAGTAAGTTGATTCCCAAGTATTAATTATGCCGACTAGGAGAAAACCAAAGGAGTACTGCATGTGAACTGTAATTAATTAATTCTCCCTACGTCCTGTTCTTTATTTTCCAGGAACTAGTTAGAGTCAAGCTGTATTCGTGTCAGATTACATAATCATATCTGAATATCTGTTTGTGTGATCACAGTGGAGTATGTTCTGTTTCTTGTTCTTTCTAAGATTGCTGATGCTCTTACTCGATCTCTGTTACAATGGCGCTTTTATCTTTATGGGAAACCTTTTGATTTTGTACCTTCTCATGCTTAGCTTTTTATATTCTTTTCCCTATATATGTTTTCTTTATCTGCTCTCGCTTGAGGTGCCCTTATATGTTCATTCTCTCTCGCCATGGGTTTCTCCATTGTTCCTAATTTATTCCTTTGCTAGGTTATAAAAAATAAAATAAAAAGGGGGTCTTTTGAAGGGTTTTATTCTTCTAAACTTTAATCGCAGCTGGAAGAAACACATCTACACACGATAAAACCGCCGACGGCTATGGAGTGAACCCATTTCCAATCGGGCAGTGCCTATCACCTCTACCTGGAGAGTCTCCTACTGCCCATACTAAGCCGAAAAGAAAAGCTCCTAAAACTGCCAAGGATCTTGAAAAGAAAAGAGAGTACGACAGGGCATATCGGCGACGATGCAGGGTAGTTAACTGATTGTGTCTCTTCTTATCTTTTTATTTAGACTTTTTTCTGTAATTCTTATGTTTTAATCAAATATCATGCAGGAAAATAAAAGGAAAACTGAGCAAGAATTGTTTGTGCTCACAGAAGAGAATAAGAAATTAAATAGAGAGAATGACTACTTCAAAACGGAAGAAGTTAAGCTGCAAGAGATGGTGCAATCTCAGAAAGACGAAATGACACTGCTACAGAATAAACTTCGCCAACAGAAGGCCCAGCTTCAGGGGGAAAATGTAGTCGTGGATGTGCTTTCGAAGAAAGTAGTGAGTGTTTCTTCTTACCTCCTGCGTTTTTCACTTTGCCGATGATCACCACATTATACATGCAATAATCTAGATCAAATTATCTGAGCTAGCTAAGTGAAGGTAATTAACTGCTGGAATTTTGTTTGACATCCAATTTTCTGTGTCATCCATTTCATGGGCTCATTATGTTTACAATATATAGGAGAAAGTAGCTCCTCTCTTCTCACCACAACATATATATTAAGAAATGGTTGTTTGTGTGTGTTTCTAGCTTGATGAAACTTAGCGTTTTCATTGCTATTTTTAATAGCTGAATCTCACTCAAGCTTACACGAGGAAGTGAACTCGGTAATCATCTCACCGGCGTTTCCATTTCTTTGTTTTGATTGCAGGCTAGTATCGAAGATAATATGGATCCTCAGCGCGAAAATAAACGGCTGAAATTAGAAATGGATTTGCTGATTAAGAAGATTAACAACGATGACTATTTAAACCTCATTCAACTTCGAGAAAAAAACATGGAACTAGAAAAGGAGAAGAATGATCTCCAGTTGATTATTGATGCCTTATGTGCAAAGATAAACAAGGATAATGACCTCGAACCAAAGCAAGCATCCTAATTAAGGTAACATGTCGACCTTGTAACTCCTTTTATTTTGCTTCTTTTTTTTTAATCTTTTCTTTGTAGTTTTTATGAATTATCGAATGTATTTTAGTATCTTGCTGTTAATTTTTTGAGTTTAATTTCCTGTGTTAAGTTTTCTATTCAAGAAGCGAATCACACGGATGTAGAATTTATATGATTTATCTGTTTAATGTAGAACACTTTTTCTTTACTTTCTAACTTTTACATTACTAAAAAATATATTTTTTCAGTGACTAGAATATATCATTAATGATAATATAGTCATTAACTCTTCTTGTTGTAAGAGGCTCCAAAAATCTTTTTTTATAGAGAAGAATTTGTAGGATTCTGCGAACTACTGATCCGTGAAACTCCTCTTTTAATTTAACTATGAGTTCTTTATTCTAAGCACAACATTGCTTATAGAAATTAATCATCTTTGAATACAAAAATTCCAGGTACTGAGCCACAAAGTAAATGGATAGAGGAGGTGTGCTGACAGGAGAATTAAGAGGCGCAAGGCTGCGCGAGTTTATATTCCCAAGGATGTGACCTAATGTGTTCTTAGAATTGCATGACCTATTATATTGACCTAATCATCATGTATGAAGGGTGTTCTTAGATTTTAGCAGCAGTGTGTTTTTAGCAGCAAAAGTATCAAGAAGTAAATAAATAAATTGGTACTTGGAGGTTTTGATTTGCCTTTTAAATTGGTAATCTCTCTTGTACTTAGTGTATGTAAATCTCACTGGTTTAGGCCATCTTATAAGCCTACTACTATCGCTCATGTGCACCGGTCTCCCCCATTTGATGGATGGATAAAATTGACAGTGGTGGAACCAGCAAGATCAATGATCCGTATAGGGATATTTCCTTGGGGTATTTCATGGCAGGATTTGCAGCTGGATTGGCTATGGAATTTGGGAATCAGATGTTTGCATCTTGAAGTAGCTTCCCAAGTGGTTAAACATGTTTTGGCAGATGATCAAGGACAGGGCAGGCCCTCATGCTATTTTTCCAAGATAGGTATAAATCTTCCACGCAGAGACTGGAGGGCAGAAACCTCTCCAGTGTAGGGGGGGTCTAGCTCATGTGCTGATAGACTTGTGAATTAATCTTATGTAAATCTTGATATGTGTGTGTGTGTGTGTGTGTGTGTGTATAAGACTTAACTTTTTGGTGGAGCCTCTCGTGAAGGACCAATCTGGTTTACACTTTGTAAGGAATTTTAATTAGAAGAACTGATGCTCTCAAGCCTTACGGTGCATCTGTAACTATTTTTAATGTTGCTCTTGAAATATTTTTTATAATAAATTGAGAAAGTCGGAGGAATATTCGGAGAAATAAATCTGAATATTTGAGCTAGAGGTGGCTTTTCTTTATTTTCATTTTTTTGAAGAGTATAACGATCGAATAAATCTGGGTTTTGATGACTTTGAGCTTGAACCCTATAACCAAAATACGAGCCTGTAAGATTTTTCTCTCTAAAACCCTGGATTTTGAAAGGGTGGAAGTGACATATCCGTCAAGTTAAGGAGAGATCTATTTAGGTTGAGATGTGAAAGGGGTAAATTTAGAAAATTATTTTATTTCTAGTTAACAATTTATTGCGCAATATATTATAATTTTAAGAATTCTCATTTTCTTCCATGATCTTAAGGGATAGTCCGATCCTAAAATTAATAGTATTTTCCCTCTTGAATACGGGGAAATAGGTCATTACAAGATTACCTTTTTAAGGATTCCTTTGTTTCTTGTAATTTATGTATTAAGAACCTTTTTTTAAGAAAAATTAAAGTATTTCATTTGGTTTTACAGAGTTTAGGATCGACTAGACTCATGGCACGTGCTTCATCGCTGGTTAATCTTTTTTATGTAAAAAAAATATTAAGGAAAAAAAATTGAGACTCTAATTAATTCTATATTTAAATAGAATGAATAAAAAATACAATAATAATAAAGAAACTAATTAAAAAATATATAACAAAAAAAGGTAACAAAAATTAACCCATCTAGAGTATAAAAAAAAAACTCAATATTAAAAATAAAACTAAAAAAAAAATAAGCTCAATTAAATTGAGTGAACTAGCAAACTTCTTGATCATATGTATAAAATTCAGATAACACCAAAGAAAGAAAAGTTGGGTAAAAAAAATTGAAGTTCAAATACCTATTCCTAATAAATCAAAAGAGAACATAATAACTTAATGGAAAGCAAAATAAAAAGAAAAAGTTTAAGCTCTAGCAAATAAAATATTGTAGGAAAAGAATCAAGGAAGAATATAATTAAAAAAGGTAAAAAAAAAAAAACTTCATTCAAGCCCACCCAAATCAAGATGTAAAATCTTTAACTTAGTCTTGAAACTAAGGTAACTGAGTTTGAAAGCAAAATAAATAAAATCATGAAACTCAATTATCAAATAATTTAATGTTGAAAAATAAATAAAAAAAAATTAAAAAAAAATTAAAAAAATATGAATAAACCCGGGTTAATTTGCTAACCTAGCTGGTGACTGTGGACACAGGATTGAGATAACTTAATAAAAATGAAATGAAAAAGAAAGTACAAAGATCAATTTTTAATAAATAAAATGTTGAATGATGAAATTAAAATAAAACAATTAAAAAAAATGATAAAATCAAAATCAAAATCAAACTTCAACCACGTTAAGCTTTGAAATCAACAAGTACTCTTGTCATGAATCCGGGATTAATTTCATAGAAGACAAACCATTAAAACAAAAAAGCAAAACTAAAAATACAGATAAAAAAAACTCAACCTTAAAAAAGAGAGAAAAAAATTAAACTGGGTGATCCTCGTAAACTTAGTTTAATTTCTAAAACTCACAACGTATGAAAATCTTGAAATCGAGTTCAATTAAAAAGCTTAATTATCAACAAATTTAATCTTGAAAGATAAAATCATGAAAAAATATCAATAAAAAAAAAAGATCAAATTTGATAGAAAAAAACTCAAGAAGGATAAAATTATAAAAAAAATCTAAAAAATAATCACAAATAAAACACATGATAATTAAAAGGATAATGACAAAATTTGAAAGACTAAAAAATGGTAGGAGGTAAAATTAAATAATAATAATAATTTAAAAGAGTATTCAAAATAAAAAATAATAATAATTAAAATGACAGAGACCAAATGCCAAGGAAAAATAAATTGCAGGGGCTAGTTTGAATTTTTATATAGGTTAATGTTGAATTCAAGGAGGAGAGAAAAAAAAAAAAAGGAATGTCGATGACAAACCAGATGCACATTTGGTGAGCACGTCACTCGTCGTAAAGGGAAAGCTGAGACCTTACAAACACTTCCGTTGATGCACGTGTTGTTTCATCATGGAGAGGGTGTCAAGGCCTTTCAAACGCTATCATAAAAAACAATGTTTAATGGTTGACGACTTAGCACCCTCCTCCTAAAAGATGTAGGGTATCTCTATTCACATACTATGCATGCTTAAAAAAGCTTTTATGAGAAAGTTACATTAATTTTGTCTTAAAAAATAATAAAATAATTTAATTATTTAAAAAAAATAAAAAGAGTATAACACCAATGATTGAAAGGTATTAATTTTTTTTTAATTGTAGGGATAAATCAATAATTTTACTTTGCAAAACAAATAAAAGTACTAACCTAACCCTACACAAATTATTAAAGACCACCTTTCCTCGAATGCTTAAATAAAAAAAAAAATTATGCCAGGGCCCAGGGGTAATTTCATCAAATCACAATGATATAGCTAGAATAATTTATCCTTTTCTTTTAGGTTTTTTTTTTCCAATTATAATATCAATATCACGCTATTGTAAATTTATAATTATATTTAAAAGCAAGTTAATTAATTTATACTCACCATACGATTCGAGTAGGATTTTAAAGTATTTTTAACCAAAAAAAAAAAGCTACAACATTATAAATGAAATTTTTGGCTTCATAATTTTTTTAATTAAAAAATATAAAGACAATATTCGTGTTTAATAGAATAAATAAATAAAATTAATAAATTAATAAATCAAATAATAGTCATAAAAATTGCGTGAAGCTAATCTTCTTTGTAAGGAAAAAAATTGAAGCACTGCAAATATTTTATTTTATTTTGAAGGTTAATTCTACTCATTAAATATATATGATTTTCGTTCTTCTAAATAAACTATACAAATATAACTTGTTTATTTAAAAATTTGAGATGATAAAAAAAATAAAAAATAAATTATAGAAACAATTCAAAACATCAATTAATATATATATATATAATTTAAATTTAAAAGAGGTTATTAATAAAAAAAATTAGATTAAAAAATGAAAATGCCAAAAAATAAAAATAAAATGGGCCGCATGCCAGTGGGCTACAAGGAAAGGTCTATGTATAAATGATCCTAGCAAACCATGTTGTTCCTTAATGGCGGACTCCGTGTGTTTTTTTTAACTGATGACCTGTTATCCAGCTTGGTAGATGATGTGCTGTTCGTTTTTGGTATTTTACTATCATCTCAAAAAAAACTAACTAAATAACTTAAATACCCTCAGCTTCAGTAACCTTGAAACTAACAGATCAAAAAATTTTTTTATACACACACGCACTAATTTTATATCTTAAAAAGTTTTGTTTTATATTAAAAAGAAAAGAAAAGAGAGAGTTTAAGGCTGCTCGTGTTTTTCTAAGGCAAAGAAGAAACGATATTTAAACTACTATTTCTTAGAAAATTCTTGGATGGAGAATTAAAATAATTATATTATTGGGCGGCGGTCTAACACGTGGCATCGATCCAAGTTTCTGTAATTCTAAGCAACAACTAACGGGGCCCATGGAGTTGTCTGAGCGAAGTCGTCCAATTTTCCAAAGTGGACGAGCGATATCGAATGGCTTTCGCGCGATTTGACTGAGCAGTCTGGCTCACAAGTTTTCTGATAATCTCGATATTTTTATTTTCAAGAACCGAAGTCTCTTCATCTCCCCCCACAGAAGGCGAAGCCTATGAGATGGAGGGTGCCACTGCCAGCTTCTGGAAAAGAAACTATTTTCAGGATCTCTTCGATATAGACAGTAAGTGGAAATCGCAGCTCAATCATCCCCACAATATTGCATTTTTTTGACTAATTTAAAACGCAGGGGAATTGAATGCATCGGTGTTCTTGGAACCAGCTCCTAGTGTGGCGGCGGCGTCGGGCGAAGTAGCTATTAATCCGTTTCAAAACACAACTGATACTGATCGTAAGAGAAAAGGTTCTGGAGCTACTAGAGATGCAGCAGCTGAGAAGAAAAGACTGGTTGACAAGGCATATCGTGAACGATGCAAGGTCAGATCAGACCCCTATTCTCTTCTCTCTTTCGATTCATAGCAGAATCTCAACTCGATTGTTTCGTTCTCTAATTAATATGTAGATCGAGGTCCTGTTTGCTTATTATCTATGGAGTACGTAATTGATTTTAGTTGTTTTCTCTTCTTTTTTTGAAGTGAATGGAAATAATTTGTGTTGAATTAATACGAACATATTACTTTTAAATTTTAGTAGAAAATTAACATATTTTTTCAAAAATTAAATTCATCCATTTTATCTCATAATAATTGGAATCAAAGAACTATGATAAATAATTTTTATTTTCTCTTAAAATATGAAAATTATTTAAACAAATTGTGACTCGAATTCAAAAGCTACTAATTATGAAAAGTATTTTTTTGTTGGGATCCAGAGTTCGTTGAAACTTGAAAGCATGACATAACTCTTATTTATATATATATATATATATATATATATATATATATATATATATATAAACAATGTAAACTACAAATAATTAGTTGAGGTGGTGAAAGTGACTTATTTGTACTGGTAGTGGTTGTGTTTAATGTATTTTTTTTTTAAAAAAATACATATTAAAATAGTATATTCTTAATTTTTAAAAAATTATTTTTTAAATAAATACATCAAAATAATTTAAAAATAAAAAATTAAAATTAATAAAAGAACACAATTTTAACCTCATTCCTAAATGAAATCTTGTTGTTTGCAAGGATTTTCACCCATAATTTTTAGGCTCGATCCAGTTTAAGGTTTGTATTTTAGATTTTGATTGGGCTGTATGTTTTAATTTTTTTTAAGTCAAAATAATATTATTTTTATAAAAAAAATAAAAAAAAATTAATAGGTTGTAATTGAATCGCTAGATCACATCAAATTCTTTTTTTAATTTTTTTTCTTTAATACAGTTCACTTTTAATTTTAAATTAACCGTTTGAAAGGGAATTATTCTGAGGTCAAAAACCCCGGGATACCCTTGGTTGAATAATAAAAAAAAAAAACCATGTACACGTAGCTACTGCCATTTTTATTTTTTTTTGAAAGAAGACACCGACCTACCTACCGAGTTTATAGACACTAGATTCTTAGATTAACACTTTTCTCTCCCTTTTCTTTTAAAGCACTATTACATCTGGTTTAAAATTAAACTATAAAGTGTTTTTATCACATATTTTAGTTTTAAATCAAATTATGTATTATTTAAAAGAAAACGGTTTCGTTCTAAAAACAATATAACGCAAAGGATAATTAACTACTTTTTTGGGTGGCTTTTTTTAGTTAAAAAAGATGACTTAATTTCCTTATTATTATTTTTTATACACACATATATTAAGATCATAGTGTTATACAATACTCAGTTTCATGCAATTTGCGAGACAAATAATGTTATAATATACTTTTTGTGTATTTTTCATTGCATTTATACATTTTTTTACTGAGTAAATAATATTAGTGATGAGTATGTCTATGCTAATACCCTATATATTTTATTTTTATTTTTTAAACTTAATAATTATTTTAGTAAAATATATCTAAGCACATACAAGTTACAAATCATTTCATATAAATAAAATATATTTACTTATTATGTACGTAGTAACTAATTTAAATTAAGGGGCATCTGTTTTGTGTAAAATGTTTTACATGAAATAATTTTTTTGGTATTTAATAATTATGATGTGAGAAATATAGTTGTAATAAAATAATGATGATGTATAATAATGATAAGATGATAATAATATAGTACCTTCATTGATGAAGGTTAAGGTGATGCTAGTAAAATAACTAACTTAAAATCAAATAATAAATAAAATGGTAATGAAATAATGATGATGATATAGTATCAATAATGATGAAGGTTAAGGTGATGTTAGTAAAATAACTATCTTAAAATCAAATAATAAATAAAATGTGCACAGCATCATTTATCAAAATTATCTTAATCTTCAATTTATTTTAGGAATTCTTGATAAACAAAAAAAAAAAGGTTTTGTGTTTAGAGTTAATTAATTTTTTTTTTTAGATTATAATAGTTAGAGATTGTAATCTCCTTATATTGTTAATTTTAAAAGTGTTGAATATTAATATATTTTAGTTTTTTAACAATTATATTAGACATGGTTATTAAACCTGGATCGGTCTTGCGAGTTAATTCGGAACCTGGTAACTGGACTTGTCTGGATAAGGCAGAAGACCAAGATAAGCAAAAACCTGGTTAACCTGCCAGGTTGACTCGTGACTTGGACGACTCGGTAAAATCCGGATGAAACCCGTTTTTTTTTTTTAAATGTGTTTTTTCTCCTAGCTAGAGACCCTTTTATATATATATATATATATATATATATATATATATATATATAGTTGATTATTAATATTTTCAAAGTTCACTATATAAATACTAGAAAAATATTTTATTTTTTTAATATTGTGACAATCCTTATTATAACTTACAATTTAGCTATCTTGTCATTGTTAGAGAATAATATAAACTATATTTTGAAACTTTACTTAACAGTTTAAGTTATTGAGTTGAAATGCATTTTTAATATGATTTTAGAGTCTTGATGACCAAATGATCACGAGTTCAAATCCATCATCTCTATTTATTTGATAAAAATCAAGCACAAGATGATATGGACTTGTGCAAGTTTCAAGCCTAGAAAGTTTTAACTTGAAGGAATGTGTTAGAAAATAATATAAATCATATCTTAAAATCTTACTTAAATTAAGATAATATTTTAAAAGTCATAATAAGAAATATAAATAACACTCCTCTTATAAATCTTTCATGCTAGCAATAGCATAACCAATGCTCACTCTTAAGTATGACAACAGAACAATTTATTCTTCCATATTTATGTTTTTCTCTCTAATCTATTTGTTTCTTTTGTGCAGGAAATGAAAAAGAAGACCGAGACAAAATTGGATGCACTCACCAAAGAAAATGATGGTTTACGGAGAGAGAATAATTATTTAAAAAATGAAGGAACGCTGCTGGTACAAACTTTGCAACATCAAAAAGATGGGATGAAACAACTTGAAAAGGAATTTGGACAAATAAAGAGCCAGCTGCATAGACAAAATACTGTTGTGGAAGTGCTCTCGAAACGACTAGTAAGTGTTTCTCCATTTTCTTCCCATGCTATCTGTCTTACAAGACTACTTGCAGTCTGTTTTAATAGAAGAATAGGATTAGAGAAAGTAAATCGTCACTTTTTTATAGATTGTTTTGTTTTCTTGTAATTATTTCATATGATCTTGACCTATCATTAAAGGGCATTTGAGAATGGAAGTGCTTAATAGAGCATGAAATCACTCGTGTACCTCTGGGGGTACAGAGCTTCAACTACTGGAACAAAAAGAGCTCCATATTCCAGTCATGAATCCGCCGTATAAATGTCATTTGAGGAGAATTATTTCCAAGAAGTTCAGGATCTGCCTCCCTACTCAATATGAAAGGAAGTAGGAGTTCATCTGAGAGTCCTAACAGCAGAAGGATTTGGAGAAACCAGAGCATGCTACGCTAACCAGCATTTGTTGATCTCACCTTCTCCGATTTTAGTTTAACTACCCTGTATGTTCAAAGCCCAAACCTTGGTTCCTTTTGCCCGAATGTCATCTGACTTTGGCCCGTGAGTTCAACCCGCATAAGGTGATCAGCCATGAGATTCGATTTCAACAGACCATGTTTCGAGAAAAGGGGCTCCTGCTTTCTCCTGGACGGCGACCGTTTATGTTCCTCAAAAGTTGACGGCCAGGTGCTGTTAGATTGTTGATTTAATTATCCTTTCGGAGATATATATATAGACAGGCAAGTCATAGGTTATCCCGGTTCTTCTATTTATATGCCCTATACGGTCACTTGGTTTTACAGGATTAACCACGCTAGGATCTCTTCCGAGCAACAAATTCATACTGGATTCTCGCGTCAATTTTTTCCTAGAAATCTTACGTCAAAACAGATCTTAATAGATAGAAAAACGAGGCTGATGACATTCTGATCAAAAGTGTTTTTCTTTGATTAACTCATTTTATATATAGGGTACCTATTCATTATTATTTTAATCATTTTTTGGTCAGGGTGGCTCCGATGATAAAGATCTCCAGCGTGAAAATGCACAGCTCAAACATGACATTAATCTATTAACGAGAAAAATCAACAATCCAGAAAGCTTGAGTGTAATTCAGCTTCGAGCGAAAATTGCTCTGTTAGAAAATGAAAAAAACTCCTTGCAAGTGATAGTCGATGCTCTATGTGAAAAGATAAACAACGAGAAGGACCAGCTTGGACCGCAGAACTAGCATCACAAGGTACTGGTTAGTTCAATGCTGCAGTTCATGCAAATTTTCAGAATTAATTGCTTCGCAATATAGTTATTATATATTCTGATGACTGAAAAAGATGTTTGATCCACAGAAGCGGAACGTTTACAACAAAGAGAGAGGTCTCCCGCCGCTCGCAGTTCTGCACGCTTTATTTCACTACAACCTGTGGTAATATATATGTTTCAGGCACCTGAAGTGTAAGAGATTAAACAAAATAAAATAAAATAATTGCCTGAAGAGTCGATGGAACCATATATTATCATTATTAATGTACGTATGTGCATATTTGCCAACTTCTATTAATATATTATAATTCCAGTTGCTGAATGTGTTGCCTCATGTTCGAATCAACATGTCGTATCATATTTTTAGCTCTGACAATCAATAGTTTTTGTTCGGAGTGTTTTCTTAATTATGTTCTTCAGTTTTATTTGGTTTAGGTTTTTATTAACTAGCTGCAGGGTCGGTTTAGCTCCTGTTTAAATAACTTCATATCTTGTTTGTCATCCGATTTTGATATTTAAAAATCTTATTTCAAAGTCTTCCTATCGTATAATCATGATCCCTAAATAGGTCCCATTCAATAATAATAATAATTAAAAAAATAGATCTAGGTTTGGTTCGCCGAGTGAAGCCTCCAGGCACCTCCCTCTCTCCATTACCATCTTTGCTTGTGCCTCTCCTTGATAGTTGATCAACCAATCAAATCCATGTATTAGGTTTTTTCTGCTACTTTTTGATCCCTCAGAATACTCTTTTATCGCGGGGTAGAAAGATGCTGTCAACAAAAAAAATTATAACTCTAAACTGTAAAAAAAAAAACCTCAAGAGCAATAGTTTTGAATATTAATAATTTAAATAATCAATATTCGATAAAAAAAAAAATAACAACTACGATTGTTTGAACATGAACTAATTTTTCCCAGTTTAGTAAAATATAAAATAAATAAAATTCTAAAACATAAAAAAATCCTAAAATAACTAGAAAAACAAACAAAAATTTCAAACAATAATTTATTGGTCTGATTTGTACATGAAAATGATCTAAAGCTAGTTGAGAATAAAGTTGTCAATTCCGTTCCGTTTTGTTTAGAATAGCCGGAACATTTCATATCAATTCAAAAAATAAAATACTTTTCATGCATCTCATTTCAAATCTCGGTTCATTCCAGATTTTTTAGCTAAATTCCGTCCGGAATGTTCCAGTTTCATTCCATATATTCCATTCCGCTCTTGAAAAGCTATTGAATCAAGTTGAATCTAGTTCAATTTAATTAATTAAATTATCCAAGTATAAAAAAAACTATTTTTTATTATTATTTTCAATAACAATGATATTAATAATAATATTGATAATTATTATTACTATTTTCATTAACAATGATATTAATTTTTTAAAATTAGATTTATCACTAATATATATGGTTTATATTCATGTTGTTTTTTTCAAATTTATACTTTGTAGGAATTTGAGCAAAATAAAGGATGCTTTAGATCCCATTAGCTTTGATAACATTGACATAGCTTTATATTTAAAATATTTATGTTAAAACATTTTAATTTTATAATATTTTGATATTTTGTTTAAGTTGAATTACTTTAAATTAAATATCTATTAAATCTTGACTATTTAGAAATATTTTAAATTTTAAAATTATATTTGTTTAATATTGTATTTATATTATATAATTTATAATTAATTTATCTTGAATTTGAATTTTATATATATATATATATATATATATATAAACAACACCCAAAATATTTTAAAACTAAAACATTTTATTTTAATAAAAAAAATTAAAACACTTATCAAAATCAAATTGACAAGGTTGAGAAGGATGAAGGGCTATTTGAGACCGTTTGGCAACGTGGTGGCGTCGACATTTCCTGCGATTTGAAGCTACAAGCTGTTTAGTAACATATGAACACGCGTTACTGTTCACTGGATCCCACGTGTTACTGCGTTTGAAACGCGAGAAAATGAAAAGCAGCTCCTGCCTGCTTTTGCGCGGTGAAATGCTGCTACTGTAGCGAACAGTGGAGCATGGCTCCACTGTTCACTACAAAGTTTGTTTTTTTTTTTTTAACAGTGGAGGCATGCATCCACTGTTCAGCATGCATCCACTGTTCAGTGAACAGTGGAGCATGCCTCCACTGTTCGGTGAATATTTTTTTTTTCTAGTACACTTAATTAATTTTACTTGCACTGTTCACGTGAACGTGAACAACAATTTTTTTTATTATTAAAATTAGTTTAAGGTGAATTAAATTTACTCGTACTGTAATCTTAATTTTATTTTTGATAATATTTTACCTAATTTTGTAGTTCTTGTCGGATGAATTTTGTACGTAATGAAATTGTAAATAGTTTTTTGTTAAAGTAATTTTTTTTTATATATAAAGTGTGATTTATTTCATGATGTAATAGCAATAGTTAAATCCATAATATTTAAATTAAAAACCATCAATATTAATATATATTTTTTAAAATTATTTTATAACCTCAATTTCAAAAGCATTCTTAACCAAACACATTAAAACTACTTTTTCTTCAACCTCAATTTCAACCACAGTTTTAATCAAATATCTATTTTTTCAAACCAACCTCAACTAAAAATACTTTTTATAAAACAATTTTTTTTAAATCACAACCACAACCACAACCACAATACAAAAGATATTTTTTTTATTCCCAGAGCAGTGGGTTGTCACTCGGTGGACCCACCACGCAATGTAGTTTTCTATTGCAATTGGCAACAGGTCCTTGTTCTTCGTTCATGGCTCCTTAAAACCTTGTCTTGCTACTTGTCGTATAGCATCAACTTCATTATTATCCATGACGGCCTTTTCTCTTAATGATTCTTTAATTGTAATTGTTCTTTTGTTTTTTCATCGGCAAACCGGACACCAATCATAGATTTTTTCGAGTTTTTAAGGTTCTGTTGGATAAAATATTAATAATAAGGATCAGAATGGAAATGAACGCATTTCCTCTTCTTCTTTTTTTTTTCCTCAATATTTGATTGAAAAAAATTAAAATATGAATGATAATGAAGAGTAAAATTGAAAATAAAAATTAAATATAGCTTTATTATCACGAAAGGGAGTGGATAAAATAAAGAATAAAGATGAAAGTCTTTTTTTTTTAAGAATGATATGATAGATAAAAAAAAATAACTAGAAGCCTTTTGCATAGTATTTTACTTCATCTTCTTCTTTTTTATTTATTTTTTTTTAAAATTTATCTTTTAATAATATATTATTAAGAATTTAAGGTTGATAATCTATTTAAAATTATCTTCCATGTAATTATCATGATCTTTGAAAAACATGACAATAGAATTTAAAAAATATCTTTTAATAATATGTTTTCTCCTTTAGTCATCATTTTTCTTTTTAAATTGATCCTTTAATGTTGATTTAATTGAAGTTTGAGGTTAATAATTTATTTTAATATACTTATTATATAGTTATCTCAATTTTAAAAATAAAATCTTGCTACTGGATTTACACTTGATTTCATAAAAAGAAAAAAGAAAAAAAAGCAGCTTTATTGTTCAAAAGAAGAGGACCAAATGAAACCGGAGGCCTTTTAATTTTTTTTTAAAAAAACTATTGTGTCAAAGTATTACTGCGCACCCTGTCAAACAACAAAAGCTTTTACCAGCTACTTTCTTACCAGCATGGATGCGATAAATATACAGTAAAAGCCCATCTAATCAGATGTATAGCTCGTTAGTAGCGCGAAGGTCGAGCGGATGGGGCAACTCTTCCTCACCCTCTCCCCTGCTTTCGTGCGATATCCTAAATCCAGTAATCCCGTCTTAATTTGGATTTCAAAACCTTTGTCATTATAAACCTTTGTCTAGTTTCATAAACCTCTTCACGAACCTACATAGTTCATCAAAGTTTGGGTGCATCCTCAGCTCTTTCATAATCAAGCTCTGGTAGCTGTTCTGCTTAATTTCCATTTCATAATTTTTCTGTAAGCTATATCTACTACTGCTTGATCAGAAAAACCTGTTCTCCCTCACCAGAAACGTTGTACAATCATTTAGAATTTTGTCAACTTGATCCATAGTTTTGTTCTCTGGTTTCTGCAGATCTTAATCAAAAAGGGGATCTTAATCATGTCTCGCCCAAAGTTCTATGACGCTCAAAGTAAGTTTTTTTTTTTTTTTAATCTTCTCATACAGGAAAAAAAAAAACAGAGAGAGAGAGAGAGAGAGAGAGAGAGAGAGAGAGAGAGAAATGACTAGTCTTCATCGTTCAAGAACTTTATTGATTGTTATATGAAGGTCTTACCTATGAATAGCATGACTGATTATGTTCGTCTACCAGTCCTAGTTGTTGTTCTCTTCCTTGGAATTTCGACTCTATCTCTTTAACACAGAAACAGAGTTTTCTTATGCTTCTGTTAGATTGATGTGAAAAGGCCAGCCAGATCAGTTATGGATTAACACTCATCAGTACTTTGGGTGAATAATTTCTTCTTCTTTTTTTCAGTAAACAGATCTACTATACGCTTGGCACTCTGTCATTTAGTAAACTTTTTGAAACATATAGGATTTTATTTATTTATTTTTAATAGCATGAACTAGAAACCTTTTAAAGCAGAAATGTCAGGGATGGCCTCATGGAAATATTCGAGAACAGGAATGCTAGCAGCATGTAAATATGTGGGGGTCTACAGCAGAGGGATAATATGTAACAGTTTATCATCATAGACTAACTAAACGTTATGGATCATTTTGATTACTTTTTAAATGTCAAATATTGTAAGCTCATCATCGTAGGCTACAAGAAGCTCTAGCTTTCTATTTGTTAATTATTTAACACACACGCATTTCTCTCTAGGAAAGTTCTTGAAATCTTTTGTACGGTTTAACATGTTCTAACACCGAACCTTACTGTGGTAGACCTGTTGGGGTATGGTACTGGTGATGAACTGAACAACGGATTGGTGAATGATCAAATGCCCATGGACCGATATTCGGCTCTACTAGAAGGTGTGTATGTTTTTGGATTTTAGTATGTTATAATTAATACAAAACCGTTCTAAGGTTTGACTCATAAATTTAAGCTTTTGGGCTCACATGGTTTTCTGTGCAAGCTGCTAGTTTTTTATCACGATAGGCTGGCTAGCCAGAAACTTCAGCTGCTAGTGTTTTGCTAGCATATATTCTTCTTTGAGCAAACTTTAGATATCTCTTTCGGATTTGAGTTTCAAAATCTTGAATGCAGAACATGGAGCAAATACGTTTCCACTGTCAGCTCTGGCCGATCATGGGCACTTCCGATCGGTGAACACTCAAATAAACCATAACCAGTCAGCTCAACCTGATGGTAGGAATTCTGATCACTCATCGTATGAAACATACACAAACGTATCACCATGGGCTAAGCACTAGAAGCTTTTATTATATATCTAGTCTATGCTTTGTTGATTTTATGTTTCTTTAAGAAAAATGTAAATGTCTTTTAAGGATTTTGTTTTTCTAATTAAGCTTTTAAATCCACCTGTAGCATACCCACTTCAGTTTGGGACAGCTACTAGTTATGCAATGGAACATGGATTGGTGAATGTTCAACACCCTCATCGGTTGGATCAACCACAAGGTATAATTAAATTTGGATTGCTCTTGTTATTCGAAAAATGAGCAAGCTCATCATCACATAGGCTTCGGCTACCCTTGATAAAATTGACTTTTAGTACTATTTTATGAAAATCCTAAGGACATTAAGTTTAAAATCGCTATGAGTCTGTTGCATCATGGCAGTTCTTGTATATAATTTACAGCCATGCATTTTTCATTTGTTTAATAAAATTTATACCTAGCTAAAAGCTGTTTGAAAAATCTTAGCTAGGGAGGAAGGAAACATAAATGTGAGTAAGCTATAGACTCAGGCAAAAAGTTGTAAGTTTTTGGATGAGACGTAAGATATTTTGGTTTTACTCCCTTGTAGCTAATATTTACGTTTCAATACAAGTTAAGACTAACAGCTCCCACCAAGATTTTGTTCTTCTAAATTTGGAACGCGACACAACCAAACACTTTCACATTTTGGGAACTGCAGGTGCTATTTACACGGTGAATCCCTCCATTAGTGCTCAGATGAACCTTCCCCCGTTGGCTAAACCAGGAACTTCTGATCAGTCTTCAAACATAAGCAATGCTGATCTTGAGAAAAGATTAAGGAAACAAGAGGCTGACAGGAAATCTCGGGCTAAAAAGGAGGTGAAATAACATTAATTTTCTCTCTACCCATAATTTTGTATCGTTATTGTTCATTACAGTTAGTTTGAACCCTCTTGTTCTGTATACCGCACAGCAAATGAGAAGAGAAAACGAGGAAAGGTTGGTTAAGGTTACCGAAGAGAACAACGAATTAAGGAAAGACAATGCCAACTTAAAAGATGGAGAAGTTAAGATGAAAAGAACACTGAAGAATTTCGAACAGAAAGTTAGCCACTTGGAGAAAGAAGTTGGCCGCTTGAATAACAAGCTTAAAGGCCAAAACACAAAGGTGGACGTGCTTTCTGAGAAACTAGTAAGTATGCTCTTTTCTCCTAATCTGGTACTCGTTGCAATCATCTAACTGAATCAAACTACTTTACTTGACGAATACTTTCAACAAAGGAGCAATACGGCAAAATACACAAATCTTGAAAGGAAATCACAAAACAGGCCATTCTTATCCATCACTCCGTCTCACTACACCATCTCTATGGCGTTAAACAGGCTCTGCATTGTCCTAAGACTTTTCACTGTTGGAACCCATCCAATATTGTGAAAGCAGTTAAGGGAAAAGAAAAAACAAATGCAATTAAGATGCTGTCCAATCCTGGGAATTTTGTAATTAATTTAGCAGCTAGTTAAGTTAATTCTCATGTCAATTAAAGTATAATATAATTATATCATTAAACTGTATTTAAAAATAACTATTTAATATGATATCATGTTTTTAATTATCAAATAATTACAAGTTCAAAACTTATTATTCTCGTATTTTTTTTGAATAATAGTATTATTTTGTACTTATATAAGTTTCAAACTTAAAATAAATTTTACTTAATTTATAATATAAATTATATTTTAAAATTACAAGCAAGCAAGGTTTCTCGGTTAACATGGTTTTTTTAACAATTCTCTCTTTATATGATGAATTTATTCCAACTCTTTTACAGGTTGCTAGCTCTGAAACTACTGTTCTTGTGGAAGAAAACAAACGGCTTAAGCGCAAAAATGAGCTGCTAATGACTCGATTGAATAATCCAGACATCAAGCAAACAGTCGAGCTTGTCGAAGAGATTGAGAAGTGGAAACGTCAAGCCAAGAGACTCCAGATTATAAACGAAGCTTTGTGTGACAAGATGAATAATGACGAACATTAATAAAGGGACGTGGAGCACCCCTTCATGACAAGGTACCCTTGTTAATATTGTTTAAATTTAAGAGAATCCAACACTTTATCTGACATAAGGGCAAAAAAAAAAAAACAACAAATTGCGAAGTGGAGGTAAGAGGGAGAGTTAGCCCATCTCATTTTCTAATTAACTTGGCTATCTCAAAGAATCACTCAATCAAAGGTTTAAATTATTGAGTGAGGCAACATCATGTTCTCAGTTATTGCTAGCAGTTTTAGGTTCCTGAGGGTAGGAATATTAGTGGAAATGCGGCCATCGATTACATTCATTTTTACTTTTTTACAAAAAAAGGAAGAATTGAACTTGAGATCTCTCAAGGAGAAAACAGATACTAAATTTTTGCTGGCAACTTTCTCCAATGTTGCCCTAAGAAAGATTTAAAAACAAAAAGGAAAGGAAACCTTTAGGCTTCAAATTAAGAAAAACGCATCAATAATGAAGCTTTTTCATTTGATATTTGCAGGGACTTCAACAAAGTATGTTCACTGTCGTCCTGCGCAGGCTGTTCCTGCCCTCTTCTTTATCAATTTATATATCGAACATTTATGTGTAATAAGTGATGGTTGACATGCACAGACAGCCCTCGCAGTTTATGTTATGGACAAGTCAGGTGTTTGTGATGCTGTTTCATTTTGGTGTTTGATAAGTTGTATGTGTCTTTTGTTGCAAGAACTATTTTGTTATCCATGGCATGTTAGAATTCTTTTATGAATTCATATAGTATAAGTTTAATAGAGAAAAATATATTCATATTCGTAAAATATCGGGAAATTAGCTCAATTTGATTTTATATTTTAAGCCTGGTTTTCAGAATATCCCTGAGAACCTAATTGCTCTGAATTTGTTTCAAAATATACGTCATTTTCTAATCTCTATGTAATTTTTAATAAGATAGAATGCAGTAAACCATCCTTTTAAAAATTTTTAATTATTTTTATTTTAAATTATCTTTTTATTTTTAAATGATTTTAATATATAAATAAATTAATATATTTTTAAATAAAAAAACACTTTAAACCATATATTTATTTCGGCTGCAACTCACAATGCAAAGAGACAGGGGGGGATTGATTGGCCTCTTTTTGATGTATTTCTTAGCCTCTCTCCCCATTTTATTCATTATTATTTTCACTCTCTCTTACTCTTCCATTTTTTTAGATTTCTTGTAATAAATTTAAAAGGCATATAAGAAGTAAGATAACAAAGTTTTAGTGTTGATTCTGAGTAATAATTCATATCCATTTAGTTTAAAGTATCATAATTAATGACACGTAATTAATATATCATATTCTAAGGAATATGAATGAATCCCAATCTCAATAAACCAGAAGAAAACTATTTTTTTTTTACCTGCAGCTTGATTTTTCCACTGATTCTTATGGACCTGAAAATAGCTTCCAAATTGTAATTGTTTTAGCAAGTGCGAAAGCAAAAGAAATAATTAGTGTTTATGTCGACAAACTGTTTGAGTTCATGAAAACAAAAGTGCTTAACGGGTCACCATGGTGGACCCGTCATATGACACTGATTTCATGGTAAGGACTCCGTCAATGATTTTTTTTTTTTAATATTAAAAATATGTATCTCATGGAATAGTAAAAAAATTAATAGATATAGTAAAATATTATGGATCATAATTCATTGTAACGTGGATTAATTGCTACATTTTAATGATGTTCTTACCATTCTTAGTACAGGTTAATAAAATATAAATTGAAAAACAAAATAATTTTTTCACTAAGTTTATATAACATTATTAAATTGATCAGAAATACATCAATCTTCTATTATTTTTTTAACATAATAAAAAACCTTAATTATCTTTAAAAGAAAAAACTTAAAGTAGTGTCTGAGGGTCTTTTATTTTTTAGCACAGTAAAACAACTTTAATTCCCTTAAAAATAAAAATTACTAAACTTGTTTTTAGAGTCTTTTTAATAATTTTAATTTTGTTTTAATCAAGTTGATTTAGGGATAGTTTTTTTTATATAAACCTTGTATATAATTAAAAGCATTCTAAATATAATTTTTTTATTAGATTTTTCTTTCTAAAACTAGAATTTTAAATAATATCTCAACAATCATATAATTACTATGTATTGATTTTGGGCCACCAAGAAGCGAGCCTCGAAGGTACTCACAAAGTTTTTTTTTTTTTTTTTTGCTCCATTCTGTACAGTTTTGTATTTCTAATTTCTATGTCCCTCTTGGCTATCAATTATTTGTATTGTGCTGGAAGAGAAAGAAGGAGAGAAGCAGAAAAGGTATGATTGATGCTTGAAAAAAAATCATTATATATAATTGAGGATTCCATGATTAAAATTTAAGTTACAATCATGTAGCAATTTCAGCTAACTCAACGTAAAATTTTTAGAGATGACGGTTGACGTCGCGTGTGATAGTTTTGGAGGAGTGCTAAGTGATACTCCGAACAACAATCTAATCGTTGCCTTTTCTTTTATTTTCCTTCTTTTTTTCTTTTTTCTTTTTGTTTTTTTTTGCCTCTTAAGATGATATTGGCGATTTAGGGCACTTGTAAGAATTGGTATGTTTATTTTGGCGTTTTAATTAAAAATATTTTTGAAATAAATTTAAATTTAAATTTTTTATTTATTTTAAATTAATATTTTCATATTATTTTGATGTAATGATATCAAAAATAATTTTTTAAAAAATAAAAATATATATATTAATATAATTCTGAATAAAAAACACTTTGAAATTTTTTATTTTAAATTAATTTTTTTTTATTTTTAAATTATCTTAATATGCTGATATCAAAAATAATTTTTAAAAAATAAAAATAATATTATTTTAATATACTTTTAAAAGTTATATATATATATATATATATATATATATATATTAATTTGGAATAATATCCAATGACTTTCTTGCTCTTTATCAAACATTTATTCTTCACAAATTTGAAAATGACCGATCACCATATTCTTTTGTTTTGGAATTTTTAATTTGTCAAAATTATGATGACCATAACAAAAACATCATACTTCCTCTTTTGATATTGTAGAAAAACATGAATGACAAATATTATGAAGATATAGTGGAAATAATGTCATCATGTTAGCTTTAACAATTAAACTTAATTTTTCTTCTTCAATTCTGTCTTTTTTTATTTTTTGTATAAACTCCCTAAATTTGTTTTTAATTTTAAACAAAGAAAATATCAACATATGCTAAGTGATTTTTTTTATAAAAAAAATAAATCAAATTGTTAAATAAAAAATAATTATATTTTCAAATAAAAATTATTTTTAAAAAATACCTTCTAGCTCGGTGCCAATATCACTCTTTTCCAAGTCCTGGCCGATGCATGCCCCCACAAAACTATTTGTCATTTTATATCACGTCTTTGTCAATGATTCTTTAATCATAATTCCCCCCCACACGGCCAAGGGATTGGACAATAAAGTATATTATATATATATATATTAGTGGTGGTTGATTTTTAAATATATTAAAATAATTTTTATTTTATTTGTTAAATTTATTATTAACATGAAATATTAAAATAATTTAAACCATTCAAAAAAATAATTAGAAATAAATAAATAAAATTTAATTCTTTTCAAAAACTAAAAAAATCTTCAATTTCTTATAATTGTCCTGTCCTCTTGGATTCCCTCACCTCTCTCAGGAGTTTAGCTTGAAGCGAAATTCCCAATTCCTAGTAATTGAGCTGTTCTCTTGGATATCATGAGATGCTAATCACGCATGTCATATCAGTACTACGCCCTGCTACATCTCAGTCAACACCACAGACGAGCTCACTGTACTATGTCTTGCTTAAAGTTGAGTCCGCTGACCGGATGGTGGTTCATCCAGGAAGCCGATGAACACATCTGAAAGCAGCACATTTCCTGCTCATAGTTGAATTACAGATCTCATTTTTTTTATCTTTTAACTTTCTCTATTAATTACTCTAGCTTCGACAAAGCGCAGGAAGGCAAAGAAAGGAAAAGTATGCAAGTCAAAAAACCAAGAGGGAGCATGCATGATGTGGTACTGCATGATCCACATAGCTAGAAGTTTCGTGAACTCAAGAACTCGGAGATGGAATTGCTGCGGGGGAGAGAAACGTCAGCTGGGATGAGAAGCAAAATTAAGTGGGTAAGCTAAAATCTGTCCTCCCTTTAGTTTGGAGGCTGTTTTTTTAAGTAAACTATTTGTTGATATCATTTTACTCTCGATATCTATTTGTTTTTTTTTTAACCATTTCTCAACTTCTTCTTCTTCTTTTTTGTGCGGATGAAGAAGTTATTTTTTTCTCAGGTTGATTAAAATTTCTCTCCTTAAAATTTGGGATGGTAGTTTCTAATTTTAATTAACCATTGAGGTTTTAAGTCATTAATTTTTCAGATTTTTTTTCCTTGAAATTTGAGGTTTTTCAAATGCTAATGATGGAAACAAGTTTCTTAAGCTTAGTCACATTTGATACTTAGGTGGTCGATTCTGTCGGGCTTAGCCTCCCTTGAACCCACATCGATCCCAGTCAGCTGCTTTTCAATTGCGGGGGTGGATCTTCCAAATCTTTGAGTCCCCCTTCAAATCATAGGAATGTCCCCTTAATATCTAGAAATAATCTAGAATATCCCCAGTGAGTGGCCTCACTTGTGTCCTCCATGTGACGGGCCCCCCTTCTTTAATGAATGTTGAGCATCGGTAAACTAAGAAACACCCATTAGTAAATACTAAATAGTAAGAAAAAAATTATTACCTTCACGACAGGTATTAGACGCTCATGGTGCGGTGTCGAGCGGTTCCCTGCGTTTTATTTTCGTCGTCTCCCGGTTTCTTGCGATAAGTCCGGCCTTTAAATTTCCATTCTGTACTTGGCCTATGCGGGCAATTTTTTCTGTACTCTCAGGTTAGAACACCGGCCAGTTATTTCGTCCTCAGACGACGCTGCCGGTTTCCGGGACCGACCGACCCATCACCTGCTCAGGTAGTGTGTATGAAAACAAACACAATAATTGTGGTGCTCTCACCTGCTAGATCATCAAGCTCCGTACCTACTTTTACTGCTTTTTAAGTTGATCTTTACCTATGTTATCGATTTTCTCCAGATCACATCAAAACGCATCTGATGTCTTCCTCAAAGTTCTCTGATGCTAACGGTAAGCTTTTTTCTTTTCTTTTCTTAATCTTCCCATACGAGAAATAAAATAAAGGGAGGGAAAAGATTGATGCTTTCATTGTTTAAGCACTTTATTAATTTTAAGTTCTTACCAGGAATAATATATGCGACTGGTCTGATCATTGGATCAACCTCTATGGCCAGCACTTTTGTTTTTGTTTTTGTGCATGTATTTTTCAGGATAAATCTCTCTCTCTCTCTCTCTCACTGATCTCAAGGCTAGCTGCTAGATATTAATTGTGATTTTCTAGCACTCAATATTATCAATTATTACCTTTTTTAGGGTTTCCACTTAGGGTTTGCATTTTTCTTCAACGGCCTTGCAAGAACAACTAACTACACAAATCCACCTTGGATCTATACACAAATCCACTATCTGGGTAGAAAAGAGTTCACTTTTGTTGGACCTTTTGGGTTACAAGGCCAAGTTGTACTAGGCTCGATCTTTTAATTTTATTTCTTCTTCTTGATTCTGAACACAGCTCACCTTGGAAACTGCATGCAGGTGCTGTCATTAACGAGAACACATCCTTGAATCCTGCTCTGATAAAAAACGTGAGGAAAAGAATGGCTGGCATGAACAAGCATATTGCAAAATATAAGGTGATGATTTAAACATTATGTGCCTCCCTGTATTGATACGTAATTGATCATTTTTCGCAATCATTGTGCAGAAGGCAAACACCTCCTTGGTGAGAGAAAATGCCTACCTGAAGAACCGACAAGCTTGGATGACAAAATCTCAGAAGCGTCAGAAGAAAACCTTGGTCTGCTTGAAGCACAAGTACAATGAACTGACAGACAAGGCCACAGGCCTTTCCAATCTACTGGTAAGTATTTTCTTCTCCTCATCAAATCACCAGAATGCAACCCTTAACTAACATCAATTCACCAATTTGTCAAGTCTAAATTTCTACCATATCACAGCAAACAGCTGGGGTATCTGTGATTGATCAAATCTACCATGCGAGCAATTGTATTCTATCAACGGATTTAGATCTTCTCACTCTCTTTTCTATTGTGTTTTCTTTAATTTTTCTTTTTTCCCTTTTATGTTTGGTCATGTTATTTGCTCCAGAACAACAGCTTGGGTTTATTGTCTCAGTCCACTTGCAAAAGCCGAAGGCATCTGCCCATTAGAAGGGTTGTTGAACGCATATTTACACTATTTAAATTTTTTTTATTTTTTTCGCAGATGGAGTCCTATGCTCAGCTGCAAGAAAGAAATGCGGAGCTTGAAGCAAGCAATGCACAGCTGCGGGAAAGAAATGCTGTGCTAGAGAATGAAAGTAATGCACGTGATGAGGTGAACAAGAAAAATGACAATGAACTGGATCAGGCCAAAATTTAAGGTAAATATATAAACCTATTTAATGTTTTCTTGAATAATAAGATATGGAATACGTTTCAACAACATTTTTATCACTCTTTCTTAATTTAATTAAATGTTGTTAGGAGTATTAATTAATTATAATGTGGAGTCAAAGGGTAGTAAAATTATTATTTGCTTTTTTTCTTATACATGCATGTAATATAGGTTAGTGGCAGAAGAATGAAATGATATTTTGGTGACTTCATCTACAACCTCTTACTCTTCTTTCTTCTTCCTCTCATTTTTTCACCTTCCTCCATTCATGTTGATGCATATCGATCTAGCTCTAGCTTTCTAAAACTAGATCCACCTCTCTTATTAACGTTAGATATAAAAAAAGAATGCCAATCAGAATGGAATTAACAACCTTGTTTCGAATATTTAGTTGTGAGGCTAAGAATGATAAATTTACGATAAATCAAGAATCAAATGATGAAAATAAATCAATTGGTTGAATCTCCCTGTACTTTTTATCTATTTGATTGTGAGGGCTAATGGATTTAGTTTAGATTTGGTCTTACTGAGGCCTGTATTACCATGCCTCAAAAGAAAAACAATGATCTATAATATTTGCTGCAAGGAAAAATCAATGCACTAATACAGGTTTATCATCTGATAATTGCAGCCTTGCTGGTGATTTATCAGTGATCATGTTGAGTACTGGTCAGAGAGGAGAATGAAGTTATTGGTATCTTCAAATGTACTTTTTATCTTTTTAAATTGCTTTTGCACTGACAGTTTGGAAGTTTGATTGGTATCTTTAAATTGGGATTTTAATAAGTTGTGTGTTTGTTTCAATTAAAAAGCTGCCTTGATCAGTAGCATATATACTTGTGATATATATATATATGGTTGGGTATTTTTTTATTATTTATTTTTGAGGGTTGGTTATTTTTTATTGTTAATGTGATAAGAATGAGTTTATTTTTTCATTTAAATTTTTTTAAAAAAAATATTTGAATTTTTTATTTTAAATTAATTTTTTTATGAGTTTTTATGATTTTAATATATTAATTTTTTTTTAAAAAAATAACAACTAGTAGGATTCCAAACTATTTATAATCCAAATCCAAATCCAAATCCGGAGAGCAAAACAAGAAGTCAAACCCGGTAGGCCTTCACTTAGCAATACCACGGAGAACCGCCCATGGTTTTCTGCGACACATTTTGTTATATGTAGATCCCCAGTTTTTGGTGTATTTACAGTTTTAGACACCTTGGTGGTTGTCATTCTAGCTTTGTGTTCATTTCTACCCTCATCCCCATGTGACACTATTAATTAAATGAAGTTGCGGGACTCAATTTTCTTATCGAAAACTCATCACGATGCATTTAAATAAATTATATGGGAACGAGCTTTCACATTTTTTGTAGTATTATTTTATAAGATCAATTTTGTTAGCAACTTGTTTAGTAAAATCAATAAAATGTATTTCATAACTAATATATTAAACAAAAGATAAGTATACAGTATTTGATGGAGGGGGTTTTTAGAAAAACAAATATATATATTTTAGTATTTTTATTTCTTCCTTTTTAGTTTAGATTTTTTTTGTTTTTTATTTAGGGACTATTTGGGAACATGGTCTAACCCGTATATTTAAAAAATTTAAAATATTTTTTTTGCTTAAAATTAATATTTTTTAGTGTTTTTGGATTGTTTTGATGTGCTGATATCAAAAATAATTTTTTTAAAATAAAAAAAATATATATTTTAATACATTTCTGAGTGAAAATCAACGTATTTGCATTTTCAAACATATTTTTAATATTATTAGGTTTTTCTAGTTTTACTATTTGAGAAGAATAATTTTTTTATTTTTATTTTTATTTTAAATATTAATAAGGTATTGTATTTTTTTTTTCTATATAAAGGATTATACTAGGTTTCTGACGTGTGAGACTTTAATGAATAAAAATTAAATATTGTAAGTGTCTTTCGATGGTTATCAGAGTTGTGGTAGGTGATATCCAAACCCAACAATTCCTAATGGTAAATTATTTTATGTTGTCATTGAAAAAAAAATGTTTGAAACTCATGATAAGGTAAGCTATATAAAAATGTTAAGTGCCCAAACATAAAAAGATCATTGAGTTTTTCAATAAGAAAGTTTTGCTCAAAGAATGTTATGATAGGTGTTTTCATAATAGATTACAGTTTTTAATTGATAAAGTTTTGCTTCACGAACAACTTGAATTCGAGTATGAGTTTCATCCAACCTATAAAAACTATTATAAGAGTTTTTTAAAAAATAAATATTTTTTAATTATTATTTTTCAGGTTAAGAATTTTATTATTTTTCTATTCAATGTTATTATTCTAGTTTTTCAATTTAAAAGGAATAATTTTTCCACTTTTTTTTTGTTAGTTGATAATGGGGTTTTTTGGATTTTTTTTATATAAAAGGATGTACTTTAGCAAGTGAAAAATCTGCATGAATAAAAATTAAATACTTTTAATATATCTCTATAGTTATTCTATTCTTAAATTTTAAAGGTTTTGATTTATATTAAACCTTGTTATTTTTCGCTCCAGTTGGATCAATACGTATTTGTAGAATTATAAATTTTACATCAAAACCAAGATAGGAAAGAAAGTTGTTGCGGATTTTACCTATTACTATTAAAGCTAAATTGTCTATCAGTATGTGCAAATGATATCAGTGCAACAAGATTTCAATAATAATACATCTAAAGAATGCATTTAGGTTTATGAACTATAAAACTTACTTAAATTTCCTCTATAATAATGGAACCTAAAACAGGAGGATAGAGAGCACAAGAGCAAACAAAATATAATTTTTCTTTTTCTTCTTCTTCTTCAAAACTTCTATCCAACTTCTAGGAATGAAGCTCCTTCGCTTTTTATTTTTAAATATAATTAATTAGTGATAATTCATTATATTTGAATTTTAATGAAACAAAATTAATTCAAGATTAATAAGAATTAATTACTCATAACTTATTAAATTACATATATGTGTGGGTCAAGTAGATTATTAAATTTATTATCTCTTGACTCAGTTAAGTGCTAAGCCTGGATTTATATGGGTCTAGAGAATTACTAGATCTATCATCTTTAATTTTTTTTTTTATTACAAATGATGTATATATATTTTTATGGTTTTTTAAAAAAAATAATATTACTTATATATATATATAATATTAATTTAATAATTGGAGAGTTTCCAAACTTTTAAAAAAGAATTTTTTATAGATATTGAAGATAATCTATCAATTATTTCAAAAAAAAAAAAAAGAGTCAAGTTGTGAGAATGAAATAGTTAATAATTTTATCTCTCAAGTCTCTGCTGGGTCTTCAAGCCAGCCCATGTGATAAAATTTGACCTCAGCACTTGGTTGATGAATTCTTTCGGCCGGATTCGTTATTTTAATTTCGTTATGAGCATGCTTTACTGTGTTTTTTTTGAAATATATTAAAATAATATTTATTATTATTTTTAAAATTTATTTTTTAAATCACATTAAAATATTTAAAAATATATATAAAAAATAACTTAAATGAGAATCTCAAATCATAAAAATAAACATGTTATATAAATTATAAAAAATAAAAATATATATAATTTAACTGATCAGATTTAAGAGTTATTTTTTAAAAATTATTAATTTAAATTTTATAAATTTTATAATCACTAAAAATTTATATAATTTTTAAATTTTTATATTTAAAATTAATTAAACTATATAAAAATTATTACGTTAATAAAATAATAATAAATAAACATGCTGTTTGAAACTTTGAATTCTAATTTAAAAACCTCCTTTATAGCAACACCGCCTGTTTTTTAATCACCAAGAAACTACCTCCCCGTACCTCCCGAAAAACGGGTAAGTGAAGACAGCTCGTGTTACTTTCGTACTCCATATTCTGTATCTCTCTGTTCTTTCCTTTTTACAGTCACATGATAAAAAGCCATTTACAAAAACGTGTTTCTAACACTGAGCTTTTTCGGCATGCCTATCAAATGTTTGATAAAATGCCTCACAAAAATCACAATTCGTAAAGTTGTATAAATGATGTACGTGAATGCCTTCGATGGAGGGCATGAGTAGCCTTGGTTTGATAGATAGACTTTATGGGTTTATGGGCCATTTCAAGAAAGCTTATTTTTAAGTCCACTTTCAGAATGATGCAATGTGTTTGACATTGCTTGATTAGATTTATCTCTAGTTCTGGCATTTATTTATTTATTTTACGTCTTTCAATTGCGTTAATCCAGTGTTGCAACTTGCTTTCATGAAAATGTTGAAATTTGCCCCTTCAATTTTGTACTTATTTTAAACTTGTTCAGTTAACGCTAGAATCATTATGAAGATTGACAAAATTGCCGAGCTGAAGAGTTTTCTCAAGGTTCTTCCCCCAGTTGGATTTTGTTGCGTCTATGGCTCATCTCTCCATCCAAATAATAACGACAAGGTTTTGGTTTTCATTTTTCCAATTCTATTGATTTGTTTCTTTATGCTTCATCTTTCTTTAAATTTTTAAAATATATGGTCTTGTTTCTTAGTGACTATTGGTTTTGTAGTCAACCATGGTAGATTATATTATTGGCGTATCAGATCCCAAGCAATGGCATTCTGAGGTAGATTTATACTATTTAGAAACATATCGAGTGATGTCTCTCCTTTTCAAGTTCTGATATTTTTGTATATCTCATTCTATTTTTGGTTATCACACTTCCAAGAATATGGAATTGAATGAAGATCACTATGCCTCCTGGATGGTGCCCCTTGGCGGTGCAAAACTGGTGCCTCTCCCTCTCCCTCTCCCTCTCCACTTTTTTTTACTGCCTTAATCCTGATACTATAACTTATTTATTATTTCAGATTACTCAAGTTGCAGATAAGATTGGTGTAGGAGTGCACTTTAATCCATTTGTAACATGGAATGACAAGGTATTTGCTAAGCATACTGTGAATTAGAAAAGGGAATCAGGTCTTACATGATACAATATATTCAGCTTGTCTTCCCTTGGCATTTTAGATCATGTTACATTATCCTTATTCCAGTATTATCTAGTAACTTGTAAAATGTTTGATGAATTCATTTCAGATGCTCAAATACGGTGTTGTTAGGATGCATGACTTGGTTCAAGATGTACTGCATTGGGAGAGATTCTATTTGTGCGGTCGTCTCCAAAAACCAGTGCGTCTTGTCTGTTATTTTATACTTATCTTCTCTAGTCTGTTTTGTGGATATTCTTGTTGTTTGCTCAATTTTTTTTCTGAACCTTATTGGATAGGTTACATTGAACTTTTTTCATTGTAAAATAGACAAGAACTGAGATAGAATTTAATTGAGATTCATATTGCTGTCTGGAACAGAACAGAAATGAATTGAGTTAGAAAACCAAAATCTGTTGAAGTTAGGTTCAATTTTTTATATTTGTAGAATAGGCTAAATGAGTGAATCTGTCGTTTCAATTCCAATGTTATATTTTCTTGTGTTATATTCATGTTATCCTTGGAGTCTCCATCTGAAAATAGCAGGAAGAATGATGCTTCTTCCAAAAGTGCAAAGTCTACCTAAAACAACTTGTATGATAATGTTTTAAATGGTGATAAGAATACCCTTGTGAAGAAATTATTAACTATTTGCATTAAAGGACTGGCTAGATATAGAAAAGAGCATATTCCATGTTTATTTAGTACTTATTTAAAAGAATATTCAAATGACACCTTAGAATACTAGAGTGCATATAGGCTCTGAAGCTCTAAAGTCATGAACTAAACTCTACATGTTTCAATCCTTGCTCCATAAGAATTCAAAGACTAAAACCAAGCTCAGGCTTAGTTCATTTGGTCATTGAAACTATACAGATCCTTTCAACGAGCTGATTTACAACTTTTTTTCATGATCAAAGTCCCTTTTGTGTGTTTGACATGCATAATGTTTACTGCTTGAAATATTTCTGCTTAGAAATCTTCAACTCTTTTTCTAAGTTTTAAATTCTTCCTAAGAATTCTTAAGTGGTATGCTTACTCTTTTTCATGCCCAATTAAATCCTTGCCTCAAAGTTATTCTTAGAGTTGGCATATTTTTTACTCTCAAATTTCTCATTTCTTGCCTCTGGCTATCAGGAAAACTGGAGGATTGTAGTTGGCTGACGGTAGTGTAAAATCAGCTCCTTCCATTTCATGATATAGATTCTAATGAATGAAGAAAAGGGATTTATATAGCCAGCCATAGCTAGTCTGGGACTTGGGCTTTATTGAATTGGGTTAGGTATTTTGATTTGTGTACAGTCCCAAATTGGTGCTACTTGCAACTGATCCATGATATGCTATTCTGGTTAAACCAAATTGTGATATTCTTCCATGACCAGTAATATATCTATGTCCGAAATTTTAATTTTTTCACTGCCTTATAGACTAGGTAGATACATTTTAACATCCTCTTTTCAAATTGTCTGCTTCTGATCAAAACAATAAGAATCTATGTTTAGCTGTGAACCTTGTTTTATGCCTTTTCTTGTTAGCCTTGCCTGCATTAGGTCTCATACTTCCTCTGTATCCCTTGCCTGTTAATTATGTTTTTCCATTCACAAATGTCAATATTTCTTTGAGTTCTTTTTTACAGGTTCATATACTTGTGGATAATTTGGATATTGGAGATGTAAACTCTGTCAATCTGAGGGCTGCAGTCTCTGCTGCTCTTCTCCTTTTGCCATCCAAATTCACTGAGGTTTGTTCTTTTACTGGTGAACCATTATAGAGCTAATAGAATCCCCAACATATTCCATGCTCATGCAGGAAGATCTGTACTCCAAAATATGTAGCCTCTCATATATGGGTGACTTGCGCATGCATTTTGCAGAGGATAAAAATAAGGTAAAGTTGCTTATAGCTTTTGATAGTGCTGATAAGCTTCGTAATTTGTGCACTTGAAATTTTATCATAATTGCTGATTTTATTAACTACTTTTAGTAACTGATTTGATCTACTAAGCATTACTTATGCTCCTCAATTACTTCATTTAATTTAACTCACCGTGAACTGTCAAAATAATGGGTTAATTATTTATGAGGTCTAGGTTCCCCCTCCATTGCATCAGAATTCTTGTCTTTGATGATGAACCATTATTATATTTCATCTATATGAAATGTTACTGGTTATTTATCACTTTGTTTGGCTGTAATCATTGGTGTTTCCACTGATTTAACTTTTGTAGATATTGTTGGTGACTTGAATTCTTGTGGTTTCTATGATATTTGTGATTTATGACTTGCACTGCTGAAGTTAGCAAATGGTGATCATTTCTTATGATAGTTTGGAGTTTATGCTGCTCATGCTTGCAACCACCTGCAGGTGAAGAGGATTGTTGAAGGACAGTTTGGTTTATTCCAATCGATGTATAAACCATTTCTAAAAGAATACGAGGCTAAAGAGTTACTGACATTCTCATTGCCTAATTCTCATCAGGCTACTATCTCTCAGGTTTATTCAAATTTTCATCTTCTCAATTCAAAACTTGTTAAATTTTGTACCTTCCATTGCAATTCTCTTTTCTTGAGAACTGACAGTGTAATAGCCATTCAATCAATAATTATGCATCTTTGGCCACAGTGTATCCAGCTAACAAATGCTGAAAGGCTTTTCTTTTTTCTTTTTGAGAACCAAAAGCTCATAATAAGGAACATTAAATTGGGGAATTAACATATAATACACTCTTGGGATTTTGAAGTTCAATCATTGTCTATCATTTCACATGAGTGGTAGCACTCGTTATCATTGGCTTTTATTTTAATGCAGCATTTTTGGAAGGGGTAATATTTCCAACGTTTTCTTAGAGTGAGTAATGTAACACCTTGTAACTTCTAGCGCATTTTTTGATATTTAAACTGCTTTCCCTGAAATAATGCCTTAACATATGTATTGTTATGATTCTCGTTAACTTCTCAATAACATGTGTTTGGATTGACTACTCTGTCAATTGATATTTGTAAGCTTTTAGTAGATCCTTTGTTGTAAGCTAAAAGCTGTAGTCCTCAAGTCAGGCATTTATTTGTTGGCAGCACTGATATTTATGGATACATGTTTATATGTGCTTTAACATAGTCATCTTTCAGCACCATTTAGAAATTCTTATACAATCTCTCTCAAAACCAGGACTGCGGTTTATCAATGACTCATTCCCTAGTTCATTCACTTCCTCCCCTTGTCAGAAGAAAAATGGGGATGAAGCTAGGAGAGATGCAAGTGCTGAAGGATTCTGGTATGATGGGTTTTTTTTTGTTTGTTTGTTTTGTATGGGTGTTTGATAAACTGAATGTTACTTATCTATGATGCAAATTGTTTATCTTCATCTCTGGATTTCTCAAAGAACATAAATAAACTGAGTGATACTCATATTCCATAATATTATTACCATACTCAAAAGATGATTTAAATATATTGGCCCAAGCCTTGCATCAATTATTGTTTCTAGGTGACTCATAAAATTCCCCATTTAACCACTTGGGGACTAGACAGTTTTAATAATGTTGACATAAGATTTGCAGGTCGAGTTTTACATGAAGTCGTGATTGGTTCAAGAGAAGAGGCTGCCAGGAGCATGCAGAGGATTATCAGGCGTACTGTTATGGTTTCAAGTGCAAGGCAGGCTGTCTCTGGTTTCCTGGCTGCTGGTGGTATTAATGCTACTAGATATCTTGCTAATAAAGTGCGCAAGGCTTGGAAATCTTGGACATGATGCAGCACATCTTCCCCCTCATTTCCTTGCCCCCCCAGTTTTGTGCATTCTCTGAAATAGTTCAGTCAGGTCAATAGTTATATTTTCGTGACTAGGAATCCCACTGGTGCCGGAACACCCCAGGTGCCTAAATTGCCGCTAACTTAAGCAGCAGATGAGTAGAAAGCATACGCATTTTTTCTTTTATACAGAGTAGGGTTTCCCATAAAAAAAAATGGCCATACGTAGATGAGATGAAGGATAGATACTTAGCTAGAAGAACAAGCTTTATATCGCTGATCTATTTCATACTTTGTAGAGGAGCATTTCATTATTTCCTTGCTACACCTGTTATTGAATTTCTTTTTTCTTGGAGAGGAAAGTTTTGTATTGACTTTTATATCGCCTTATGTTTCATTAAAATTTTCCTTCGGATGATACGGTTCTCGTGAAGAAAAAGATTCACTAGGTGATAGAAGGAATCATCCTCGAACAGTAGAACTTGCAGTAGCAATCAACTTCCTTCCTGGTGAGTCACAGAGCGGGGCTCTTATAGAATGTTGATTTTTACACACCCCTTCATCATTCCCTCATACCGGATAGTATATGGTAACCCATACAAAAAAAAAAAAAAAAAAAAAAAAAGAACAAAAAAGAAGGCATCCAATAAACTTATTTTGGGCAAACCATTGAATTGTCACCATCTAGAATATCAGCAATTTCAATTCAAGCACGCAAAATCCTCGCTTCTCCAGCGAACGCCAAAAACAGGCAGAGCTTGGTTTTACGTTCAAGATTTGTAATCAGGCAATGTTCAACGCAATTGATGAAAGGATCATCTCAGCTGGAAAATATCATTTTTTTATTAATTAAGAAAACTACTTTACAAGAGAACAGCCTCCATAAAAACTCAACTTATATCATCTGCGGTTTACTCCACTAAGTGCCACAGGACACACGAGAATATAGTTATGGGTTCCCTGGGAGAAATTGGTGGTGAGACTCGACATAAAAGTTATTGGAGATTTAGCAAACAAGATTTCTTCCCAGAAGTCCTTCCAAAGCAGGGGCAACTACCATTCAGCATTGTCACAGACATGTTTCCAGTTCAAGGACAATCTCATCAGCTGTTCAGATGATGCCACTGAAATTGCGGAGCGGAGCTTCAGAAACAGAGTGAAACTGAGATGAAACGCTGCCTCACTTGGCGGGGCCTTAACTGGTTTGGATTTGGTTGTCATTGGAGCTGGTATTTTTTGCGCCCACCGGACAAGAGGCCTGCATACATGCTAGAGCTGCCATTGTCTTGTCCTACTTTGCTCCTGAAGTCTCAGCAATGTTCTCTGTATTCTGTTTCACGGAATTTGCAGTTGAAATCACAGTCGCAGGTGGTTCCTTTGCTTACTTGAGAATTGAATTAGGAGACTCTGTGGCTTTCATAACTGCAGGGAACAGATTGCTTTAAAGCATCCTGGGCAGTGCAGCAGTTGCCAGGGCATGGACTTCTTACTTCACAAGTCTTCTGGACAGTCCTTCCAACTCTCTACGCATCCATTCAAATCTAGCTGAAGGTTTCAATCTCCTGGATCCAATTTCTGTTTGAGTTTTGGTGATTGCTGCAACAATTGCAATGACCAGCACCAGGGAAACTTCAGTGTTCAAATGGATAGCAACGGCACTCAATACTGCTGTAATTTTATTTGACAAGATTGCAGGTTTGCTCATGCCAATACATCCAATCTGAAACCATTTTTGCCGATATTCCAAGCAGCTGCAATTGTTTACTTTGCTTATGGAGGCTTTGACAATATAGCCACCATGGCAGAAGAAACAAGGAACCCATCAAGAGACATACAGTTAGGAGTACTTGGATCCATGCCAATCGTTACTGTTATGTACTGCTTAATGGCACTTTCACCGAGTATGATACAAAAATACAAAGAGATGACCCAGACGTGCCTTACTCTGTACATTTCAGAGTGTAGGAATGAACTGGGCTAAGTACCTGGGAGCACTTGGAGCCCTCAAGGGGATGACCACCATCCTTCTGGTAGGGGCGCCTGGACAAGCAGTGTACTCCTCATATTGCACGAGCCCACATGATCCTTCCATGGTTTGCTCTTGTCCAACCAAAGACAAGAACGCCAATAAATGCAACACTTCTTATCACCATTTCAAGTGCTCTCATTGCTTTTTTCTCAAGCCTGGATGTCTTGGTAATTTTTTTGTCAGTAAGCACCCTATTTAACTTCATGATGATGGCTGTTGCATTACTTGTGAGAAGATACTATGTCAGAGATATCAAACCACAAATAAAACTCTTGAAGTTGGTCTTCTTCCTGCTAATCATTATTGCTTCGTCCATGGGAATTTCTGCTTACAGAGGATTGAATCCCAATGGTTAGGTTGGATATGCTGTAATCGTTCCTTTTTGGTTCTTGAGGACTACTGGATTATCCATGATGTTACATCAACAGAGAAAGTCAAAGGTTTGGGGTTCCACTTGTTCCATGGCTTCCATCCCTGTCAAATGCAATAAACATCTTTCTAATGGGATCTTTGGGTGCGAAGGCTTTTGAAAGATTTGGTATTTGTGCAGTGGTAATGTTAATTTACCATGTCTTCTTTGGTCTCCATACTTATGATATGGCTCATCTGCATCACAAGGCAGAATCAACAGAAGAAATAATGAAGATAAGATTGCAAGATAAGGAGCTTAAAATCATCTTCTTCATCCTTAAGTTACCAAACCAAATATTATGCGTCCTGGTATTAGTATATAAACGATCATTTTTATTTTGAATAAGATAAGAATAACAGAGCAGAGCAACATCTATGCAGAATTATTTCAGACCTAACCTGTAAAATAACTGGCATCCTCGCCACATCTTGCATAAATTTAACAGCCATACGGAAACAGAGAGCCCCATTACCATCACTAGATGTCATAGAGCTGTTAATGGCAATTCACAAGAAAAATGGCCATAATGTTCTCATGTAATGTCCTTATATAACGTAATGGCCATTAGAGGCTATTATTGTGAAAATAATGGGTCAATAACAGTCTACTTACTAAATACTAATATAATTTTTTGCATTTCAACTTCATGGTTTCACACTTTTTCACTCTTTTGATAGTTGTAATGTATTGCTTATATGATATTTAGCTTCTAGAAGTGTTATTATTGTATATATATGGTGAAACTATTAAAGAAGCATGCATGCTAAAATTTATTAAGAATTACAAATGATTCATGACAACCATAGCCACAATCATTATGTAACACCTGCAACTACAATTTCAAATTATGACGTCTTGAGCTCATCAAAGATAACTGACAACATTTTAATGTATCAACTTTTAGATAAAAAGCAGCAATGTGGCTTGCAAATCACATATCCTCCAAAATATTTCCCTGTGCCTTGTCTTGTAATGTCCTAGATTTCATATTTCTATCCACTTACAAGAGATTGGAAATCTTCAATTTCAGGCTTTTCTATTCAGTATTCTAAGTGACCAAACTGAACACAAGAAAGCAAACAGAAAGCACAAATTTCTCACTAAAAGCATATTCTTTATGCAACTATTAAAAGGGCACTAGGTAAAAACTATCATTGGAGAAGTCTTATTTTGTTTGATGATGGGTATGAAATAAATAAAAGCAAGAGAAAACTAACCAGCTTAAGGGCATTACATAAGAGAGAGCAGGTAACCATGAGGGGATAAAAAGAAGAAAAGGAAGACAAACCACTCTTGAACATTTCCACAAACAGTGATTAAAAGGCACACTGGCATACAAAAATAAAATTGGAAAACCCATATTTCTAACGATGAGCATTAAAAAAATAACCAGAAGTGAGTAAATAACCAGCATCTGTAAGTATAGACAAAAGAGCCAAAGAAAGTACGTTAACCACAAAATGATGAGAGCGAAAAAAGGACAAGAAATAAAAATAGCTTCTGACAGCTCCAAAACTTCAGGAAAATAAATATTCAGGGAACAGCCTCCAATGCTGGAGAAAAAGATCCCAAGATTGGAGGTTCAATCCTATGAAGAGGAAGCTCCAGGCCCCCAGAAAAGCCATACTTCCATTCAACCACCTCAAGATTTCCCAAATCTTATGACTAATTTGTCCCCCCAAATCTTCTACTCCAGCTATTTATCAGCAACACAAGCACCATCCTAAGCATCACCAAAACAGTTCCAAAAGTTCAAGAACACAAAAGAGTGCACCTCCTCTGGAACAAAGCCAAACAGAAAACGTTGGGTAAACATTATCTTCATTGCACTTGCATAAAGCACCCAACACCCCACCATGAAATATGATCTCCTTATGCTGGAGAAGGGTCTCCCTAACTTCAATATCAGAATCCATAAAATCTAGATACATATTAGCAACTATGAAAGTCTTTCTAGATGTTTACCGGGGAAACCATAATACCTGCCACTTTAAACATTCATCCAGTTCTCTCAGTGCTCAAACCAACAACCTGTCTCCGGTGATTATCTATGTCCAAAATTAAAATATTTGCACACGCTTCCAAAGAGCTTTTGATTTAAAACCAAGCTTCCTGGGCCAAATGTCACTCATCAGGAGACAAATGATATTCAAATCTAATGGTGGCTTTTAAACTAAGCACATAAACCTTTGCAAAGAATATCCATGTCATATTAATTTTCTATTAGCTGCAGAAACAATTGGAAGAAAAGTGCATTTTTCTCTTTTGGGGTGGCCTACCCTCATTTGTCATTATTATATGCCTTTGTTTAAGATTCTTGTAATAGTAGCTAGATGGTTAGATTATGCCACACATTTAATGTTTCGGAGAACTGAAAATTATAATCCTTTTGGCCAGTTAGAAGGTTTACAGTGGCTCTTAATCGGGAAAAAGGGGATTTTTTGCAGCTAAGCCGGAGTGGTAATTAAGTTTAAGTCTGGTCTTCAATCAAGTGGCTCAAATGCCAAACTGGAGTCCTTTAAGTTCTTTCACAGGTATCCTCAGCAATCTCCTCTGATGAAATTTTAATTAGCTACCGGTTTAGATATTATCTAATAGAATGAACAGTGGATGCAGGTGTATTCTTTCTCCATTGTATTTCCCCATATTTATGGCCACCCTAGCTTGGTTGTTGCCTGCCACCTTTTCTCTTCAACATGGCAGGGGTAATATGGTGGCTGCCATGTTTCTGAAAACCCAGATGGGAGGACAAAATAGGATTTAATTTGTTGGGTTCTACTCCTCAACTCATGTTATAGGATTTCATTTTGTTGCTTCCACTCCCCAATTTCTATTTTTTTTCAAGACCTCATAACAGAGTTCTGGTAATATTCCGGTAAATTTTTTTTTGTTTTTTCATCACTTAGGCTCGGCTTGCCTTTGTTTCCCTCTGGGCACTTGTATATGGAAAACCAAACTTTTATATGAAGTCAAGGCCTTCACTTGGATGATGCAGGCCATAGAACTAATGCCAATGATATCTGCATGAACAGGCCATATAATGTAATTTTCTACTAATATGTGTGTTATACAAAAATAATAATGTGACAGACACAGAGAAATTCTTTTTGCACTGTCCAAATGCTAGGGATATGTAGCACATCTTTCCTCAGTTTGTCAGGGATGTTGGTGATCTCTGATCAAGTATAGGACCTTTCAGTAATGTCTTTTCCAGGTTTTGGGACAAAGAACAATCATAAGCCACTGTAGAGATACACTGTATTTGAAGTTCTTTGGCAGATTTGGTTGGAGCACAACTCTGAATTTTTCATGAATTTTTTCGCTTTCAAGGGAAACAACAATGAGATAAGGTTTTTGGCCTCTACTCAGGGTACTGCATTCAGGGACTTCCAGTGGTGTTTCCTAGCTGAAATTCAAAGGGATTGGCAAACTCTATTATCTTAATTTTTCTTTCCTTTTCTTTGAAGGATGCATTCCCCAACCCCTCCCTCCCCAGTAGACCAACTTGTACATTATGAATATTGACAAGAACCAAAAGCACTTACTAGAAGAAGAAGAAAATAAATAAATAAACACATATTTGAAGAAACAGATAGTTACGTACCTCAAACACAATGTACTCAACTTCTCCAACAGATTGTTTCAAATTCGTATTCACCAACACCTGCCCTGGTCACACACTCCATATAATTGTGACAAAAGTCTATGCTCTATAAACTGGAGGTTCATTATGATCATATGAGCTTCACATCAACGTCACAGAGAACCCTGTTAGCAAGAAAATAGGTTAGTATTAAATGCTCATGAATGATCATGCATTCAACACGCTCACACACATGCATGCAGAAGCATATATTGTAAAACTACAATCAGAATTAGAATACCTAAGATTTGATAGCCAAAAAAAAAAAAATCATATTCAATTCAGGTTGAAGTAAGATAGCAGTAATAAGCATACCAATGAATCATTAATACAGGATGCTCCAACACTTCTGAATGACCGCTTGAACCTTCCTAGGTTTACAAAGATTTTCGACAACTTGTGCCCAAGTAGAGGGTTTTGGTGGCAAAAGCTTTTGCAGCATCACTTCTACAATTTTAGATGCACCTAAAACTCTCTCTCGCTTTAAAAGATGAACCACAAGCTCATCTAGAAAGTCCCTCCCATCCTGAGGTGGGTCCAGCTTCTCTCTCAACATTCTCAAGAATATGTTGCATGTAACCAAGTCAGGATCACATCCCCGATCCAGCATGCTATTTAAAAGATCAATGGCACGAGAAATGCTACTCTGCTTGCACAATGTATTCAATAGTATGTTATATGTGACCACATCTGGTTGAGAATCAGGTCCCTGACAAAGCATCTCATTATAAAGTTGCATAGCATCTTCTACTAAGCCAGCAATGGAAAGGCCATTAATCATTGAACTGTAAGCCACAACATCAGGCTTGCATCCTTTGCCCAACATCTGTGTCCACACCATCATAGCCTCCTTGACTTTCCCATCCTTGCATAACCCATGAATGAGTACACTGTAACAAACCTCATTCTGAGTAAAATTATGCTTTGCCATGTCTTTCCACACTTCAACAGCTCTATGGCTATTACCCGCCTCAAAGAATCCCTTCATCAGCGAGCTACAGGTGTATGCATTAGGTGTGCAGCCCTTATTAGTCATCTCAGAAAGAACTTCCACCGCATCATCTGGCTTTCCATCCCGGCATAAACCATCAATAACAGCACTATATACAATGGTGTTGAGCTCATATCCTTTTACTGTCATCTCCTTGAACAAATGCATTGCCTCTTGAGATTTCCCCTCTTTAAACAACCCACTAATTAGTGTTGAGTAAACATACTCATTAACACAATACCCTCTTTCCTCCATCGAAGCTAATACACAAGCCCCATCAAGAGCTCTTCCTTGCTTAACAAGTCCATTAATGATTGTCCCATATGTGACCACATTAGGCACACATTTACTCGATACCATCCGATCCAAAAGACTAATTGCCTTTTCCAGCTTCCCTTTCAGACACAAACCATGAATAAGTGTGTTATAAGTTACTTCATCAGGAACACATCCTTTAAGAAACATGTTGTCTACAAGCTTTGCGGCCCGTGATAAATCACCCTTCTTACACAAACCGTTGATTAACACATTGAACGTAACAGGACTAGGAAAACAACCATCAATTTGCATCTCATCCAACAGCGAAACTGCCTCATCAATCCTATCCGCCTTGCACAGTCCATCCATCAATGTACAATAAGTGTACACATCAGGCTCACATTTCCTAATCGTCATGTCTCTAAACACCTGGATCGCATCATCAACTAATCCCACCTTACACATTGCCTTAATAACCAAATTAAAAGTAAGTACATTAGGGGATATACTGACACCTTTGGCACCGATAACATGATTATAAAACTCTAAAGCACGATAAAACAAACCCTCTTGTATAATCACATTAAGAACCGAATTAAACGACTTTACAGTTCTTTTACACTCAAATTCACAAGCCATTCTATCAAACAAGTCAACAGCTTTTTCAGGTAAATGAGCTTTCCCATAAGCCTTAAAGATAACAATGAAACATTTCTCAAAAATCACTCTCTTTTCGCACTTCATTCGATCCAAAACCTTCTCCAAATACTTAAAATCGCCCAGATTTGCATAGTTATTAATGAGGGAATAAAAGGTTGAATCACCCAACCTGTAAGAACCCATTTTGGGGCCCGACTTGAATATCTTATCAGATATTGGGGGGTCAGGTTCAATGCCATTTTCTTGGTCAGTGGTGTTACAGTGTTGAGTGTGGTTTAGGGGTTCGGTTTCAATAGTTTTGGTGGATGGAATGGCATGAGCTGAAAAGTTAGAGTGCATAGAAAGAGAAAGGAACTTACTTGGGAACGAAAACAAGTTGTTGAGAGCCTTGAGGATGGAGTTGGTGTTGAATGGTTGGCATTTGGGCATGGAGTTGAAAGGGAGGTATTTTGGTTTTGAGGTTTGTGAAACGTCTCTTGTGTCTTGTTACAGAGAGTTCGAGGGTTTTCTCGGTCATTCATGCTAGGGTTGTAAACAGCACGTCCGTTGTAGCATTCACAAACAAAAAATTAAAAAAAAAAAACGTATCCTCTAATATTTAAATTGTGTTAAATGTGTGGATTCAAGACTATTATATAAGAAACATTAAAACTATATATATATATATATATATATATATTGCTAGAATTAAAAAGATTTATAAAAATCTTACTTCTTATAAATGATAACCTAACCTATGGTTTGAATCTGGTGACCAAATACCAAATAATTGATTTTGTGTAGCTTTGTTTCTTCACTTTTCTTTCGGACAATGTTAAATTCATTTGTTGTCTTGCATTGAGTTCATCGTCTTAATTTTCGGGAAAAAAATTATATTTGTTTTATGAAAAAATCATGCTAGCCATCCTATAATTTAGATGATATTGCATTTATATATCAATTATTGAAAAATTATACTCTCAACTTGAATTTTAATGCACGCGTATTAATTCATATCTATAGTTTAATTTATTTTAAATAATTTTCCCTGTATTATTTGTTGGTGGTGGGCTAATGACATGACTTTGAGGAAATTTTCGTGATTTTATCCTATAAAAAGCTCTTAATTTGTCAAAGAGATGAGAAAGCTCCTTCGCTCTTGATGCACCCTCAGTTTATGAATGACGAACATCTGATTCCATTGCAATTCCTACCTTTTCCGAAGGTTTTGTTTTTGTCCTTTTCAACACCCGAGGAATGCTACAGGAAGGAGAAGGACAAATTGGCTCCACGAACTCCATCAGAACCTTATGGAATTATCGCTACTAGTTATTGTTAGAAGAAACACTAGAAGGTTTGGAAAATATGGATTCACACAACGTCTCTTTTTATTATTAGCTTTGATACCTGCACGATGCCACGGTTAATTTTTTTATATATAAAATATTAAAAAAAATAAAAATTTAAAAATCTTGGGTTTTTCTGCAAAGTTATACTCAAGAATCTTGGATTTGGCTGCAACGCCTGACCTAAGAGTAATATTTATAATATTAATAATAAAATAAAACTTGCATGATCAAAGTTTAAGTGAGCCTAACTGTAACACCAGACCCAAGAATATTGGATGTGGGTCTGGCTACAAGGTCGTGTCATAAAAATGTGATAATTAAATAGATTAATTAAAAAAACCAAGAAAAAAATCAACATAAAGGAAAAAATTAATGAAGAAAAAGAAAAAGGAAATTGAATTAATTGGATTAACTCTTTAAACCAGGTTATCCCGTAAAACCTGAGATTGGCGTCATGAAAGTTTGATAATTGAATAGAAAAAAAAATGACGGGTTTACCTAGAATTAACCGGGTTAACTTATCAAACCAAGTTAACCCGTCAAACCCAGGATACGTGTCATGAAAGTCTGATAATTAAATAGACAAAAAATTAACTTTAACAAACTAAACCAAATGAAAAAAATAACTCGTCAAATCAGGTTAACCTATCAAATCCGAATTCGTATTATGAAAATATAATAACTAAATAAAAAAAAATTAACATTAACAAACTAAATCAAACAAAAAAAATTCATTAAAAAAAATTAAAAAGAAAAAACAAAAGAAAAAAACAATCATATAATATAATACAATATAATAATAATTATAATGAAAAAACGTGGGGAAAACTAAAGCTAAATTCTCAACCAACTCAATATTAAAAAAATAAATTTAACAAAGATAATTTAAAAAATAAACATGTGGGGGAAACAATGCAGCCAAACAAAAATCATGTAAGGGAAACACTGTAGTAATCCATAGTGTTTTTTTTTAAAAAAAAAGCTACAAATCTAAGTTCTCAACCAGCTTAATATATATAAAAAAACCGAGATCCATGTAATGAAAGTATGATAACTAAATTAAATTTTTTTTTCACATTAACAAACTAAATTAAACAAAAAAAAATCATTAAAAGAAAAAAAACACAAAAAAAAGAAAAAAAAAAAACAATGGGCAAAACGAAAAAAAAAATCAAGTGTTTCACTGTGTGCATAGTGATACATTATATGTAAAAAACAGAAGAAACAAAAGCGAGGAAAAAAAAAAGACTGCTACAGTAAAAAACCCACGTGTTAAAAAAATGTAAAAAAAAAAAAAGTTACTATAGTAAAAAACATTTTTTAAAAAATAAAAGCAAAAGCAAAAAAAAAAAAGAAAGAAAAAACTGCTACAGAGAAAAAAACTAAAAAAAAAAATGCAAGAAAAACAAAAAAAAAAAGAATGGCAAAAAACAAAAAAGCTTAAATAAGTAAAAGGCGTGGGGAAGCTACAGTAGTTTCCCCACGCCTTTTAGTACATTACTTAATTATTAATCTCGATATCTTTTTCAATTGCATTTTTTTTTTTATCAAATTAGTAATTGGTTTCTTATGATCTATCATAGAAAAACACAATTAAGATATATAGGACCAAAGTGTAAATCATGGCAAATTGACATGGTTAGTCTAAATTAGTACTACAAAGCTCCTTTTAATCCTTCTATTTTCATTTTTCTATTACAGTCCTTACTCTTGGAAAGTTTTATTTTGATTCAAAGCTTTTTTTTTTTTTTTATGTCTCTAATTTTAGAGAGAAGAGGAAAGGTTGTTAAAAAATAGTGAAGGAAACAGTGTTGTAGGTTGGCTGAGATTCTAGCCACAAAAAAAAAAAATTGGTTCTTAATGTTAATGAGCTCCTGTAGACTAAATAATTTCTTTTTAGGTATTTTTTAGCTTTCATCCTGTCTAAAAAATTATTAGACTGAGGTTTCATAAATTTTATGAAATAAAGTTGATTTTGCATTTTGAAGCCTGATTTTTTTCAAGTTTAAGAGTACAAATGGGTTTTTACAAGTTTTTAGAGTGTTTTTTAAGTGAAAATTTGATTAAAAATAAGTTTTTGAAGATCAAGAAGTTGGACATGGTTTTCCAACCACCATGGTTGACATATGATTAATGGCATATATTTATTGTAACAGATGAGAAATCATTTGTTTTTTTTATAGAAAAAGAAAGTTGTATGGAACAAAGTTGATTTTGTATTTTGAAACTGATTTTTTTCAAGTTTAAAACTACAAATGGTTTTTTAAAGGTCTTTAGAGTATTTTTTAAGTAAAAAATTATTTGAAAATGAGTTTTTAAAGTTTAGATATTTTTAATATATTGACATGATAATTGGACCACTAAATTGACCGGAATATATTAGTTAAACTCTCGCCAGATTTAAGCCGGTTTAAAAATAATGTTATAGTAATATTAACATTTATTGATGCATAAAGCCTTAGTTAATTTTGTCAAACATTCGTTTCAGATTTTGAATTTACAATCATAACTTTCCTTGCTATTAAAAAACAACATGCACATTTTTGTTGTTGTTGTTAATTTTTGTTAATGTAACCCACGGCAAAACAAGGATAGGTAACTATTTTCCTCTTGTATGATAGTATGGTAATAGTTATTTTTTAAAGTAGTTTTTATTTGAAAATATATTAAGATAATGGTTTTTTAAAAAAATTAATCTTAATATTAAAATATTAAAATAATTTAAAATATATATATATATATATAATTAATTAATTAATTTGAAGAAAAAAAAACATTTAAAAACCAAAAACAGGTTGTAAGTAAATAAACAGAAACACTGATTATTGGTTTAAAACTTTTGATACACTCCTGACTACGGAACCGAAGCTGGTTGGGTATTCCTCAGAGAGATCAACGCATTAGAATTGTTTCCCTAATACTTGTTATTGCAAATGGCACGGACAGCTTCCTCAAATTTAACTCTCATGCTGTCACGTGTCGCAATCGAAACCAAAGGATTGGTTTATGGACGGACAGCTTCCTCAATCCTTCTCAGCAGTTCGGGTTAGCATAAGAATGCCTCGGAGTCATGTAAGAGAAAATCTTGAAAAACCTCCAAACTCTACTTCCTTAACTGAAATAACTACCAAATGTCCACCTACACTCAGCACCCTCTTTCCCCAATCTCTCTTCCTTTCAGTCCGTCACCCTCCCTTCCTTCCCACCAGCAGCCTACAAAGCCTCCCATTTCCTCTTCTTCTCCAAAACCCATTTCCATATCACACTCTCAAGCCTCATGGATTGAATCCCTTCGCTCCAAATCCCGCTCTAATCTATTCCGTGAAGCCATTTCTACGTACATTGAAATGATTGGTTCGGGTGTTTCGCCTGATAACTTTGCCTTCCCGGCAGTCTTGAAGGCCGTTGCAGGGATTCAGGAATTGTATTTAGGGAAACAGATTCATGCCCATGTTTTCAAATTCGGGTACGGGTCGTTCTCGTCTGTGACTATAGATAATACCCTTGTGAATATGTATAGTAAGTGCGGAGGTTTAGGTGATGTCTATAAAGTGTTTGACAGAATTACTGAGAGAGACCAGGTTTCTTGGAATTCAATTATTTCTGCGTTGTGTCGGTTTGAAGAATGGGAGGTTGCAATAAAGGCGTTCCGATTGATGTTAATGGAGGGATTCGAGCCTAGTTCGTTTACCTTGGTGAGTATGGCGCTTGCTTGTTCTAATTTGCGCAAACGCGATGGCTTGTGGCTTGGCAAGCAAATTCATGGGTGTTGTTTTAGAAAGGGTCATTGGAAAACATTTTCAAACAATGCTTTGATGGCTATGTATGCTAAACTAGGAAGACTTGATGATGCAAAAAGTTTACTAGTAATGTTTGAGGACCGTGATTTGGTTACTTGGAACAGCATGATAAGTTCATTTTCGCAAAATGAGCGGTTTATGGAAGCGTTAATGTTCTTGCGGCTTATGGTTCTTGAGGGAGTTAAACCAGATGGGGTCACTTTTGCGAGTGTTCTTCCTGCTTGCTCCCACTTGGACCTGTTAAGAACTGGGAAAGAAATTCATGCTTATGCATTGAGAACTGATGACGTGATCGAGAATTCTTTCGTGGGTAGTGCATTAGTTGACATGTATTGCAATTGTGGACAGGTTGAAAGTGGACGTCTAGTTTTCGATGGTGTCCTGGACAGGAAAATTGGTCTTTGGAATGCTATGATTACTGGTTATGCACAAAGTGAGCACGATGAGAAAGCATTGATGCTCTTCATTGAAATGGAAGCTGCAGCTGGACTTTATTCAAATGCAACCACAATGTCAAGTATCGTGCCTGCTTATGTGCGCTGTGAAGGAATTTCAAGAAAAGAAGGTATACATGGATATGTAATAAAGAGGGGTTTGGAGACAAATAGATATGTGCAAAATGCTCTAATAGATATGTACTCTAGGATGGGGGACATAAAAACTTCAAAAAGAATATTTGATAGCATGGAGGATAGAGATATAGTTTCTTGGAATACAATTATCACTAGTTATGTGATTTGTGGACGCTCTAGTGATGCACTTCTTCTGCTTCATGAAATGCAAAGAATAGAAGAAAAGTCCACGTATGATGGTGATTACAATGACGAAAAACAAGCTCCTTTCAAACCTAACTCAATAACTCTGATGACAGTCCTTCCTGGTTGTGCTTCCCTATCAGCTTTAGCAAAGGGGAAAGAAATCCATGCTTATGCCATTAGAAATTTGTTAGCATCACAAGTCACTGTTGGAAGTGCATTAGTTGACATGTATGCAAAATGTGGCTGCTTAAATTTAGCTAGAAGAGTATTTGATCAAATGCCTATTAGAAATGTCATAACCTGGAATGTAATTATCATGGCTTATGGGATGCATGGGAAAGGAAAGGAATCATTGGAGCTATTTGAAGATATGGTGGCGGAAGGAGCCAAAGGTGGGGAAGTAAAGCCTACTGAAGTTACTTTCATAGCATTGTTTGCCGCATGTAGTCACTCAGGGATGGTGGATGAGGGCCTGAGCTTGTTCCATAGAATGAAAAACGAACATGGGATTGAACCTGCACCTGATCACTATGCTTGTATTGTGGACTTGGTTGGTCGAGCAGGTAAAGTGGAGGAAGCATATGGACTTGTCAATACCATGCCTTCTGGATTTGACAAAGTTGGAGCATGGAGTAGCTTGCTCGGAGCATGTAGGATCCACCATAACATTGAAATTGGGGAAATTGCAGCTGAAAATCTCCTTCAGTTGCAACCTGATGTGGCTAGCCACTACGTTCTACTCTCTAATATATATTCATCTGCTGGACTTTGGGATAAAGCAATGAATCTTAGGAGGAGGATGAAGGCAATGGGTGTGAAGAAAGAACCTGGTTGCAGTTGGATTGAGTATGGTGATGAGGTGCATAAGTTTTTGGCTGGGGATTTATCACACCCACAAAGTGAGAAGCTCCACGATTTTCTTGAGACCTTGTCAGAAAGGTTGAAAAAGGAGGGTTATGTGCCTGATACTGCTTGTGTACTCCACGATATTGACGAGGAGGAGAAAGAAACTATACTTTGTGGGCACAGTGAGAAACTGGCAATAGCTTTTGGCATACTCAACACTCCTCCTGGAACTACTATTAGAGTTGCCAAGAACCTTAGAGTTTGCAATGACTGCCATACTGCTTCTAAGTTTATCTCAAAGATAGAAGACAGAGAAATCATCCTAAGAGATGCGAGGCGGTTCCATCATTTCAAGGATGGAACTTGTTCTTGTGGCGATTATTGGTGAAAAAACGACTTGAAACAGCTTTATAGGAGCCAAAATATCCCGACAATCCTGTACCTGTACATCGAGATATTCTCATTGGTTTCCCCACTCTGATATTGATATTTTAACTAAAATTTACTGTATCCTCAACAATGTTGAAAAATTGTGAAATAGAGAAGAAAAATCAAACACAAAATCCATAGTTTTAATTCTTCCTCAAGACATGTCAGATATTCTAGTGAGTTACCAAATTTTTGGGTTTTGCTTCTATTCCTTTCTCCATTTGGAAGGAAACTCGTTCAGAGCTTTGACAACAAAAAATTGGAGATACGAATCTCACACTTCAAATTTTTATCTATCAGCAGATCTTGAGCCTAGCTTCAGTCTGGTATTTCTAATGAAGATCCAGCTGGTTTTTTTTTTTTTTTCCACATAAGTATCAAAATCAGCATGATAACTACTAAATTTTACTGAGCTATAGCTATCCAAAGGTGCGGAACTTTACGCGTCTCAGGAGACACAGCAAGTCTTCCATCAAGAAGAAGGGAGGGGAATTGATGGAACTCTTGATCACATTGTTATGTAATTCTTAACAAAATAGATAATAACCTAAAAAATTAAAAATTATATTTGATAAAATTTTGATTTAAAAATAATCATGCATCTAAGAAACAAAAATTTTAGAAAAAAACTAGAACTTAGAGATAACTTTAAATCTAAAAATTCTAAGTATGTGAATAATACCATGAAACCAGTTAATTTTTGATAAATCAATGTATGATTTTTGGCCCTATAAAAAAAAATATTTTTCCACAAACAAACAAAAATAAAACTTACATTTATTCTTCAACTTGCTTTGCAGCTAAAAAATATAATATAGTTTTATTTAACTAACTCTAATAGATCTTTTTTAGGTTGCAAACTAATAGGTTTAAACTAGTAATCAACTAATATAAGCTTAATAATGAAATAAACTCATAAACAATATATGATGGGCCATAACAAACTTAAATTAAAAATAATTATTTAACATTAAATAAATAAATAAAATAGGATAATAAAAACAAGGTTTTCATACCAAAATTCCTCTATATAACTTGAATATTTGATTTTAGTATATTTTTAATAGATTTACAGTCCTAACTTTAAATATGTTGTTCTTTCTCGTTTGAATGAATTACCAAACCTATCACATATGATTGGAAAACTTGAGATATATAGTTTTCACTCCAATTTTAATCGAAGCATGATTTTACCTGTAACTCTAAATATGTGTCAAACAGTATACAAAAATTTAGTTTGATAAATTTGATAAGATTTATCTAATAACTTCAACCCTCTAAAATAATATTTTTCTGAACTCTATATAACCTAAGAATTTACTACAATATAGTTTTATTTTTCTAGTATTCCCTTGTAAAATTTCAGCATGACATAAGTAATCAGCAGTTATTTTAAATCCAAATTCAAATTTAAATTGGTTGGTATCAAGAATACACAGCAAAAGGATGGAGTAATTAATATCTCTGCCCCGTAAACGGAGCACTGAAAGAAGCTCGAGGAAGATGTACTAGCTTAACTGCTAAAATAGAGTTCGAACTTGTAATTTCTCTATCCTGCTTTCTAGCACCTGCGCTGGACAGCCACTTAAGACAAGCAAGAAGTGTGCAACTCTATAGACAACATTAGATGGGTAGTTATGTTTTACCTCGCCAACATATGCCCATTGTCACAGAAAGTAGTCTTCCCAAAAAACTGGGAAAGAGTGTGGAAAAAAGTGCACAAACATATGAATTCTACACTTGTAACAAAAACAGAGAGTACTCTTCATCAGACAAAAAAAACAATCAATTTGAAGAACACCAGAAAATCATCATTTCCCCTTGTTACGCTTGACAACACCCCTTCCTTGTCCCTTCTTAGGTGGTACCTTTCCACGACGCTTCAACATTCCAAGCTCTGATAACCACCTGGCAAAGCATGATAAAGAAACATGTCAGGAAAAGAAGCAAGATTTAGTTCAAAAAAACTAGTTAAAGCTGTTAAATGTTGTTATTGTTTAGCCGTCACAGATGTGGTGATCAATCATCTCCTAAATAAAAATGTAATTCGGTTAAATGCTGGGCAAATAGAAGTGAAATGCCAAAGCTGATAAATGTATCTTTTTAAAAACTCGCAAGAAAAACGAAAGAAGGCTACACATTACAGGACAGAAAACGAAGCTCGTTGGATGATATTTTAATAATTCAACATAGTGAAAAGTTATAACGACATTCTCTTACATATGTTAGCAATTGATCACCCCAACTAGCTTGGCATTAAGGCTTTTGTCGTTGTTAATGTTCCCGATTGATCAGCTCCAAAAGATGGATAAGGTTGTATCCGCAATTAGTTTGAAAGAAAGAAGTCTAATCAATCTATACCAAATCCCAATACTTGATCTGACATTTTACTGCCATTTTCGATGCAGTTTCAAGAAAGTCACACAATAAGGTGATAAACAACATTCTTCACCCTCACGAGGTTATATCCTAGAAGACTAGTAAAGAAGCCATGGATAATCATAAATCTCTGTGACATCAAGAAACTGGTTTTCAGCGGCTCAGGATTTCAGTACGTGGTCGATGAAATCCCCTCAGATAAGAAATCAAAATTTAAATGTCCTATCATGCAGTAAAACTTTCTAACTCAACTTTTCTGAAGATGTTTGAGTTAGTTTTATAGCAATTTGGTTGTTTTACTCAAAGAATTTTTAGTTTCTTAAATTTAATTCTTGATTTATAGCTAATAATTAAATATTAATAATTGTGAGAATTAATTCTTATTAATTCTTCAACATTTTAATTTTTAAAATTTAATATAAAAAGAGAGATGATTAAAGAGTTTTTTACTTGAATTTTTTATATTTTTATAACTTTTTCTTATTTTATTTTCAATTTTTTTATTTTTTTATATTTTAATTTTCCTTTCTAATTTAAAGTATAAATTCATAAAGATATTTCTAAATTATAAAATACCCCTTCATCGGGTATCAAAAAGCTGCTTCTCTGGCACACTCACTCTTACACTAGATACGGCATGTCATTCTTGATTTTTTTCAACTCATGTGAAATCGTCATCATCTTTTTACAACTTCATGGTCTTTCCTGTGATCCCTGAAAAGAAAAATTGATGTTTTATTTAGGAATATAGTGTAATAATTTATTAAGATTTTCACATCTATTGTATGATTTTTTCTGAATAACATGAAACAAAATATTACTACTTGTTTTAAAAATGCTATTTTAACCACAAAATAAAAAACTGACATCAGCATAATTTATTCAAGTTTTATGGAAGTAACCTCGGTCAAATTTGTGTTCAATTTTCGTTCATCGGCAAGTGAAAGCAGTTGGACGAGTTGATTTTCTAGAAAGCACTTACGAAGTTCCCAAAATTGTCTCATTTTGTAATCAGAAACGAACGTTGTTTGTTTACTTAGCCAATCCTGCAATATGAATGTAAGAAAACGATATCGAACAGGTATTGAATGATCCTACCAAATGCTTGCCTTAGTAATAGCTCCTGCAAATTTAGGAAATGGAAGCTCAACCAATTGCTACTTCAAATCTGAGCACAAACACAATCATTCTCACGAAATAGAGTGCTACTGTTGTGTACGAGACACGGAAGGACAGCAAATATTGTGCACCGCTTTTACTCCCAGATAGTAAGTAGCACACACATATCATTCCAAAACGTAATAAATAATGATAAACATGTAAAAGAAATAGTTGTTTAAACAAACTAATTGACCAGGCCGGTGAGAAAATAGGAATACAGGGCCTTTCAATCAGATACGAACTTGCCCCGAGCTGACAAATCATTTGGGTCATTTCTCATCTGCCAGAGTGTAGAGAGGGAAAAAATTACAGCTCCTGAAGTCTTCTATAGTGATATGCTGAGGATATTTGACTGGAAAACATAGCACAGTTATCAGCTAGGCAAGGATCTCTCTTTTGCAGCATTTGTGCACTTAAGGAGAAGTCCTTCACAAAAATGTTGCTCACTCCACATATAACTATTGTAGAAGAGGAACTACAGTGGGTAAAATACGAATAATTGAATCTGCAAGTTTACAAGGAAAGTAGCATGGATGAGATTAAAGTCTTCCAGATGATACACAAGTCCTAGACCCCCGAAAAAGAAGATACTCTGTACTCGAGTCAAAATGTTATGTGAGCTTTCCCTAATCTTAAACATCAATAACCATCCTATCATCTCCTACTCCCAAATAAAATGGTAATATGTTTGCTTCCTTCAATCCTCTATATGATAGCTACACAGCATTGTTGGAACAAAATCACAAGGATCAAAAACTTAAGAAAGAAACTGACGGAGAGAGAATCGGTGCCTTGATATTCCTGAACAGCCTGCTCAAAAAGGAATTGACGGAGATAAAGAGTGGTCTCAGAAACTCATTGCGTCATCTATAAGGTAAAACGTTAAGACTGCCACATGAAAAAAAAATTATGAGAGAGAGCTATACAGAATCTAAAGAATATAAAGCTAAATTATAGTACAATATAACTGCATATGGTGGTCAAGTAAGGACATTGCAGTTATATAATGAGTCAAGAACTTACATGGAAAACATTATAAGCTGTTCAAGGCAGAAACAAAATATTTTTCAAAGCATGTGAGCGCTAAAGGAAGTAGCAGAAAAGAATGATCCAACTATAAGCAGAATGCAATGTTAGGAAAGCAACCACAACCATCAAGACTTTCTCAATTTCTGATTTCACTTCAACATTTATGCAGCAAGGCAACATTGGACAACTTAAAAGAAATGGTCAAGCCAATATCCTTGTCTTTGGAGGTGGGGCATAGCAACACTACACTAACTATGGCGAGAGAAGAAAACTGCCGTAGAGATATGGAAAACGAATAAGGGAATATAGTCATATTTTAAATAACTATAGCCAAAGTAGCAAAAGTGTTCTCAGAAAACTCCAGATAAACCAATTTCTGTCCAAAAGCACTCCAAAAAAAAAAGAATATTTGGCCAGGTTCCTTTGATTAAGAGTCTGTTTGGAAAAGAAAAAAAAAGAGAGAGATTTAAGAGATGCTTTTTGGACACAAGAGCAAAGGAGAATAGACACTGAACTCTTCATAAAACAATTGTTTTAACTGGAAAAGTACAGCAGAATGAACTCACTGCAGCATGACCACCTATCCACAAGTATCAAAGGAAAATTTACCATTTTGATATAGGAAGCTACTCTGCACGAAAGCATGAAATGTTTACCTGGGTATAAAGAAGGATGATACAGTCTAGCTGTGAAATGAAATTATGATAAGAAGAAGAAAAGACACCATAACTATCTTCTAACAATGCTAAGACTAATATTGGAGAGGGGAGGTATAATTTCAAGTATTTTGGATACAATTGATCAGGGTAGGGAATGGAAAGGAATGAACTTGCACTCACATCCTCACATCCCATCCTAATTTCGTGCCTCCATTAGAGTGCACTTTAACTCCCCCCAGAATTTTTCCAGCGTCAAAAACATTACACCACAGAACTAATTCATTTTATACAAAGGTTCAAGCAGGATGAAGGATCTTCTCTGGCTTCAGAAAAGCAATCAAATGAAATGCAAACTTCAGCAGATGCATCAAAACAAACGAAAACCAGGTTAAGCTCATGGAATTGTGAATTCTTACTACATAACATATGGCTTTGATATTTTCAGCTAGGTGCCGGTTTTAATAGCTTAATCCTCTCCATTATCTGGATGTTATATTCATCACTCGTTAGGTAAATTCTAGGCCAAATGTCCTAGTCTAGCCATCAGTAAAGGATAACATACATCTTCTTTAACCCACTGAGAGTAAACAATTAGAGCATAGCTCCCTTACCAGATTACCAAAAATCCAGCTACTTTCTTTTTTCCTTTTTTCAATCCTCTTCACTAATATCACTGCTCATTTCAATATAAAGACATTTTTTTGCAGGATTATCTCATGAATATTTCCTCTCTCGTTCTCTACGTACAGTGGAACGAGAGAGAGAGAATCAGTGACTGCAAACAGATAACCAAATCCTATCACGGTTTAGTTCATATAAAATAGTCTTATATCTGGAATACAATTACAAAATGCCCGTATCTTACACCCTATTTATTAACATTCAATAATTCAAATCATAAAAAAATATAAAAATAATTAATCACACAAACTGAACCTCAATGAATCAGTTAAAGCAGTTCCAAAGAGAGAAAAAATTGTTAAAGCATACCTGCTTCTTACTCAGACCAGTTCCTAATTAAAGAATCCAACAAGTCAATAACTTTCTTATCACCCTCACCACTAACATCCTCAAAACAATCACATAAAGCCTTGTCAAACTCCACTGCCTCCTTCACCCTAGCCTCGCTCAACAAACTCCTATAGACCCTTTCCTTTAACCCACCAATAGGCAAAAACCCCACACTGACCATGTCTTTCAAAACCTTCAAACCCTCAAGAACCCAACCAATCTCACACAACCCATTAACCAGAACACAAAATACAATCTTTTCAACTTTACATGGAGAGCCGGGCCTAAGCATCCAATTGTACACTTTCAAGGCCTCTTTGGGTCTCTTCTTTTTTATATATGAAGTGATAAGCATGGTGTTTATATGTGAAAGATGTGAATGTGCTTGTGGGGTGTGCCTAAGAATGGTGAGAAGTGACATGGGTTTGGTCATGTCTGGTTGGGAAGTGAGAGAGTGGGTGAGAATGGAAAAGGAAAGGGACTTTGGAGATGGGTTAGCGAGGAGAGAGGTTGTCATTAATTGGATTGCGGTGGTTAAGTGGTTTAATAGACATAAACGTGGGATTAGAAGGTTGATTTTGGTTACTTCTTCTTGTGTCAATGTTGTTACTACTTCCGAATTGGTGGCGAGTTTTGGTATATCAATTGAAGAAGAAAACAATGCAAACAACTGGTGCGAGAAAGGAGAGATGGCAATGGATTTTGATGGATTAGAGAGGAAGAGGAGTAGGAGGGGCTTGGCTTCCATTGATTTCATTTTCATCAATGGCGTTCCTTCTACCCCACTGCGCATGTTATATCTGGAATTGGTTTTTGTATGTTTGGCGTAAATAATTATAATCAAGTTTAAGATCAATCAGCTCTCGTAGCTCAGTTGGTTAGAGCACCCGTTTAGTAAGCGGGAGGTCTTGAGTTCGACTCTCAACGAGAGCATTTAAATAAAGATTAGGTTACTTTTTTACTTTAACATTTGAATTTTCTGACACTTCAGTTAAATTTTAATCCTTCGTACCCATTTCTTACGGCATTATTTTTTATGCTTTAAAAAAAAAAAAAAAAGTGAAATACAGTTTAAATGTTTAAACAAAGTAATTTTAGTGTATGGTTGGAGTTTTGCTATTATATTTTTAGAGGATGCTTGGAAGAATGATAATTTAAATAATTATAGTTTTAAAAATAAATTTTAATAAATTATTTTTAATTATAATCTATTAAAATAAAATATATGTTTGATTGAAACTATTATAGATAAAAAATTTATATATATTTAGATAAAATATTTTTATAAGTGTTTTTGCTAATAAAGTACACTTAATAATTTTATATTTGTTAATGATATTAGGGTGTATTGTATTTTAATTTTTTTTTTAAATATGGGGTTTTTAATGGATTTTTGATAAAGTAATATTAGTTGCTTTTCAAAATATTTTTTATTTAAAAATATATTAAAAAATTATTTTAAAAAAAATTATTTTTAACATCAATATATCAAAATAATTTAAAAACACATAAAAAAAACTTAATTAAAAATTAAAAAAATAATTCTTCCAAAACTATTTTTGAAACCACTTGTTGAATCAGTTCAATTTGTAACCAAATAATGAAAAATTATGGTCGGTGAAAACCACAGCAGCCACCACTCCCCTACTCTAGACATTCTCTTAAAAGAATATTTTTTTTTAAAGAATATTTCTAGTTGTGATTTTAAATAAGTAAATTTTAAAAAATATATATTTAGTTAAAACTATTAAAAATGTTTTTTTTCATGTAAATTAAAAAAAAAAGAGCATATTTTCATCAATAAAAAAAAACTTATTTTATCTTTAACAAAATTAAGATTTAAAATACAATTATGTATAGTTCTAGTAAAAAAAATTAACTAATCGAATAATATTTTATTTTATTTTATAATTAAATAAAAAACACAAGCAGTATCTTAAAGAGGCTAAAAATATATGATTCCAGCAGCAGCAGCTGCTATTTCCTTATATTATATGGTTGTTTCTAAAATCATACAGTGATCTATATGACACGTACAGTATCATCTAGAAATTGTTGGAAAATGTTCTTAAATAAACTGATTCAAAGCAGCATCATCCTTCCATCTCTTTATTCTCTTCATCGTACCTGTTTTTGTCACCTTCACGTGTCCTTATTTAATATTTGAAGCAACATCTACATGATCTTAACTATTTCTATATACAGACGGGAAAACTCAGAAGATTCTTCTATAAATGTTCTAAAAATTAGGTACTTCTCTAAATCGTATATAGCACAGGAACTGGACCTCCCTCTGCTGTGTATAAGAGCTGCCACTGGTTACGAAAATTTCCTTTCAGCAGACACGTAATCTCCCCTCCTCTAATGGAATCATTCCTTGCTGGACTGGATGCTTTAGTTCTTGCATCTGCAAATAGAAAGCAACATAAGGTGTTAGGTTGCAGAAAAAGTCTGAGCACCAAAGTTAGACAAATGATAACGAAAAGGACTCTTTCTCTTTGAACCACAAAGAAAAGGACTCGTTACCTTACACAGTTGTGCCATGTCGTAATGGTTGGGATTGTGTTGGAGCTTCATTGCTCTGGTTGTTGTCAAGTGGCATGTATTGTGACATGATAGCCATGATCTCTGAGTCCATGTAAGACTGCAGGTGGAAAGAAAAAATGTCAATGATTACATCGTTGCTTGCAAGTAAAGATACTAATTAGTAACCCAAGATAGATAAAAAGCTTGTCCCTTGTATTCATTTAGACATACCCGAAGCCTGTATTTGTAGAATATATAACCAGCAATACCGGAAGCAGTCACAACAGCTAGGATCACAAGGGTGAGGAACCATCCAAATCTGGATCCATTTCTTTCTGCATAATTGAGAAACGAAGGTCAGAAAGTAATTGATGACAAGTATGCCTTCAGTTTTAATTAAACTTGTAGCATGGTATTGTTCTCTTACCAATACAAGCATCTTGTTCCTTTATATAAATGCGGTTCCCCTTGCATTTGCACTCATATCCACCCCACTTGTTTTTGCAGGAGCAACCATCACATTGGCAAGCAGTGTGCGTCCTACATTCATCGATATCTGGTGCAAAGTAGAAAATGATCATCAGAGAAATATTTCACAAGAACAACAAAGTTGTCGGAGAGGTAGACAGCGAAACTTTTCCAATAGTCACACAGATAGAAGAGAAGCACCTTCGCAATGATGGCCATCCCCCTGAAACCCTTGTGGACAGTGGCAACCGTCCAACTGGGACTCCTGCTCAGTATGGAAAGGAATTGTGTCAAGATGGAACGAACATACTAAGTTGTTAGATTTAGCAAAAATAACTGAAGCCGTAGGGAGGAGGATTAGTGTAATAAGAAGATGAAAGATAATATCACTGAACTGAGCAAGCTGAGAAACTTAATCCATGTTTTGTTTCTGACCAGCATCCCCCATTCTCTACTGCACACCTTCCAGGTCCAATAGCTGCCAAAGAAATAAAGAGAGTAGCTTATGAATGAGAGTGATGGTCTATTTCACACAGGTACAAGGTTTTATAACACAAAAGAAGAAACAGAATATCCCTGTAATTGTTTGACAGGGACTGACTTCCAATCTCACTGGATGTGAAACCAAGGAAAAAAGCTTACGTTTACAAGACCTGTAACCATCTCCTGCATACTGAACACCGTCCACAACTGGACACTTACACACCCTTCCCCTAAATGTGTCCTGAACAAATTCAAGATCCTACTATTAGTGAAAGAAAAAACAAAGAGAAAGCAACAACTTCTACGGGGAAACAATCAAAAAGCTCAAATTGGAATTCTTCTGTCTTGCCTTGCAAGCGGTTGCGTTAAATTGTTTGTCCTGCCAACACCCTCCGTTCCTTTCCAGACACTGGTTAGTCTCAAGCTCTGACAGTATAAATGAAGGCGAAAAGGAGAGTAAGATTATTCAGCAATTTAACCAAATGTGATGCACCAATCGTGAGCGTGAAAGTAAATATGCCCACCAACCTGAACTTAAACAAACTGGAGGATCAGTGGTCTCCTTGAATCCAGAACATAGCGCTTTCAGCACCGCAGCCCTCTCCAATTTTCCTTCAGAAAGAAAATTAAAATAAGAAATAAGGACACATAAAGCCATGATATATATACAACTTCCAAGAAAAGGATCACAAAGATCACTGTCAAAGGTATCCAGTTCATAGAACAATTTGGCAAAAGTTGTGTGAAAATCACGGAATATTAGAGCTCTCCTTTTAGCTAGAATCAAAAGATCAATAAATGGGAAAACAGCCATGAAATACAATAAAAAAGCTTGGGAAATGAAGGCCATAACCAACAAAAACTAGAAAAGGAAATGCAGAAATCCAATACAAACGCTTCTAACAAAGAGCTGGAAAGGCATCTTATGATTGGCCTGTAGTCACTAGAGCGGCCAGAAATACAAAATGCAGAGGTTAAAAAAAAATAGTATACAATTTAAAACCAAAGAAATCATCAACCGGGATTTGGACTATGAGAAGTCACGTCTAAGATCTCGATCCAAAATTGAAACAGTGAATCGCATTCAGTGTTGAAACCCACTTGCTTACATGGTGAACCCAACTCTTCAACATGCTTAAGCACAATCTTACACTGCTTTAACAAAGATCATTCACAATCTGTGACATGGTCAGTAAATACGAACCTCGATATTGAACATTATTAATCACCATTGTTGGCAAGATGGTAACGTCACCACGGGATCCTCGCCCTACCTAAATCCCAGAAACCAGAATAAAAAAATTGAGTTCACATAGTAACAGCCGAACTGTGCTATGTATGTACAGACACGGACACACACAGAAATATACAAGGAGAAAATTAAGGGCACTGTATTTCAATTTAGAAAAGAAATCTGCAGTATTGATATTTGAAGGCCTATTGGATGGAAGGAACAGCAAAGTGAAAACAAAATGAGAAGGATGACCTGCAATTCCTGCTCAGTTTTGAGCACTTCATTCTCCACATCAGCTTCAGGATCACCCATGCATTTTTGGATCTTCTCAACAGGCAAATCTGCGTCCGTCGATTATAATCATTAGAGCACCAATTCAAACAGGATTCTGTATGTACAATAGTGTAGAATAGAACTCACCAAGTGATTTCAAAACATCTTCTGCACATTCCTTGCTATATCTCTTGTTCTTCATAGAGCACCTGATGTGGAAATCTGTCACATAATCCCACCAAACCCAAGACCTTCCGGTCGCATTGGCAACTCTATGGACACAAAGCTGTCTCAAGTTCTCAAAGACCACGTCCTTCCCCTGATATCCCACCCCCAAATCATGTTCTGGATCAGGAGCACAGTATCGCCCATTGTTTATGCACTGAGATTTGCATTGGTTGCTAAGAATGAAAGGCCGGGGACAATACCAAGTAATATAATGTGGAGTGAACAGAGTGTAACCCCCCCTCTCGAGGATCTGAGCATGGCCTCTGAAATTCTTCACAAAATCCATCTGCTCATCACATCGAGCTCCACATTCATCATTGCTGTTTGTCCAAAGCTCATACTCAACTCTCTGATCAGGATGAGGCACTGACTCTCTCCAGTCCAATTTTACCACCACATATTCTTTATTTTTCAAGGCTTGTTTCAGGCTCTCTCCGAGTGACTTCTCTATCAGAGCTGATGGGATTCCAATCTTCTCTATATACCCGTCTGCGTCATTGGTTTCCTCAGGAGAATCCATAGTTATTAGAGGCTCATCTACGCTATCAGCCACCAACACTGCTGCAGCTCCGGCTTGTTGAGCATTCCATGCCTTCAAGGCAAAGTAGCATTCTACATTTCCAAGAAGGAAAACGGAAAGATCAACATATGATTTCATCAATTTAATATATTACAAGAAAGCTCAATCCTCTCGGAATTACACAGTACAGTGGGGTTGATTCAGCTTATCAGTCATTTAACTTTATGAATTCAAGTTTTTCAGAACTAATCACCACTGTTAAACCTTACATAAGATCATCATCTACTGGTCTTAATCAATCATCAGTTTATAAAACCATAGCCTAGAGAAAGCAAGAACAAAGAGAATAAAAGAAAAAAGTAAAAAGTAAAAATTTAATTAAACACAATTAATCTTCGTTCAATATGGTGACTAGAATATTTATCAAAAACACAGAAATGAATCAAAATACTCCTCTTTTTTATCTCACAGTTGATCCATACCAAACAGTCAACCTATCGAACCTAGAAGTCAACAGAAAGCAACCCTCGCGTTAAAGCCAGAGAGCCAAGATGGAAGAGTAATGAAAGTGAAATCGATTTTTGATAATGACTTTTACCGAATTCAAACAAAATCAAGTTCAATAACATCTACCAACTTCAAACAAATGGAGAGAAGGAAGATATGTAGAGAATTCACACCTTAAATCTATCATCCTCACCATAACTTTTACTAAATTCAAACAAATCAAGTTCAATAAGCAAACTAGACCCCAATCCATAACTAAAAAATGAATATGCCTTTGTAATCTATCGAAACAAAAAAAACACAAAAGAAAACAACTAACCATCAACGCTAACTCCATAATTAGTGATCCGTCAATCAAATTCCCAACAAACGAATCTCATTAAGCAAATAAGAAAGTTGAAGAGAGAGAGAGAGTTGTGTGTGAGAGCAAAATCAAACAGAACCCATTTTAGACAAGGTTTATTAGCTACTCTATAACAGAGTTGATCAAATTGTTAACAAACAAATTAGCAAATCAATAAATAAATAAAAAAGATGGAGTGTAAACAGAGTGGAGTCAAAGTCCAAGAAACATCCATGAATCAAGTTCTCGACGAAGAAATAAACTTCACTTGGACTTAACATCATTAATCTATCAAAACTCAACAGGCAAGAGAATAATTGTGAGTTAACTATTTATACCTCCACGATCAAGAAGTAGAATAGTTGGGCGAGAGCCTTTAGACTTGAAGGGCTTATCACCATCAAAAGGCTGACAACCATTAGCTCCTTTATCTGGATACATAACAGAACCAGCCAAGTAGCCACCATAATCTGGAATACCAAAGTTACCTATTGCACTGTCATGTTTTCCTCTCAAACTCATGGGAGACAACACTCTTAGGCTACTCTTCTCGACCACAAAATGACCAAACACATAACACTTCCCTAGAAATGTTAGTACAAGTAACAAAGACGCAAGTTTCTTTAGAGAAGCAGCCATGCAAGTGACCATCGGTACCATGATGATTAAGGAAGAATATATATTCGTACAAGACTAGCTACGAGCTGGTTTATGAATTCTTGTCGAGAACAAGGAGAAGCAGAGAGAAATATTGAATAAAAGAAGGGAGGGGGGGGGGGGGAATGGCTTGGGAGGACGTGTGGTGTGAGCGAGAGTGGACTTTATACAATGGTCTTTCCAGGTGGAGAGTTTCCAAGTAATATAGTTTTCAGAGATTGGTGTTAGAATCATAAATCTCTTGCTAACTTAAATAATAAAGTGTATTTTAGAGAGGAAGAGAGAAATTTATTGGAGAATTGAAGGGAACGTTTACTTTTAGCTTGGAGTCTTTGTATATCCCATGGAAATGACAAAAATTCTAACGTAAAGGGAACGGCATGAGAGTGGAAGGAAGGGGGAGGGGAGGGGAGGAGTAAAAGTGGGGTTAGGGGCGGACGGAGTCAGTAGAACTACCGAACCTTTTCCTATAGGGTGCAACTACTTGGAACTTGAAAGTGAGAGTGATTGGAGAAGCGCAAGGGATTGGAGATGGAGACATGTTGAAAAGTATTATTATTTATTATTGTTTCAAGAGGAAATTAATGTTGCTGTTTAATTCTTTTAGTAGTTGGATTGATTTCTTCAATTGTAAGCGAAGTGGGATTTTTTAGCAATTTGTTATTTGTACTATTTATTTATATATGCACCAAAAATGAGTTGGTCCTATTTTGGTGGAGATTTCTACACATGCAGCAAGAAGAGGGGAATTTTAAAAAAATAAATAGAGAAAGAAGTGGAAATAATATAAGATGATCATATATATATATATATATATATATATATATATATATATATATATAAATTTTAAAACTCAATTCTTAACAAATCAAATATTAAAAAATAAAATATAACATAAAAAAAATAGCAATTATAAACCAAAAAAGTACTTGAGTATGCTTGAGTCAAGATGCGGGTGGGGTGGTGGGGCTTCAAAGTTTGAGTGTATTTCGGGGTATTTGTTTTTATGTTTTAAAAATATTTTTTTAAAAAATTAAAAAATATTATTTTTTTAATGTAAATTAAAAAATTCTTAGTATTTTTATATCATTTTGATATGCCGATATCAAAAATAATTTTTTAAAAATAAAAAATATATATTATTTTGATACATTTCAAAGCAAAAAAACACTTTGAAAAGCTGTCATTATCACACTCCCAAACAATATATCCTTCATATGCCCCGCAGATGCAGATGTGGGTTGGTTTTCAAAATATATTTTTACTAATTTTATATGTTACAAAGGATATTTTGTAAAAAAAAAATAAAAATAAAAGATAGTAATGTTTGAGATTATCATAGTGGTTGCTTTTAAAATTATTTTTTTCTTCAAAATACATTAAAATATTTTTATTTTTAACACCATCATATATATAAAAAGCATTAAAAAACATTAATTTTTAAAAAATTAAATGTTTTTTAAACACAAAAACAAAGATAATCCAAATATATTATCAAGGGTGATTTCGAGCTAAGATAGACCTATTATTATGGATATCAAGAATGTTAAAGGTCGTTGTTGGAAATTGGTTTTTAGCAAGTTATGGATGGCTTAAGTGTTTTGGTTGTTATTCAGGATGGTTTTGATTGGTTTGTTGAGTGGGTTGTCATGGGTGATATTTTATATCTTATTACTTCAATCCACTTGGTGGTTTAATAAACATGGAGGGGTAGTTTTTTTTATTACATCAATAGATCTGGTATATTCATAAAAAGTTAATAAATTCTCCTGAGTTTTAATCTTTACATTTAAATTCAAGAAATTAAGAAATTGAGCAGATTCTTACACCAATCTCTTAGAACTAGGAGGATAAGGTATAGAATGAAAAGGAATTTTAATATTCCAATTTTAAATGATAAAACATTAAAAAAAAATCAATTATTGAAAGGATAACAAAATTGCCACTCTCTTCTCAGTTCCCCCCCTAGTCTTATGTTCAGTTCATGTAATAATTTATTTTATTTCTTCAATGAGAGGATAACAAACCTACCACTCTCTTCTTTCCTTATTCTTCAGAACTCTTTCATCCAAACTCACAATTCTATATATATATATATATATATATATATATATATATATATATATATATATATATATATATATTTGCATGCAATAAAATATTTTTAATAAAAATTAAAATAGTTTTGCCCGTTAACCAAAACTAATTTTTCTTTCTAAATAGTTTGAAAAATATCTTTTTTTTTATACCCATCAAGTGTATTCAAAAGAAGAGATTTATATTAAAATCCGAGTTTAGAGAGTCAAGAAAATAAAATATTTTGAAAATAAGGAGCATAGATGATGAATTGGCTGAAGATGTCCAGTGCCTCGGATGGTCAAGGCAGCAGAGCAGAAAAACAGATGGAAGAAAGAGCCCGCCTTACAAGGCAAGTTGGGTGTCTCAAGGCTTAGCTAAGCATTAAGAAAAATCAAATCACCTCCCAGAATGGAAGAGTCAACCGGGCAATCTAGGCTGTTCAATATTATATTATATCACTACATTTTTTCACTATTTCTAAATAAAATAACAATTATACAATTTTTTATACTTTTAAAACCCTCGTCGTTACTCTTAGGCTTAGCATACTAATAAATTATTATTATTATAAGAAGATCGACCCGTTTATTATTGTTATGTGACGTTATATACATTGTCATGTGATGTCCTCTTTTCTTTTCTTTTTTTTTTTTTTTTTTTTGATTTACGTGGGTGTCTGGGCCAGCTTACGCGCACCACGACTAATCCCACGACTCACTGAACACCCTACAAATTCAATGAACATGTAAGGCACCGCGGGGATGACAGACATGTACTGTCCTTATTTTATTATTACAGGGAAGGGAGGGGCCATTGCCAGGGCATACTTCAATTTTATTTTTTCTAGTGATTAAAACGATCCACACTCTATAATTTTACATTTAAAATTATAATTAGATACCTGTTTTATTTAAAAATATATCAAATTAATATATTTTGTAAATATTTTTTAATAATTTTAATGATGCAGTACTTTATTTCTTTAATTGTATAAACTAATTATTTTTATTGTAATCCCATTTAATTCTTAAGTTTTACAATGATTTATTCAATTTAGGAATCCTATTGCTCATTAAATTTTATTATCCGTGCAACTTTCAATAATAATAAAAAAAAAAACTTATTGCATGAATTTTAGATTTAGAACTAGTACAGAGAGAGTAGTATTTTTCAAAACAAAACCGCGTCCAATAGAACGAGAGTGACATGTCTTTCCAGATAAGGACAATTATGGAATGCAAAGTGTTCTTGACTGGAAGCGTAAAGAAGATTCTCTTGACTTGGCTCGTACAAGGTAGCGTCGTAGCTCTCGTTTTCGCCTTCGGGGGGAGACTTTTCAATCTATTTATTAAACTTTCCATTCGCAAATAATTTGTTTTTGCTTTGGTAGTTGATAAACTTAAAATTTATCTTCTCTTTAGTATGTTAAACATTATTATTCATGCTGAATCTTGTTTTTTTTTTAATAGATTTAGTTTTTTTTATTATTTATTTTATTTGAATTAATTTATAAAATTATTATTTTTAATTTATTTTGTTTTAATTTTTTTATTTATTAAATTTAATTTTTATTCTTTTGATTGTTATATGTTTTGGTGTGAATCCTATTCTTAATTGAATTTATTTTTTAATTTTATCAATCGGTATTTAATTTTATTTTGTTTTTATATCAAATTCGATCTTTATTTCTTAATTGTTATTTGTTTTACTTTGACAGATTTTTTAGATTTAAATATATTTTTTAATTTTATTTTTTAATATTTAATTAATAGAAAAATAAGCTTTTTAGTTGAACTTAAGTCTAAGACTTCATGAGTTGCGAGTTTTAGAGATTAACATAAATTTAGGACATTTGCCTAAGGTTACTTGGTTTTTTTTTTCTTTAAAGTCATGTTTTTTCAATTTTATCATTCAATATTTATTTAATTGGACCTTTATCTTTTTTCTTTCCATAGGATTTTTTTACTAATTTTAAAATACCCGAAGTTATCTCGAGTGTTTTTTTATTATTGTTCTTTGTTAAATTTAGTTATTTAAAAAAACTTTTTTTTTTAATAAAATTAAATTAATTGATTGAATATAAGTATGAGATACTCACTTCATTATATTTTATTTAGTTTAGTTTTCGGGTTATTGATATTACAGCATGTACAACCTCTTTCGATGTTATCATACAACCTTTTATAATGGTGTTACAACCATCTCAAAAAGCTTTTTTTGGTGATGGGATTGTCCATGGTTGAGCGACGGTAAATCTTTAAAAAGCTTTTCTTTATTCTCTTGTAAAATATTGCTAATTTTCTTTTTGTTTTATTTATTATCTATGCTTTTTTTAATTATAATATTAAATTAATTGATTATATTAACCCAAATAAGTGAGTGGCCATGTTTCAGAATTTTTCACTTTTTTAAAAATATTGGTATCACTTTAGCATATATTTTTTACATTGAAAATAGTATTCATAGCACGGCCCCTGTATAGTCCAACGCTATGACACAAAGAAGGGTATAATTGCCATAATTAAAAAGAGTTTAGAGCTCACACCTTCCAAATCGGTAGAAGCTGAAACAACATATGCATAACATGTGTACATATACAAAAATATATTTATATAATAATGCACCCATGACTTAGACGTATTCACATCCTAATATTTTTAAAAACCTAGCATATTAATATCCCCAAGATAAAAGTAAAAAAAAAACCCTAACATATTGATATATTTGTGTTGACTACAGCCGTTAAAATGATATTGGTTTGCATGCTAGGCTCCTGTATTTTATTTATTATGTCTTGTATTTACTGGTCAGGATACAAATTCATTGGCCACAGAGACCCAACAATTCCAATCTGGTGATATGATCGGATAAGTCATGCCCGGTTTTCTTAAAATACTGACAAGAAATTAACACTAACAAAATCAAGATGAGCTTATTTTATCTAACGAAATCCACTAGTTTAAACGCAGGCTACGTCACGCCTTACCTAATCAACATTTGACCTTTATGAATTTGATGTATAATTTAACAGAAACTTCTAATATATTTTTTTTTTTTGTTGAAGAAAGATCCAAGGAGAAAGCCATAAGGGAGGTGTTATTCAGGAATGGTGTTGAGTGGCCGGTTTATTTACTCCTACAGAAGGAGAAATGACCCATCCCTTTTTTTCATCTTCATGTTACCAAGCTATGAGACTGGAAATAGCTTTACGATTGCCAAGATTGAATGTTATATGTTGAATCGAATTCTCCTCCTTTTTTGTGTTACTTTAAGGAAATATGCCAAATAACTTGAGAGAGACAAGAAGGTCAATACATCAACTTGCTCAGGAAATTTGTTGATATACAGCCCATGCGGCCATGCCCCGAAGCTAAAGTTTTCAGAATATTGAGAAAAGTATGAGCCCAGAGTAGGTCCATTTCCCTTGTGGGAAAAGTCCAGGATGTGTTTGCAAATGCAGAAAAACCCAACCCTACTTGATAACTTACCATTATGCTTCATGTTTGTGTTAAAAAATAAAATAAATTATATTTTAAAATTTTATTTAATAATTTAAGTTATTAAATTAAGATTGTTATTTGACATGATATTAAAATCTTGATGATCAAGCAATCACGAGTTTGAATCTCATAATTTTTATTTATTTAATAAAAATTAAATACAAGATAATGTGGGTCTGTGCAAATTTCATGCTCAAAGAGCTTTATTTGAGGAGGTGTGTTAGAGAATAAAATAAATTGTATCTTAAAATCTCACCTAACAGTTTAATTTAATATGTTAAAATGGTTCTTTGACAGCATGAACCCAAATTTCAATGACCCATGTTCTTTTTTGTCCATCATTCTTACGTTGTCCACAGGTTCGACCATTCCATGAGTACATAACACAGTTCATAAAATGCTAAGAAGAACTGTAAAGAGTAGTTTTTGTAAGAAATATGCCCCTCCATTTTCTCTGTCAGCAGTGATTCAGGAATCAAATATGACAACAACAATGACAGCAGATGGAACTGCGCTAGACCCTTCATTTCTCGTGTTCCATATATACATGATATGAATGCATTCAACAATCGACAATCCTTGCGTTCAATTGAGATAGCAGACCATTTATGAGATGATTCATACAATTGAACCCCCATCACTGTTGGAAAATTAGAAAATTTCACCGAAATTGTGATTGAGCGTTTGAACATAACACTTTCAAGTAACGTTTTGGATTGGAAAGAACTAAAAAGAGAAGAGGTTTACAAAAACTTGGTGGATATCATGGCACACGGCCTCTAATATCAGCACCTTCCAAATGACAACAAAATCTTGAAGACACGATTATCAAAATGTTATACAGCAGCCTCAAACATACAAAACTTGGACAACTGAGAAGAAAATGTCAATAGCATTATCAGTTTTTGCAGTTAAATATTTCTCCTCCTGATCCTCCCCTTTCCACTGCTCTTCCTTTTTGCCAGCCTCGACTTCTTTTTTAGCTTCAACGACCTCTTAGTTTGATTTTCACCATCCATTTCCATATCAGTTGCAGGGCCAAACCATGATCAAAGTCATTATATTAGAAATGATGAAGATAAGAGATTTTGGAGAGTTGAGCTAATTGAATTGTATATTTCAATGACTTCAGAATTGTATATTTCACCACTCACTGAATAATACAATTGTTAACATATATATACATAGGTTTGCAGGTTTGAATTTAAAAACAAAGCTAAGATTACGTCTTGGCATTTACACTGCATTTACATTGAAGATTTGTTTGCCGTTATAAGCTTGATATTATGCTTGAATGATGGTTGCAGGATCATGTGCAGGAGGCAAGTGAATATTGGCTGAATCTGGGGGGATTTCCTTTATACGCTCCCGCAAGATGGATGAGCCATCAGCTAAGCCAATCTTGAGTAGTAAGTAATGCAGACGCTGGGAAGACATAGGCTTCGTTAGAAAGTCTGCCAGTTGGTCATGAGTGTAGACATGCTGAACATTGAGAATCTTTTTGTGAACCATATCACGGACAAAATAGAGGTCTATCTGAATGTGTTTCATCCGGGAATGCTGAACTGGATTGAAGCTAAGGTATGTAGCTCCCAGGTTGTCACACAACAGCCTTGGTGGAGATGAAATTGGGAGACACAGTTCTTTGAACAGGGACAACAACCAAACTGTTTCAGACGTAGCAGTGGCAAGGGAACGATACTCAGCTTCAGTGGAGGACCAGGCGACTGCACGTTATTTCTTTGAGCTCCACGAGATGGGATTGAGCCCAAGAAATGTAATGTAAGTTGAGGTGGAGGTGCGATCATCATAATTCCCAGCCCAATCAGCATCAGCAAAAGTGGTGACATCAAATGAAGACTGACGATTTATGTGAATGCCAAGGAAAATGGTTTTCTTCATATAGCGGAGCAGGCGTTTGGCAGCTGACCAGTGAGTGACCGTAGGTTGATGCATGAATTGTGATAGCTTATTAACAGTGAAGGAAACATCAGGACGAGTAAGAGACAAATATTGTAATCCACCGATGATGCTTCGAAATTCAGTGCTGTCACAGGGAGCTGTGCTATCAATAAGCTTGAGCTGGACCGAAGTGGAAATAGGAGAAGAGACATCCTTAGCACCCTGCATATTAGTTTTGAAGAGAAGATCCCGTATGTATTGATGTTGCGATAAGAACAACCCATTTTTGGTGGGTATAACATCCAGCCCCAGAAAATGATGAAGTGCACCCATATCTTTTAATGAGAATTGGATGCTAAGTTAATGAATCACATGAGTCAGGAAGGATGGAGTGTTACCAGTGAGGACGAGATCATCCATGTAGACCAGCAAGTAACACAGAACAGCTGCACTGTGAAAGATAAATAGAGAAGGATCGGCTTTTGAGCTGGTGAATCCCAGTTTCAGAATAGCCTGTTGCAGAGCAGAATACCAGGCACGAGGGGCCTGTTTGAGGCCATAAATAGCCTTGTTTAACCGACAGACATGATGGGGAGTGGTGGTATCGTGGAACCCCGGTGGCTGTGACATGTAAACTGTTTCATGCAGGTTCTCATGCAAAAATGCATTGTTTACATCTAACTGCCGTAATGGCCAACCTTGCATGACAGCCATGGTGAGAACCGTTCTGATGGTGGTAGGTTTCACAACTGGACTGAACGTTTCATTGTAGTATAGACCAGGCCGCTGATGATATCCTTTTGCAACCAAACGGGTTTTGAACCGAGCAATGGAGCCATTAGGATGTCGTTTGATCCGAAAAACCCATTTGCACCCAACAAGTTGGCAGTCAGGAGGAGGCGGTACCAGCTCCCATGTGCCATGCCTCATGAGGGCTGTGAGTTCCTCAGCCATTGTTAATCTCCAGTGTGGCTCACGAAGAGCCTGTCCCACACAAGCTGGCTCTACAGTATTTAGGATGGGGTGTTTTGTGGTGATGTTAAGTTGTTTGGGTTTGTAAATGTTATTCATGGAACGGGTGACCATGGAGTGAGGCCGGGTGGGTGCAGGATTGGGTGAATGGGAAGGTGAGCTTGGAGAAAGTGCACAAATAACTGATGAGGGTGGGTGACTAGGATCTGACAGTGGAGATAAGGCAGGCTGAAACTGTGAGAAGCAGGAGAAGATGAAGGTATAAGGTCACGTGAATTAAAAGACACAGCGGGGGAGTCATTACCTGAGGAAGCAGTGAGAGTGGGTATCCTTGCCGAAGTCACTGGTGGAGGCGCAGGAGGAGATGAAAGATGACCATGAACAGAGGAGGCATTTGTCGGGCTAGGTGTGGAAGGATGGCTGGAGGAGAAACCATTGTCATTTTCATGAAAGATGACATGGCGTGATTGGTAGAGACGGTTAGTCAGGGGATCAAGACAGTTGTATGCATTTTAGGTTAAGGAGTAGCCTACAAAAATACAAGGAATTGATTTTGGTTGTAACTTGTTTGTGTTATATGGCCGAACAAGAGGAAAGCAAAGACAACCGAATTTTTTTAGCTTTTTATAATTTGAAGGTTGTGTAAACAAAGTTTCAAACGGAGATTTATGGTGGAGGAGAGGTGTGGGTTGACGGTTAATAAGATATGCAGCGGTTGAAAAAGCATAGGGCCAATACTGAAGGGGAAGGGATGCATCATGTAGTAATGTGAGACCGGTTTCAACCAAGTGACGATGACAACGCTCAGAAACACTGTTTTGTTACGGTGTATGAGGAGCTGTGGTGTAATGACTGATTCCATTTGTTGTAAAATAGTGTTTTAAGGCAACAAATTCACCACCATTATCAGAATAGACAGATTTAATTTTTAATTGAAACCGGTTTTCAACAAGATTTTTGAATTGGAGAAATATGATGCGGACACTGGATTTAGTTTCCATAGGATAAAACCAAATGTATTTCATGAAATGATCAACAAAAATGAGATAGTAACGAGCCCTAGTAATGCCAATTGTACTTGAGGGACCCCACACATCAGTATAAAGTAAGTCAAGAGGGGCAGACTCAAGAGACTATTTTGACGAAATGGTTGACGATGAGCTTTATTAATAGAACATGAGGAACAAAGAGAAATATTTTTTTTATTTATTGTTGGAAGGGAAAAGGATTTGATAAGGTGAGTGATCAATTTAGGAGATGGATGCCCAAGACGTTTGTGCCATCCGTCAATGGAGACCCTTTCATGCGCGTTAGCAACAATAGTAGGAGAAGACTGCACCATTGACTTCGGAAGGATGTAAACACCATTCTCACACGCTCCTCGGAATAGAGCCGCTCCCGTGATCTTGTCCTTAACAAAAAAGAAAGAGGGGTGAAGCTCAATAAAGACATGATTTTGACGAGTAAATTGATGAACAGATATGAGATTTTTTTGTATATTAGGAACACAAAGGGTGTTATTTAAATGGAAAGTACGTTTGGGGGAATGAAGATGTAAGGAGCCAATGTGAGAAACAGGCAAACCTGAACCATCACCAATGATAACTTCGTCAGTGCCATCGTATTCGGAATGAATAGATAGATTAGCAAGATCACCAGTAATATTATGAGATGCGGCTGAGTCTATAAGCCATTTTGTATCCTGTGCGGGTGAGGTGGAACTGCAGTTCGCTGTTGGGGTGGTATACTGAAACCGACTGCAGTGTTTTGCAGTATGACCCACGCGGTCACATAGTTGGCACTTTGGAGCTGGGGGAAATCGACATGGTCCATGATTTTTGTTGCTGTCTCTCGGATTGCTAGGCTGGTGATAGTGAGCTGGAGGTTTATTTCTTTGGCCATATGATCTGTCAAAAAAGTGGGATTTTAGGGCAGATTTAAAAGACTGATTTTCTTGACTATACGAAGCCCGTCGGTGCGTGTAGTTTGCAGAAGCAATCAATGTATGGGAGGAGGCTTCAAGGCGGCGAAGATATGCATCATGACTTACAAGGAGATCATGAAGTTCCTCAAAAGTGAGTGGTCGTTCTCGGGCGCGAATAGGGCCTGCAATTTCATGAAAATCAGTTCCCAGGCCATTTAGGATATAGAGTGTTAGATCATCTTCAGAGATTGGGTGATCTATGAGGGAGATTTCATCTGCCAACGATTTTACATAGTGAAGATAAGTTTGAATTGACTGGTTGCCCTTCTTTATCATTGTGAGTTCTTCTTTAAGTTGCATTGCTCTGGTTCTGGACTTGCTTGCATACAGAGTATGCAATTTATGCCATGCATCCTTTGATGTCTTGCCATGGAGATGAGAGGAGTAATAACGGTGGATGTGGATGCCAAAATGGCACTGAGGATAAGCTTTTCTTGCCTTATCCAGTGAGTTCGTTGGACGGCACAGACTGATGTGCTGGTGGATACGGGGTAGATTTTTTCTCCAGTGACATAATCAAGAAGATCATACCTGATGAGTAAGGCTTCAAACTGAGCGCGCCATTGAAGAAATGTAGAGGGGGTAAGTTTATCATTTATCTGGGATGTGATGTTGAGGGCAATCAGAGGTGTTTCAGTTGGAGAGGATGGGGTTGAGATAGGATTGTGAGGGATCAAATTCTCGTTGAAGATTTCATGCTCTGATACCATGATGAAGATAAGAGATTTTGGAGAGTTGAGCTAATTGATAAACTTCAGAATTGTATATTTCACCACTCACTGAATAATACAATTGTTAACATATATATACACAGGTTTGCAGGTTTGAATTTAGAAACAAAGCTAAGATTACGTCTTGGCATTTACACTGCATTTACATTGAAGATTTGTTTGCCGTTACAAGCTTGATATTATGCTTGAATGATGGTTGCAGGATCATGTGCAGGAGGCAAGTGAATATTGGTTGAATCTGGAGGGATTTCCTTTATAAGAAATTTGTACGTACTACCAGAAAATATATAGTCAGTGACTTCTTGTAACTTTTAAAATTTGACAGATGATATATCAATCTACTGCTGGTTGTAATAAAACTTGAAAAAGAGGATAAAGAATGAAGAATCACAACCATGAGAAACTAGAAAATCTGGAGATCATCCATTGACCTTTATAACAAAAGTGTCAATTCTAATATTGGTAAAAACATCTACTTATAATTTAATAATCACTGTCAGTGAAATCATGCTTGTGGTAATTATATGGCATAATTGTATCCATCTGCTTCTTAAAAGATCTACATAAATTAAAAAACAAGATTTTATTTATTCATGCAGCCCAGCAGATCAACATGGTGATCTGACAACTAGAAGCTTGGCCCAACTCAAGTTTTACTTCAAATCAGTCTCCTTTTTATAACCAAAAGGATGTTGTTTTGGTTTTTCGGGGTTTTTTTATCCCCTCCTAAATGACACCGTTTCGGTTTAAAATCTGAAAGAGACTCGAAATGGTGGCGTCGACATATCAAGATGGTCATCAGGCCTGTAAAAGCCAATTACGATGGGACCTTTTGCACTGAAATTATCGCTTTCGCTTTCTTATCATCTTCACAAGGAGAAAAAGAAACACAAAAAACTCCAAATCAACAACCAAAACATGTGAAAGATATGGTAAAAAGTACAAATCCTAATCGAGGATGTAATGATTAAGCCTGGAAACACTTCGGACCCTTTAATGCTATATGAGTAGTGTTTGGTATTATTATAAGTGATTTGTGTTTAAAAATATATTAAAATAATATTTTTTATTTTTTAAAATCTATTTTCAATATCAATATATAATATAAATAATAATTTTAAAAAAAATTAATGTCACCGCAAAAACTATAGTCCTATGGAGACGATCATCTTCGTAAGGTTACTATAAAAAATATATGAATAGCCATCTTTATACATATCCACATAAATTATCATTGATAACTGAATTAGGAATTAATTTTCATCCAATTTCATACACCACAAGCCCTATGTCCGGCCATTATCCATATTAAGTCCTATGAGCCAAGCCCAAAAGAACCTAACAACCAAAACCACGAGGTGTTTTAATGATGGGAAAATGTGCAATAAGCTATTGATATGAATTTTTAGTCATGTGATCAAGTAATTCATAATAAAAATTATAAAACTCCTGAAAGATTAAAAAAATCAAGTTTAATAAGAATATGATGTAATAAAAACTTGTTTTAAAATACCAACACTATTAAAATAAAAAACCTCCATATAGTAAATACCATTTTGTAAGCGAGAAATATAATGAAAAGGCTTCAAAACCAATTATATCTTGATAATTTAAGTTTATTTTTTGTTCTAGCAAAAAAAAATATGTTAAATCAGTTTAATCATTAAAATAAATATAATGATAAATCTATAAATAATCATAAATCTTTTGTTGACTTTTTTTTTAAAAAAATGTAAAGTGTAGTGTTAGCACACTTATTAAATTCAAGATTAACAATGCAATGCTAAACACCTCCGCTGGTTAGAAAGTAGAAAATAACAAAGCCTTTGATATACATGTTGGTTCACCTCCACCAAAATCTCATACAACTTTCTGATTAATTGATGAAATCAGATGCCCACGGACCTCCCATAATTTATCAAACACAACCTTCAACGCTATTCATCCTCAGAATGACACCAATATCTTCATTCCATCTGAAATTAATTAAGATACCATCCCAAACTGATATTAGAATCCGAAGAAACAAGCAAAAACATGTAATTCTCTTCACAATTCAAAAGGGAAGTTGATCAGGAACAAAGTTTCAAGCCTTTCCAATGAACTCTACATCGAATAACAGGACTGAATCTGGAGGAATGATGCAAGAACCTGCATTAGTTATGTAACCTATGAGAATTCTCTTTTTCAATAGCCCAAATAACATCATAAAAACAAGTTCTGTCGGTTAAAAAACACAGTGAATGCTATTTATATATTTATATATAACAAGTGCAAAATTATATTTAGTTGTGAAGTATCTGTGAACCAAAGGGATGCTTAATCACCTCCTTTGCATCCAGCCCCTCTCATGCCATATGCCAGTTCTGGAGGGAGCTTCAATTTACGTTTTCCACCTAAAATCCATCAAAGATAACATGGTTGATGTCAGATATTCAAAATACAACCAAGAAGCTACTGTTTTTATATATTTTCTCGTACCAGCTAGCATAGGAGGAATTCCATCACCACCTAGAATACCTTGGTCCCAGCCTTTGATGACCTATTGGGTTCATTTAAAGGAGCTGTGAGTTGTTTAGAAATTAATCATCCAAAACCAGCAACACTGCTCCACGGTCTGTAACCGTAACATAATGCAAACCAATATATGAGAAATTCCTGCCATTCCGATCAGTTTTATGATTTACCTTGCACTCTTTTACCAACAACAATGCAATCAGTTGACTGCAGTTCTTATCCTTGAAAATGAGAAATTTTCAAAAAAGCTTCCGGTTTGAATTAACAAATCAAACTAAAGTACTAAAGGGAAAATCTTAAGAGAGGTGACCACTTAATTTAGGAAATTAAATTCATATTCCAAGACATTAGACATGTAATGTATTATTCATCCCAGATTTAGACTTTTATATTCCAGGAATATCAAATTGATTCATCATTTAATCCTTTCCCCCACAGCCACAGCAAAAAGTTTCAAGAAGAAGAGATTATATAGACATTCCCATACCTCACCAACCCCAACTCGAAACGTGAGAGGCTTTCCACGATTGTAGCTGCTATCGAAAATCTTTCCACTCTCCAATTTCCCGACATAATGTGCCTATTCATTTGTTCATCCACACAATAAAGTACCCGGGTAAGCATATAAAAACGGCAAATCTCCCAACATATCTCGTTCTTTAATGTTACTCAATGACCATGGTAAAACTGGCTTAGATGTACATGTTACAGATAAAATTTCAAATTGGCAAATGGTGCCAGCTCACAAAACCTTATGGACACAACGATTTTGATTTTCTACCTTTCTTTTAAACTGGCTGAAAAAAAGAAGATAATTACCTTAATGAGCTGTCCCTTGACAGCCTCGGGGCCAGTGCCCACAATTTTGTCACAAAAGGCAAGACCCGAAGGAGCAACTGTTAGCTCACATGGAGCTTCTTCAGCTGTTGCAGTGAGCTGTTGCTGCAAGAGAACATCAAGAAAGCCTGCGCAGAAGCCAAGACCAATTGCTTCTCTTCTCTTGAAAAAAGTCTGGCTTTCTTTCGGCTGCGGCTGTCGAGAAAAGTTTTCTTGGCTGTGGCTCGAGAATTTGATTCTCGATAATTTTGTTGTGTCAAGATTCTTAGCGGGCAGTGTTGTATTGGGTGCGCTGAGGTTTCTGGGAATGTAATTTCCAACCGAAAATGCCAATGAGTTCATGTCCACTGCCAGAAATTTGAAAGAGATAAACTTTTTGAAATAGCAGTGGTACTGGTAAAAAGAATGCTATCAAGATTCAAGCATTATCCAATCTTCAATCAGAAAAATCCATGGCCCTACTTTTCACCGACTCTGAAGCCCTGTTAGAGCCCAATTATGTATGTGGCTGGACACCGAGCACAGCTTAGCTTCTATAATTATTTAGTTAACTCAGCAAATTCATGTTTCACAACTTCACTTGTGTAAAGTCTTAATTCCAATCGATTTTGATATTTATTTGAAAATGAAATTTAATTGTAATCACTACAAAAAATAAACCTATATCCCAAATACATTGAAGACATGGGTGCACCTACAACAATACGAAATTCAAGGATGAATATAGAAGTATACAATTAATATGATTTGAAAAGCAATTTTTAACAAAAATAAAAAATCATGTCTTGATAATTTTTAGGTTCCTATATAAAAAAATAAAAGAATAATTAATTTAAGAAAACTATATAAAAATTACACAATACAGAAATAAAAAAAATATTCTAATTAAATATTCATGTGCATTTTTTTAAAAATAAAATTGTTTATTAGGTTTGTATATAATTATCCATAAAGTGATTTCTAGTATTACCATGAAAAGCTCTAATTTTACTTACAAATATGGCATGTCAAATAAATTTTTAAATATCAGTGTAATTATTTATTTAAAACAATTTAAAAAAGGTGACGGGTTTTTTATTGTGTCGGGACCTATCGACACAATAAAAAATAAAAGATATATAATAGGGTTTTTTTTTATATAAATCAAGCCCTAAAATATTTCTTCTTTTTTTTCATTCTAGTCTCCTTATTAAAAAGCTATTACAATTATTTATATATATATATAAAAAAAATACTAAATAAAAAAAATAAAATAAAAAAACTATTATTTCAAATAAAAAACTAGAAAAAACCTAATAGCACTGAATAAAAAATAAAATTAACTAAAAATTTTATTTTTTCAAAACGTTACTGCATCACCTAGTTACAAGGCATAGTTAACAAGCTTAATAAATCGGAGTGATTGTAGTGGTTCCATATTTCAAAATCTTAAAGAAAAATCAATCAAGTCGAAGGTGACAAGTGAACTTCGAGGTGTGAGCATATATATATCTGTCTCTGTCTCTCTGTGTGTGTCTGTGTGTATAACATGTTCAATGCATTTTGACAATTAAAATCTATGAACGCCGAGAATTATAAATATATGGGGTAAAAAGTGCCTAGGATCTTATAAATTGTTGATCAAAATACAAATATTTTCTGAATAAATTTAATGCAACTAGCCTGTACCTTGATAAAGTCAAAGGATAATTGATTAGATCCTTCTATAAAGTAAAACTAAATTTCCATGCAATAGAATCTAAATTTCTAGACAAGTTGTCTGTAGTCAAGTCGTCAAAGCGGGATCGCTCCGACGTGTCCAAGATTTGCTTTAGTGGGTGTCGTTCCACTAATTATAGAAGGTCTCAAGAACATCTACGAGATTTTAGTGGGTGTCGTCGTTCTACTATGGATTCAATTCCTAAGAACCTGACACTAGCAGTTTTTTCTGGCACATTTTCCTGAAACTAAGATGAGTGCCTGGCTTTCTTCTTGATTTTAAACAACTTATGTTGAAACTTGAAAGAACTGAAGTTTCTATTGAAAATTAATATTGAATTATGCAATTAGATCCTTGTTTAAAAAACAATATTAGATGTTTATTGAATGATTTGGATATGCTACAACACTACGTGAACCGTACGAATGACAAATGGCATGCATACGCTCGTTGAAAGGAGAAATTAACATGGAGATAGATATGAGGTTACTCATTGAAAATGACACCGATCTCCTAATTAAAAATTTAAAAGGCTAATCTTGAAGATTTAAGTTTGTAATTTAATGGGTTTATTTTTTAAAAATTATTAATTTAAATGTTATAAATTTCAGGGTTATTGAAGGTTTATATAATTATTAATTTCAGAACTCATAGAAATACATGTAAATTCACTTGAATATTTATTTTAATAATAATAAAAAAAATAGTTTGAAGAACATCTACGGCAGTGCTAACTTTAGTATATAGGAAGAATTAATTTTAACTAACTAAAGATGTTGTGTAAGAAAAGTAAACAAACGTACGTACGGACCAAATTAATTAAATGAAGGAGGGAGATAGAGATGGAGATTTCCGGTAATATATTAGTGTGAGGGTGAGGAGTTATTACACATTGATAACTTGACAAGTGGGGATACTCAAGTTGGTTTGGCTTTTGATTATTAAAAACTTAACAGAGATAACGATGGAGCTGTCGGTAAAAACTCTAAATCTAAAGATAGAATTTCTCATAATGGAACGGTGGCCCAAACCGTCCATAAAAGCATCATCTAGAAGTTTAACCATCGAATTAAAGGCAAGACCCACTCCCCCGACATTCGCAAGAAAGAGCTTGATTGACTGCCCCAGAACCGAGGTGATTAAGGTCAAGGTTTTTATCAAGTGGTCACAGAGCCTAACCATGCATACTGTTGCTGGACTCGCTTCAGGTTGACCTGTGGTCCGGCCTCTCGAGTCCAGTTACGGTGATGTTATGGTTTTTCAAGCTATCTTTTGGGCATTAGAATAAAATCTTCTCATGTAACCATTTTAATCTTTATATTATGAGTTTACTGTGATTTAGAGTTGATTGTTTATTTTAATTCATTTTTTATATGATTATTATAATATAAAAAAAATATTCAAATATCATGTTTGTATTAAAAAAATATTTTAACAACGAGATATAATCTATTTTTTTTAAAAAAAAACTTAGTAAAATAAAAAGTTAAAAACTATGTGATTAAACTTTGTGGAGTTAATGATTTAGTATGTGAGTTTAGCACAATAACTTTGGTTCACGAGTTTAATAAAGTAAACTTGATAATCGTCTATTTTTCTAAGAAATTATCATTTTAAAGTTATTTTAAAATTATGTTATATTTTTATCGATCATTCAAGTTATTTTTAAACCTATTAAATTGATTGATTGACTTTGAGTCAGCCTCCACACGGTTTAGTTGGAAACTCAAGCTAGATATAAAGTTAAATTCACAGGTTTCAAGATTAAATTGTTTTTTTTATTTAATGATATTGCCAAAAAAATTTCAACACTCTTAAATATTTTTTTCTAAGTTTTTTTTTTGAAAATAGTCTAACTCTAGCTAGGTTTGAATATTTCCACATATTTGTGTGTCTACTTGAGCTTTGAGCTAGGTTTGTAGTTGTGATTATTGTCACTTGAGCTTTGATTGATTTGCCGACAGATCAACAAATATTACAAGAAAGGGTTTAACAATCTGATCACTGTCTTATTACAGGAGGCTGCTTAAGCTAAAAACGCACAAGTATAGTTCTTAATTAGGGGTCTAATTATATATGGAGAGCTGTATTTCAATAACGACTTGCCTTGCAGAATGATCAATCAAGACGAGGGACGAATTCCGAGTCATGCCTTGATTTTCAACTCCCAAAAGAGAAAAAGAAGCGTGGTCGATTCTATGTATATTTATGGTAAGATCCAGCTGCTTTAATTAAGTGCAATTATATATTAATTAGAGGGAAACCAAATTGACAACATTTTGTAAATGAAACCCAAAAGGTTAAAAGGACAGGTTTTCCTCCTAAAGTCTGTGTGCTAGATTTTGTGTGACCTCGATCGTTGCTGCCTTGCTTTAGCACGAGATTTTCTCCCCTGAAAAGTGTAAAGGGTAACAAACAAGGAAAGCGAGGGGTGAAAATGATGAAAGCAGACATATCCAATCATAATGATCTTCGTTGACATCAAGAAATTGGCACATCCAATCAGCTGTTTGAGTGAAGAAAGGATATCATAAGCCTACTAGATGTATTTATATACATTAATTTCTACGTACACATGTACGAGCATGTGTGTATGTAGTATGTACAGATATGGTATGTGCAGTAGTATACTTTGAAAAGGAGAAAGGGGAGACAGCACTCGGAGTGGAGGGCTTTTTCATGTTGAATTTTGATGCAAGAAATGATGTGCTTATCTTGAAATCATTAGGTTTTCCCCTAAATGGCCATAGTATTATGATTAATCCTCCAACGTCCTTAATCATGTTCTTTCCCAATTGTGTAAGAACACCTTTTGTTTGGCCTATCGAGGTATGTAGTGTTCATTACAACTCCACTGCTTTTATGTTTTACTAAATTCAAACCAAAAAGAAGATTTTCTTTAGCTTCACTTGCCAAATTTAGTTCATGCTCTAACATGTTTTGCTGCGCGCGCGCGCACTTCGTAACTGTGCTTCACTATAGGGCTGAATTATGTTTTTTACATGAAAATGATGTTTAGGTACTGCATGTGTGTTTTTTTTTCAAATGCCGAGTCATAGATTCGACGTGGTTGAATAAGCTGACTTTAATTCAATTAGATAAAAAAATAGGGAACAACAATAAATTAATTAAATTTAAAAAGAGAAGTAATCAGGATAATTAGATTTTTTTTCTTCAAAAGAGAATAAACAATGTATCTTAATCCACATCTTATTAAATACAGAAAAACGAGACAGGAAAAAAACTGGTTTTGGTTAACTCGAGTTAGTATGATAAACATGTAGCTTTGATAATTATGATGGCACCAACCTAAGATACCGTGTCCCAGATTATGAAATTGAAATAACCTAATAAAAAATAAAAAGAATTATAAATTTTTTTTTTAAAAAAAAAAACCTATGTTAACTTTTCAAACCCATGATCCGGGTTATTAGACCCGAAGTACGCTATTTGATAAAACCGTGAGGTTTAATTCTCAGTCAATTAAATATTGAAGGGTGAAATTAAAAATATAATTTTAATTATACAAAAAATTAAAAAATAGTAATTAAAAGAATGATGATCAAGATTCAAATACCAAATAAATTTTATATTTTACTGAAGGGTGAAATTGAAAAAGAAAATTAATTTAATAAAAGAAAAAAAATCAAAACAATGAGAATCAAAATTGATATAAAAACAAAAACAAATTTATGATTGAAGGGTGAAATTGAAAAGAATAATAACTTATACAAAGTGGTTAAGAATAAAAAAAAATAGATATTAAAAGAATAATGATCTTAGTTGAAATACCAATAACAAAGAGGGCTAATGTGTAATTTTTGGGGGAAAAGAGAGAAAAAAATATATATATAAAAAAAAAATCCATCAGCAGCAAACCAGATCATCATAAAAAATACATATCGTATCAATAAAAAAAAATAATACAACGCTTCTAATGACACAATAAAAAAAATATTTTTGAAAGCTAAAAAACATTGTATATGTTACTTGAAATGAACAGGCACTTTCCACATGCCTCTCGATGTTAATAATAAAACAAGAATTGCTGGGAAAAAATCAAAACCCCCAAACTTTAGTTTTAATTTTCTTTTCTTTTAAGGCATTTATATCTTTATATCATCATCCGCATAAACCTTTCTCATTCTCATGTAGCTGGTTTAATTAGACATGAAGATATATCCAGCAAACAAATACTTACAAGTAATATGTGCCATACAAGGATGTTGCTTCTTCAGGTATCATGTTTTGTAACTAATTGATTGTGTCAAATTACTAATCAGCCCAATTATTAGCAGTAACGTGTTTTTTTATTTGGTTAAAAGGAAAGTAGTAATCAAGTTGAGAGCAAAGGTTCAAAAGAACACTTGAAGTTTCCAAGACACACAGTGAGACCAGTGGTCCTCTCATGAGTACACCCAAAGTTAAATTTCCACACAATCCCCCCTCCCCTCTCTCTCCACATATTGATTTGCATATAGACGTCAAAAGCAGGATCACCTACCTTTATATAAAGGTGAAAGATGTAAGCATTTTTAAACCCGCAGAAGATTTGCTAGAAGATACAAGGAAGGAAGCACCCCTGATCAATTCTAAATGGTGAGTTTTGATATTCAGGAGGGTTTGGGAAATAAAACGGGCCATCAATGCTGCAGAAAACAGAAAGTCAAGAGAGGGCTATGGTCTCCAGAAGAAGACAAGAAGCTAATAAAATATATAACCGTCCATGGTCATGGTTCTTGGAGTTCTGTTCCACATCTAGCAGGTATATATGTGTACATAAAACTCTAGTGCTCTTTAATCTTTTAATTTAGTTCTCTCTTATTTAGTAGAGCTCTACTTTAATCCTCTTTCTTTCGCGGCCAGCGACCCCCCCCCCCCCCCCCCCCCCCATTGTATTGTTTCCTTTCCTTGAAATGGTTGCTTATAATTATTCTTTCAGGGCTGGAAAGGTGTGGAAAGAGTTGTAGATTGAGATGGATAAACTACCTGAGACCGGATCTCAAAAGAGGTTCAATTACCGCAAAAGAAGAGAGGATCATCGTTGATATTCACAGGATACTAGGCAATAGATGGGCTCAAATAGCTAAGCATTTGCCTGGCAGAACTGACAACGAGGTCAAGAACTTCTGGAACTCATGCATAAAAAAGAAGCTTATTGCACAAGGGTTAGATCCAAACACTCACAATCTCCTCTCTTCTAATTATAAACACAGCAATAACAACAATGCATGGAAGCTCTCTTATCATTCCCATCAACAACCCACCTCAACTTTCACAGTGAATTCACAAATCAGTGATATCTCATCAATGGTTATGAAAGCACCCCCTATTCCATTCCCTATGATTCCTCTTGCTCCTGATACTAATCCTCCCTTATCACACGAATTCTCATCCTCATTAACATATGAATACCAAAACCCTAAAACGCAAGCTTTCTTGGAGAGTACTGCAAGCCAATCTTCAATCGGAAGTGTTCCTATATTCTCTTCTACTTCACATCCATCCGAGTTTGGTCTGTTAGATGAGAGCTGCATGTGGGCTGGTGGCTACGAACCCACTCAATCCATAATACCTGAAAAAAAGCAGCCAGAGCAGCAAGTGGAAATTGAGAAGATCACCAGTGAGTTAATAGGTGCTGGGCAGCAAATGGATGCTTCATTTGAAACTTCTAACTTTGATTTTGATTTTGATTTTGTGGAGTCGACTCTGCTGCCTTGTGGGATGTACTATAATCAGAGCCCCATAGATCAACTTGCATGGGATTCATGGGCCTTGCAAGAGAAAAAATGATTGTTGTGGCAATGATACTAATTCACCCTACAGAAATAAGGTTTAAGACTAGTACTGGTATGCTTGTTGACGGTGTTGGTAATAGCAGTACGTAATCTTCAAAGTGTTTGAAGATCAGTTGAAGCAATGGAGTTTTCTTGTATTAATGTTCTAAGTACGTAGTTTCTATCTGGACTAATTCTGTAACTTCGAATGTCATAGAGTAGTACGAAAGCATACTTTGGCTGTAAACTTGTATCCAATAATCAAGTAGCTTCCTTCTCTTCGTTTCCCCCCGCTTTTTGTGTCTAGCTTCGTCTTCCTATAATCTGATAAAATATTTTATAGTTTCTTAACTTCTTCAAGAAATCTAACTTCAATACCGAATTATAATTACAACTGGGCAGTTTCTCATGCATTGATTTTTCTCAAGTTTATATGTAATGGTTTGTGACAATTCATAAAAAAAAAATAACAATGTATGTGCCTTGTTTAAAACTGCTTCGAAAACAACGACATGTGAAGGCCATTTCTATATATGCAAAAGCATTGCTCCCCATTCTAAAGCAGAGACCCTTTGTCCACCAAAGCAACAACAAAAGACCACTTGAAAAGACTCCGATATTCAAGGGGACACAGTGCTGTCAATCTTGTAATTTGATGGTCCTTGCCGGCTTTCCCCGTTCTAGCAACAAATTAGATTAATAGCGGTATATGTATTCAAAGCAAGAATGAGGCATGGGGATTGAATGGGGAAGACATTTGGTTCTTTGTTTCTAAGTACTTAACTTCGAGAGTACTGCACTTTGAAACCTTCGACAAATCTGCACAAATTAACTGCACCTCTTGAATTACATGCAGGTTCTTTCACTAACACCGTTTAAAGCAATGCTTTTCTCGATCTTAATTTAAATCTCGAATTAGATTGCTTTGATTTACATTTTTTTTTTATTGTACATGCAATTAAATTGCCTGACAGCATGCCGCTAGGTCAAAATAACTTGTGAATACTTGTAATTTTTTTTTAATAAATATAGAAACTCCAAGATGTCTAATTAAGTAAATATATTTCTCATCTAATTAAGTAAATATTTTTTTAGAAAGAGAAAATATAATATAATTATAGAAAAATATTTAAAAATATATATGGAATAAAAAAATAAAAATTATAAATCTTTATTTTGAATGATTTATAATATATTTAATAATTAAAGATCCGAATAATGAGCATCTTATGCCACATGCTAAGAGTTATTAAGAGTAATTTATTGCTTTTAATTAATCACAACATTTCTTTTAGAATTTATTATAAATATTCTTTAAAAATTACTCTATAAAATAGAACTTATTTAATATGTTTAATAAATATCATTGATTTTTATTTAAATATTTGATTTTTAACCCTATTTTGACATAAATTAACAATACATAAAGTTTAATAAAAACCACACGTTAGCTTTTCCCATCATTAAAAGAATAAAATTTGAAAAGATTAAACTTGTATCAATTTTGTCCTTTACGTCTTAGGAATTCTAAATTAAGTATTTTCACCCATTTATGATAGTGGGTGAAAATCAAACCAGTGGGTGAAAATCAAACCCAGGTTGGAATTTATTTTTTAATAAAAAAGTTGTTTTTAACATTTTTTTTGTTTAGGAATTAAGGTCGTAATTGAGAAATCAAAATTATTTAGAGATAGAATTGATACAAATATTTGTTTGGGAGCAAGATTGTTACTGGCCCAATCGTTGGGGGGCTTTTTTTCCCTCACTAATTTTCGAGGAAGCCTAGATTGTGGAGAAATCGAAGGAACCGACCGAGATGGAACTACAAGTTAAAACCATTAGCAGCTATAGTTTAAAGGCGCCGTCACCCCCCGCTTGCTTCTTCCTTCCTTTATTTGTCCTTCCTAATTTCTCTGCCCAAACAAAAAGCATACCAACAAAGACAGCAAGACAGTTCTTTGTTCTTTGGAAAAACATGCCACAAGGTTCCCCTTCTTCTTCATCTTCTTCTGGTTTTTTTATTTTTTGTTTTGTTGCTAATAAGACTAGTAATAAAATTTGTTCGCAGAACTTCCGGGGTTTTATTATGACAAAGAGAAGAACAGGTATTTTCCTCTCAAAGGCCCAATTCCGGGTTCCTCTCGCTCTTCTTCTTCTTCAAACAATGCTAAAAAACCATCTACAAACAATACCCAGGTCAGTATTTGTTGTATTTATTTTAGTGTATGATTTATTGGGTTTCAAGTGCTTTCATTAAAGATGTCAATTCCGTGTTAATTGGTGATGGATGCTTAGTATTGTTAACAATGGCTTTAATCTGTGTCTGAAATAAAGCTTTGAACTTTTTGGTTTTTGTTTAAAGTTGTTCAGGGGTGATTACTTTAAATAATGTAATATGTGTTGCAATGTGTCTAATAGGATTCTCCTACATTAGCTTTCTTTTCATTTTCTAATCTTTTTTTGAAAAAAGGTAGAACTTGGAACTCCAAGGCTTGCTCCCTCTTCTTGCTTTGCGGAATTAGTGTACTGGGCAAAATGACCATCAGTCATATGTGATCAAAATTTGTGGTCTTCTAATCCACGAGTATTGTGAGATAAACTAAAATCATTTACTTTGTTTATGCTGTTCCCACTTCTTCTTCCTGTCATAGGTGATCAAAATTGGTTTCGGCATATTTATCACTTTCCATGATTCCTGTTCATAACACTGGCACTTTCCCAAAGTTAGGGGCTTCATTCATCATTTATTTGCTCTTCATGCATGCTTTTTGTATGAGAAATTGAGATGCTATTTCTGGTTTTGGAAGAACCTGTCTTTACTTCGTAAATTTAAAATTCTCTATGAAGATAAGAAAGTTTGATCTTTCAGTTTTAGAGCTTGAATTGTTTCTCAATAATAAAATGGTGTGGTGTACACCCCAATAATGAAAGTAAAATTGTGTGGCAAATGATAGAATTCTCCATCATTTTATATTGTATGTATTGCTTCCAAGCCAATGGTTTCACATACATATAGATTGGAAGGAAAAAAATGATAGTGGTGTGTGTAACTTAACCAATCTTGAGTGTTCCACCTATCATGATGTAAAATTATTCAGGCATTCCAGCAAGTCAAGATTATTGCCGTGGCTGTTTTAAATCTGTCTATAAATAATGATCTTTTCCTTTTCGTTAAATTTGTTCTAATGAGAATATTTTATGCTAACTTATAACAAATTAGATATGCATCTTAAGTTACCCAATATATACAAGCAACCGTATGTTTCGCCTTTTCCTGCTCCGTTGATGGGTGTGTTCCCAAATATTGTAACTTATCCATGGTTGTTTCTTTAACTTCTTTCAATGCTGCAGGAATCCAACTTTTGTAGGAGAACTGGAGTAAGAATATCCCAACTGCTTCAGGGTAGGGAGTTGAATGGTAATGTAATAACTTCCAGCAAAGGGAAGTGTGACTTCATGGAGGAATTCCTAAAGATACAAGCATCCCAACCAGTGGTATGCTGATAAAATATGGGCTTGTAAATTTGAATGCAATTGTTTTCAGGTTTCTTCTGTTGATTTCAGCAGCATGAACAACACGCATTTCTGTACTGTTAAAGTAGAACTTTCTTATTATTTTTAAACTACTTATAAAAGCCTCTTAAATGAACAAATTGTTAGAACCGGAAATTTATTGCATAAGTTTTGAAGCTCAAATTGAAGAGCAGGACACTTTGATGTTGGATGAGATTTGAAGAGCAGTGTGTGTCTTTAGATGGATCAGTGAATGTTTTAATCCCTTGAAGAGTGACTGTTAGTGACTTTAGTCAGTGAAGGGTAAAGGCATGCATTGTTTAACTGAGGTGAATTCCATTCATTCTTTCCTTTGTTGTAACCATTGGAAATGTACTAAAAATGACATCTCAAAATTATTAAAATTCAATGTAATCTTGCCATTTATTCCTATCTATTGTGACGACTTTTTTCACTGATTTGAAACAAATTGCTGTCAATTTTTGATATGTCAATTAACATTTCAAGATCTTGCTGGATTTTCAAAAACCTTTATGGATTTCAGAGTGAATTTCTGTGCTATCGCTTTCTCTCATTAGAGATTGCCCAAATTTATTGTTGTTTTATAATTTTATTTATGTTGAAGGTTTGGAAGTACCGGTCAACTGAAAAGATAGCCGATAGTGCCATGGACCAAATACATATTGATATTCACACAGCAGAAGGTCAAACTGAAGCAAATGTTCTAATAACAGGCGGTGTAAATGGCTCTCTGAGGTATAATTGGTGCTTATAATTTGATTTGCTATTTTCCAGCATCCTGCTGCTGACATTTGCATGAAGCTCAAAACAGTTTTAGTGCTTGAGGTTATGAAGAAACATTTACATGCTTCCTAGCAGATTAACTTGTAAACTATGATGTTAAGCCCTAGATAGTAGTGGAATTTCGTTAGTTAACCTGGTATATAATAATTAGCGTTGTTATGTGGAAGTATGTGTCTTGTAAGCATGTTGTATAGTTGCTTGGTGACATTTTATCCTCAACATAAACCTTGCAAAATTTGCATCTCACTTCAGAGAGAATCAGATAAAGTGTAAAGATTTGAGTACCTCCATAGGAATTATTGTGTTTACTATATTTGATAGTATCATTTAACCATTTTCTTGTCTGGAAATATTTTCATGGTTTTCTTGAAGAGTATCTTTTCATGGTGATACTGGAGCTTTGATATGTTTGTGATTATATAGGTGTTTGATTTGCCACAATGTATCCAGGTCTGGACTTTTCCTTCCTAATATGTGGCATTATTAACATATGACCATTAGGCTCTTAGAGAGGTTTTTTTTTTTAATATAAAAAAAGAACAAATATGCTCCACCATCAGAGAGCACGGTAGAACTTTCACCAAAATATGCTTCTAGCTTGACTGTGTTAGCACGTAACTATTTTTGTGTGCCTTTGTATGTCCTGCAGAAAAGTATCACTCTTTGCCACAGCTTCCTTTGTGCAATCAAAGGATCCTTTCTTTTTTCTCTGCTAAGTTCAGTAGCAATGTTGATTTACTGTTTATTTTTGAGATAACTATGTGCTTTTGTGACTTGCTTTTCTTATCATTATGCAGTTCTTCCGCATCTTTTGTCGTTTTATTGTGACTATAATATTTATTAGTGTACATTACTGGCTATTTCTTTTCAAGTTTGGTGCTCTCGCAGTCTTTTTGAAGTTGGAAAAGTTGGAGAACATAATCATGGGGTAGAATGCATTCCAGATCGCATGTGGCCTGTTGTTGAAGAGAAGAGAGCAGAGTGTGGTAAAGACCCTGGGTGTATTTGGAGACCTCCAGGAGCTTCTCTACATATGTCTTCAAATATATCTTGTATAAAAATGTGTGGAAAGCACTCTCCCATCCAGCAGGCATTGTATCCTATTTCAATTTCATTTTTTACTTAATTAGTTTGTCCATTGCTTTAATTTACATGTTCATATGGTTTTTTTCTTTAGAAATCACTAGTCAATCTACTAGCAATCGAACTTGGTTAGCCCATGTTTGTTTTCGCTATTTGGTCTTGATTGTTCAGGAGATTTGATCTCTTTGTTTGTCTTGGGTGTTGTCAGCCTTATATAATGGATTCTTTTACCAGTCTTAAAGTTTTCATTTCCTGTCCTGGAAATCTCAGTGTTATGAGATACAGAGATCTTGCAGGGTGTGGTGGGCATGCATTGTCTTCTGTTAAATTGTGGTGTTGCTGTTGTGTTTTCTTCTTGATTAGTGGCCTTTATAGCTTACATATTTGGAGTTCACTCTTGGCACATCTTGTTTGCTCCAGCCACTCCCTTTTCACTTCTCATACCTTTTATATGGACAATACAGTTTCATTATGAAAGCAGAGAATTCTATTTTTGCACTTGTAATTCCTTAATGCAAGGAAACAGGATAACTACTCTTGGATCCGAGACATCCGGAGGATCTGTTTATATTCTTAACCTTGTCGAACCAGTAGATTTTGATTCAAGTTCTGCTCTAGGTGAAATGATGCGCAAAACTGCTGATTTCAATTGCACCATTTGGACTGCAGATTGCAGTCATAACTCGAATCGGGCAGTGATTGGCAAGTATTCATCTTTCTTCGTCTTCGTCGTCTTCTTCTTCTTCTTCTTCTTTTCATTTTAGTGTATCAGTCTTGAAATTAACTGGGATTTGTATTATGTTTACTGCTCTGGATTTGGGATATAGAACTTTGCTAGAAACCTTTATCTTGGAGTTTTGCATGTTATTGGATTTAGTTTGCTTCTTTTGTCTTTTAGATTGATGCTTTGAAAAGATAAATAAAAACTTGCCAGGTCCAGTCTGTTGTTTACCACTTGGATGTTAATTATTTACCACTATACATGTTATTTGAGATGAGGTCTGTTTGATGATTTATTTGGTAGGAATTTAACAATAGTTAAAACCCATTGGAATTAATTCTGTGTTATTTTCAGGAATTAACATGTTTGTTTATTTCTGGTTACAGGAACAAATGTAGGAGCGGCCCTGGTCAATTTGGAAACTGGAATGACATCATGGGTGTGTAGAAGCAAAAGTGATGTTTTGTCTCAACAGCTTGATCCATCGGTAACATTCTAATCCTCTTTGGTACCACACATGACACATGCATTAAGTTTCCTTATGGCCACTGGGACATTATCATCTCACGCGACTGTACTATGATGGTGAAAGACGTGGAAATGTTTTGATAAATTGATAAAGGATATTTTATCCTGAACCTCATGCTAAAACCAAACTGAACCTATTTGCTCAAATTGCGGGACCTTTATATATGAGGGTTAGCAATTTGACAGACTGAAAATGATGAAAAAGGAAAATGATTCTGTTTCTGAATTTTAGTTTTGCATGCTGAGTGCTCAAACTGCAAGTCGTATAGCAAGTTCAGTGGCTTTCTACCGATAAGTTTAATGTCATTTTAACGATCATGAGGCACATGGAACATAATCACAAACAATTGGAGCCACTTGTCATTACTGACCTTTGTCAATCATCTGTCTTACAATTTCTGAAATATATCTGGATTTTCTTTTGCTGCAGGGGAACATTGTTTTATGTGGGCTAAGAAATGGAGCAATTTTGACTGTTGATGTTCGTGAAAAACAAGAGAGGGTTTCAGATAGATTTATTAGGCATAGAATACCTTATTCATCACTGGGCAGACAGGGTCCAAGTTCTAGCAAACAATGGTTTGAGGTATTAAAACCTTTAGATATGATAAATTTTGCAGGTACCAAATTCGTTGCCAAGTTGTTCCCAGAGTGAACATTCATCTAAGAAAAATATTATGGAACTTGAGAGGATGGTACCATGTTAACTAAATTGACTTCTACATCTAGGAATCACAAAGAGAAATAAAACTCAAATTAGAAATAGCACCAGGGGATTGGACTAGTTCTTAAGTTAATGTCTGACCAATCAAAACCCCAAATTGAAATGAGAAATAATAATAAAAAAAACAATGAGAAATTTTCTTTACTTTTCCCTTCAGCAGCATCCAAAAAATTGAAATGCAGTGTTTTTTTTCTAAATTCATTCTATATACTTTTCCCAGGTTTTGTTTTCGTTCAAAGAAATGAATGCATGAAGCTGTGCATGCTTTTAACTTGAAATTTTGTGGAATATACTTGATTTTTACAGAAGGGCACTACTACATAGCTGTTCTGCTGAAAGAGAATCCTTTAGAGGACACCGGGATTCCTTAGTGTCCTCACTTTTAAAGTCATTAGAATCTATTCATCTATTGAAGTTGTGCATGGATCATCTATTTCATAATTATTGCACTTAATTTAATGATTTTTTTTTTTTAAAAAAAAAGGTGATGAGAAATTATTAGGAAATAGATGAACTTAAACACCAGAAAACTTTTTATTTTGGTAAAAAAGAACTTGATCAGTAGCAACAATTCATGGGTTTGATCCTGATTTTACAGTGCCATTGTTTTAAACTTCTACAGTGTTCAATAAAACCTAAATCAGAAAGATCAAATATCATGTAAAATTTTACCTGCTGTAACTCTTTTCACATTGGATACCTCCTACTGCTAAGCAAAGGGTAACTTCACAGCTGGTTATTTTGTTTTGTATTTTTATTGTTCATTAAGGAACCAGTTTGTGAAAACTTGGGTGATTGTAGTAGTTTTGTTTTGTGTTGTATTTGAGCTTGGTAATTTCAGATTTTTTTTTCTTTCTTTTTTAGCTCCTTTCCTTTCCTGCTGTGATTTGTTTTACACAATATCTCTTACTCATTAGTGATGAATTAAGCAAGGAACTGCTATATCTCTTACTCATTTTTTTTTTTACTTTGTATCTCTTACTCATTTGGAACTGCTCATTTCGGTAAAGTTATGGTAACTAACCTGGATGTGATATTTTGCAGGTCAAAGGAAACATATACCCTTCTCGTACTATTTTGATGCCTTCATCTGTATGCAGGTTAGTGGACTTCTAAAACTTGTAATTCCTGGTTTCTAGTTTTAATATTTTCTCTCAATTTATGTAACTTCTGCCTTCTTTTGAATCTCTAGTTTGGTATCGCTTCAGTCTTACGACCAGTACTTCTTGGCTAGCTCTATGGATGGATTGGTTAGTATTGACTAATAGTTTGCCATTCTTTTGATTCTTTTGTGGATGTCCTCTTACTAATGTGCTCCTGAATAGTTTTAATAACATATCAAAGCATCTTTTTTTTCTAACTTAATATGTATAAGGAGATGACAAGGTGCAGAATTTTCTCCTTTCAATAAGTAGTTCACTAAGTGATTGGATCATGGCCCAACAAGAGCATTTAATTTACCTTTTGTATTATCATAAAATATTTTTGATAGTTTAACCAAACCCCCCCACCCTCTGCACCTAGGTGGACTGATAGCTGGAAAGTCCATTTCAATTTTGAGGGAGGTTGAGATATACATGTGGATAAGCAACAATAAGAATTTATTGCATGAGTTGTCTGAAATATCAAGGTATATGAAACAATGTCTGAAAGCCCTGCAAAAGCATCATGACCAACCTGCAGTGAATTTGAGATAATTGGTCTATATTTTGTTCCACCTAGGTGGGTCAAAAGCAGCCCACATCTCTCTCTCTCAGTTTATTCTGTAAATCTCCCATTTCCATCTCTTTGGCTTATGTGTGCTTTTCTGTTTGGGGTGCATTCGGTTCAAGTTTAGACAAGTAAAGGCGAACTGTTCCATGAGTAGCTATAAAGAGTGGAAAAGTTAGTTTTTTATGATGTTTCCTTGTGATAGCCTATTAAGGGCATTTTGTTAGTGTTAAGAATGAAGGATTAAAACTTGCTAATGTTCAGGGTGAGATTTTTTTTACAGTCCCTTTCGAGGCAAAAGGTCAATGAAGAAAGGGAAAAAAAAAGAACCTTATGTTTCTTCCCAACTCATGCATGTTGCATCAATCTCATTTGCCACATGAAACAACTCTATATTGAGAGAGCTTGAGTGCCTTTTATCACACTTCAATTACAAATATGAAAACTATCAGTGGCAGTGGTACTGGTTGTTGTAATGGGCTGGCTGTGGAAGTGTAGGGAGGCTAAGGTGGAGGCTGTGGTGTTTGCTGCAGAGTTGTTGCCAACATTGTTGTTGTTATTGTAGCTTAGATCAACATCAGCATTGTTATATGTTATTGTAAAAGTTCTACTCTAATATGTCCTTGTTGTTGTTGACGTGGGCACCAGCTGAAATGTAGCTAGGCACATTACCATTGTTGGGGGTGTCATAAAGGAGGTTTTAATGATGTGGTTTGACCATGGAAGATGGCTATGGTGATGGTGGTTTGGCCATGGTGGGTGATGGTGTTGTATATGTATATGTATGTAGGTGTTTGGTTTGTGTTCAAAGTCATTTTGATCTTCTGTAACCTGTTTGCATTCGGAGTGTTGAAGGAAGGTTTTGATGATGGTTTGGCCATGGTGGGTGATGGGGGTAATGGTTGTTTGGCTATGGTTTGTGTTGGCCGTGGCAGTGATGGTAGTATTCTTTTTTTTTTTTATTATTAAAAAATTATTTTTATGTTTCATTGCTTGTTTGGATTTTTTTTTTAATTTTGTTTTAATTTTAATTTAATTTTCACAATCATTCAAAAAAATCTTCAAAATTAATAAAATATTAATATTTATGAGAAAATGCATGTCAACCAAGGTTAAAAGGAAACGTGCAGTGTCAAGAGCATAGTTACTGTTCACATTCGATGGAGGGCTGACATGAATTAAGCTTTTTTTACGTGCAAGGACTCGATTGCTATTTTTGAGGTAGGGGGTCAATATTTTGTTGTAGGACTGATAGGGTTGTAAACCCGTTGTTTCTCTGAAAAAGGAAAGCTCTGTAATCACACATAAAAGGGCCTCATGTCTCGCATGCTTTCGCCCCCCTTCCTGTTGGTTATTTTATTTACCATGCCTGCTTTTTTGTTTTTCCGTAATTGCTAATAAATCTCATTGCTGTTTCAGTTTCTAGCTTCAATATCGCCCAGTTTTTTAGTCCACAAATTTCTTTCACATTTTTTAAATAGTAACTAAGAGTAAAGGAACTTCATTTTCCTGCTTCTGTATTTTCTCTTGTAGATTAAGCTTTATGATCAACGCATGACTAAGAGAGGTGCTGTGCAATCTTATGAAGGACATGTGAACTCTCATACTCGTTTACAGCTTGGAGTAGACCAATCGGAGAGATTTGTTATGGCAGGTTTGTACCATTTCAATTCATGCCAGTACTTTTAAAAGCCATTTCACTTAGATAAAGGCTTCAGAAATTATTTTGTGTTTACCACTAATATATTCTTCTCAGGAGGAGAGGATTGCAGTTTGCGACTTTGGAGCATCAAGTCTGGCAAGCTGCTTTTCGAGGAAAAAATTTCTGATTCAGTTCTCTCAACTGTGTGTTGGAAGAGATCCGAAAGTAAGCCACCTGCCTTGTATCGTGATGAGTCTCTGTTTCTTTATCTGTTCTCTTATTTCAGGGTGGATAACCTTCAGGTGCTATTTCACTTGTTTAATCTTTTACCATTTACAAATTTGATTCTGCAGGATTCGTGAAGACATTGAATGAAGGAAAAAGCTATGAAGAGTGCTTATCTAGGCAGAACCATAGTTGGGGGACATGGTTTGGATCACAGGAAGGACTGTTCTACATTAGTTGGTCATGAGTCAAGAGCACCATTGATTAACATATACCAGTGTGGAGAAAAAGAGTCACCGTGGATTTAAATCTCCAACGCTAGAACATTTCCTGGAAATGTTCGAGCGCACGAATTTTGTTGATACTGGAACATTTTGTAGATGGCAGTAACCTATCTCTTCTTTGTATCTTAGTGGACATTTTTAGGAAACAAATTAAGGTCATGTCTTGTTTTGATTTAAGATGGTAATAAAATTTGTAGAGAATCACAGTGATTCGCAAATTTCAACAAATACCAAATGACAAAACATTGGTTCCCTGTGAAGAAATATTTGTCCTTGATAATCTCTTAGCACGTCAGCGTTGTTGGGAGACCTGGGATGGCATTGAAGATTTAATTTTTGCATCATTTGACGTTCATAAAATGGGAAACGACCAATCTTGAAATACGTGGAATTTACTTCATCTTTAGTTATCTTGCAGACCAAACTCTTCGTTTCCAGTAGCATCGTCATTGAAGTAACAGAGTCTCCTTCATAAACTTCTAATGGTCAATGGTGACCGTAAGTTACAGAAGGTATTCGACAGGAAACTTGACGATTTCAGTGAGAAGATGCGACGATGAGATGCGACCAGTAATGAGCATCCAGAATTCGATTCACTCAAGGTTGCCAGCATCTCTATATATTTCTTATTTTTTGGGGAGGTAGCTTATATATCCACACACACGAACACTTACCTTCAAATTTTTCGTTGGCTATTGCATCTCAATAGAGTACTGATGTAATTGTGTTAATAAAACATTGGTTATTTAAGAAGGGAGTTTGATTAATAGGGTCTTTCTATTATTAATTTGAGTAACGGAATCTATGTGCATTTCACTTTCTTACAATCAGTTAATCAAAACGTAACGATGAAAACAGCAATCTATATCCAGACCTGTGCCCTTTAAATTGGAAAGAATGTTCTTAAAAAATAAAATTGTGTTATAACACAAAAAAAGCTGCAAAAACTAACAAATAAAAATTAATTATATCCTATCAGAAACGAGTGATTAAGAGAGGAGATTAACGAGATTTTCTTGTGAAGCATACAAAATCTATTTTTCCAGTGACGTAGGATTAATACTCTTGTATTTTTTTTTAAAAAAAAAACATGTATAGAGATGTTCAGCATGCATGCGTTTTTTTGAGGTGTCGCAAATGGCATCCAATCACACCCCAAAACTGATACTTTCAAGTTTTCTTATCCATGCAAAAAAACAGAGGCTACCAGACCACAATTTCACTTTTAATAAAGGAACATAAAAGATATATATATATATATATATATATATATATATATATATATATATATAATCGCTTTCATCGAGGGAGACAAGCAATTCTTTTCCCTTTGAAAGATGAATAGACTGCTGATGTAATATCAAAGCGTTTTATTCTCAGTTTTAAAACTACAGTCTCTCATAGTGCAGACAGAATAGGAAGGTAGGTAGGTAGGTCTGGTTGAGTCATCGTTACAAAAGTTTCTTAAAGTGATTGAACTCCTCAAAATCAAAAGGGAAGACAGCATGATGCTTTGATTGCCAAAAGTAAACCATCTTAGGCCCGTTCTTCCAGGCCTGTGAGTGTATGTGTGTCTGTGGACTACGGACAATATAGAGAGAGATCGGCAACGACAAATATATATATATATATATATATATAAAAGGACGGAGCCAGGAATTTTTTTTGTTCTAGGCTATTAAATAAACATATAAATATCTTTTAAAATTGATTATTAACTCATGTACATGAATTTTTGAAATTAATAGTAAAGTTTTAATTCAAATACACTATCCAAAATATTAAAAAATAAATTTAAAAATACATAAAATTAAAGCGAAAGTAAAAATAAATTCACTATTAAAGTTACATCCTTCGATGTTTTGTGGAATATAATTCATCTATAATCAAATCTGAATCGATATTGTAACAAACCCTCAACCAGGATAAAATAACAATTTTATGTTAACTGGAAAACAAAGTAATTAATTTTTTTTTTTAATTCCTTCTTCCTTCACTTGATTCTTTCCTAGATTAGTGTTTTATAAGTTGGACTTTGTAAGTTTACAAAGTTATTCTCTCACTTTTTATTTTTTTTCTTGGAATTTTTTATGTTTTTTCCGTACTTTTTTCTATTTCTCTCTCGCCTTTTCTTTTCTTTCTTCTTCTATTATGCTTCTACTCAGTTGGCAATATATAAAAGGAAGGAGGAGCTGGTTTGTTTTATTTTTTAATGGCAAATAATCATTTTACTCTTAATGAGTCATTTTGCTTTTATTTGACGGTCCTTTTTTTTGTTAGCACTACCGAGCTCCATTCATCCTAAACTCTTAACTAGATTTTACTCAATATATTTTAAGATCCCTCATAAAATTTCAACTCGATCTGATGGTCAGATTGAAAATTACGTTCAATAACGTAAAACTGATCAAATTGTGATTTTTCATCAAATTTCTAAATTTCTCCAAAAATTTTGAAATTTTAACCCAAGATAAAATATCATATTAGAAGGCTCCACGTAAATTTTCAGAATTTTTTGATAACTTAGCTGAAAATTATAAATTTTTTTACATAAAACTAATTAAAAAATATTGATAAAATCTTGATCTAGGCTAAAGCCCACCCCAGCCTTTGCCATGCCTCCGCCTGTGTGTGTGTGTGTGTGTGTATAAACAGGCATATGGGGGTCTCTCTCTTGACATAAACTTGCTTTTAGCAAAGTTTTTATAATGATAAAAAGTGATGGAATATAATCCATTACAAATATCTTGCCACCTTTATATGTAGCACAGTATGTGTGTGTGTACGCACACCGGTAATTACTTAATTAGTGTGATATTAACATTAATTTGCGAGCATGTAACTATAAGAGTGTAATATTATCCGTCAATGAACACTGGTCAATGGTTATTTCACGCAAAATTATAACAGTCTCTACTAGTTCGGCATGCTAGATATACTAATTTATTCTCTTCTTTTTTTAGCAAGTTTATCTTCAAGTCAGCATTTTACGTAAAAACTAAGTTTTTAAGCAGGTTATTCATATTGGAACTAGAACATTTACAATAAACTAATTTTTAATATATATTCATCCTTAAAACCTGAATCCTAAATGATAATTTATGAGAATGTTCACTTATCAATTAGGAGCCGAAGCCTCAAATGATGCTCGTTTACTTATTTGTTTTTAAGTTCATAGTATTTAAAAGATTATCCTAAAGGTACCTTGTGTTATCAATAATAATTTAGAGTTTCTTTAGAATTATTTTTTAATTATAGTTTTTATATTTTGAATCATAATTCAAAAGGTGTTGGGTTTGTTTTAAATTATGGTTCAAGAGAAAAAATAAATATTTATGTACTTAGTCATATATAAAAACTTATATTTTTATATTTTAGGGTTAAGACTTATTTGTAAGTGCTTATATTCTCTACACTTGGATGTCTAGAGGGGAAAGAGAAGATGTGAGTTTTTGGTTAATTTAGAATTTTGGGTGAAAGAGCAATCTTTTGTGACACTTTGTAATCTTTTATTTTCTCCTAGTGAATTTCTATGATTATTTCATCTATAAAATAGGTCTAAATTGTTGAACCATGTAAATTTTTTTGTATATTTTTGTGTGATTGATTATACTTGTTCTTTTATATTTATCTACTTGCCAATTAGTTTAAGATTTTAAGGTTGTTTTCGCAATAAATTAGTATCAAAACTTGCCTAGTTACCAATTAGATTTTGCGATGATGGCAAAAATAATGTTAGTGGTGAAGTTTCATGTAGGGAAATTTAATAATAAGAACAACTTCAATTTATGACATATTAAGATGCATGCCTTGTTATTTCACTAAGGTTTATTGAAGATGCTAAAAGGTGGAGATAGTTTGTCTAAGGCGATGAATGATAAGGAGAAAACAGATCTTATGGAACAAACACATGGTGTTATTTAACTTTGTTTGTTTGATGAGATTTTGAGACAGGTTGCTCGTTACATAGCTTGAACAGGAGCTAACTCTGATGGAGTTATATATGAAAAAACATATACAAAAAGAGGATAAAGAGAAATGGGTGTTGTAGTTCATGGACAACCCAACCGAGAAGTTTGTTGTATGTAAACTTTGAAAGCTTTGAATATTTTTTATACTAATACTTTTTTAATTGATAAATTTGACTTGTTTTTTTTTAAAAAACATATAACACGAGCATGCATGTCAAACACGAAAAGGACTCCTTTCAACCTATCTGGAATAATATTTGGAGTTATGTTTAGAAGCTAGAGCTATTAGTAAACTTGATAGGAATCGGGTTTATAATATCTTTATAATTATGACCCAAGATTTAAGAGCGGACTGTAGTGTCTTGACCGTAGACATCCTATAATCCTACCCAATACAACCATTACTAGTCATTTAAAAGTTGGTTCAAGAACAAGTTGCTGCTCCAAAGATCGACCACCGGAGGTGGGGTACAAAAACCAAAGTAAAAAGCAATGGAAGCATATAATGGTATATATATTGACTTATTATCCTCCCACTCATGGACCTTCAAGAGATTTTCTTTTTCCTCCACCTCCAACTTTCTTTTAAAGTATTAAGATATTTATAATTGATTTTACAATTAAATTAATAATATAAAATGTATTTTTTAATGTAATGTAGTTGTTTAATATTATTTAATCTTGTTTGATCCAAATAAGCATGTATTAAAAAACAAACTAATAAAATACTAAAGGAATTGCCAATGAACATAAAAATTTTGTTGGTGATTCTGGCAATTATATTGGTGTATTTTCATTTGAGAATTACAAATAGTTGTAAATTATTTTGATATTATTGATAGAATCACCGATATAATTTTTATGTTGGCAATTCTATTAGGGGATTCTTAAGCGATACATGATTAATTGTCGATGGTTAATAGGTCATTGATTTGTTAGTAATATATATTGGTAGATTGACTAACAAATTAAAAAGACTAACAAATTTTTTTATATGAATATTCTATCAGTGTTATTGTAAGTAATTTAGATTATTTTATAGACGGCAGTAAAATCTTTGATAAGAAACTCTTTGATAACAAGTTTTCATCAACAAATTTATTAATAATTTAAATATCAATGAAAATATAATTTAAACACCGGCATAATATTATGTAAATATTTATTAATTTTGTGGTAGATTGTGCGAATGTATAATGTGAAAGTGATGGAATGATTTTGTCCAGTTCCTTAAACTAAACGAAGCCACTCTATGCACGAATGCAAGCGTGCCACCATGGAATATGCATGTGATCATTCACAGTCGTTAACTTGCTGTGATCGATAAACTCTTGAAAGAAATAGCTAAATTCCATTTTCTCTCTGTTTGGCCAAGTCTACTGAACTTTCCTTTTTTTTTTTTTTTGTTTCTTGTCAGGAATGCAAGTTTTTAACAATATCGGTCATAAAAAACAAGAAGTACTCGATGATTGTTCCAAAACATATGTCAAATCTTTCTCAAAACTTGAAGTTCATGTTTCGTTTCGTATATAAGTGAACTTGGGGGAGCATTATATTGCAGGCAATTGAACACTAAATGCAAGTAGTTCCATTGAAAAACAAACAAGGGAAGGTGGCCAACAACAAGATGAAGACATGGTTATGGCAGATATGGAGAGAGAGGACACTTTATGGAGATTCATGGAGCTTTACAAAGAGGGACAGAGTGGCAGCTAATGTAGTTATCTGAAGTGCAGCAGGGCTATCTTGGGAAACCGGAATAAGGAAGGAAGAGAAGTCAAGAGACCCTCCACTACAGCTTTGGATGCCAGGTCCTTGTGACTTTACACGCAAAACTCTGGTATTTGGGGCCTTTCGTTTCCCTTTCATAATTGTATTTAATCTCTTCCTTAACAAAAGGCCGTACACCAAAAGCGGAAATGGTGATTCCCTTCCCTTGCCTGTGAAATGACATTTCTCTCTTAATATACTTGGCACATAACTCTACAAATCTCTCCTTCTCCAGTTGTTTCTGATTTTTTCTATTAAAAAACACAAAACACTTGAAGAATTTAAAATGCTTGCATGAAATTTCTAAATGTTCCCTACCTATATATCTTTTCATTTTATATACCAGGAAAAAAACTATAGAGCTGTAGCTTGTAGGTATTCAAATCTATAAGGTGCATTCGGAGTGATCGAATTTATGGTCCAGTGCCTCTGAGAGAAGGGCAGGCCTTTTAAAGGAACATCACGCTTTTTATATACAAGCACAAGCAAAACCTTTTTTTCGCAAAAAAAAAAACACACAAGTAATTTTTTGTATAACTCCTGACAGATAATCTTTAAACATGTTGGTGACTTTTTTTTTATTTTGAGGTTTTATAGAATTACCTTTTGGCTTCTTCCATAAATTACGTCCCTAGTCATTAATTCTTCTTTGATCTTTTGGTCTAATGGGGATGACTGAATAATTTCATGATTTGGATGGATTTTTTTTTGTGGGGGAGATAAATCTATATCCCTTTTAATAGACAATAAAAACTAATTAATGGGGAGTTAGTAAAATGCAATTAAGATATAAAATCTTTGAAGGGTAATTTGCAGCAATAATTTAGAGAAGCAAACAAAAGAAGAAGTGTGGCATAATCATGAGTACTATATTCTACATCAGCAGAAACCCCCCCAGATATCATTATCATCATTTACATATATCATCATGGCTAACTGATTGATGGATAGGTACTGCTTGGGATACTAATAATTATAAGAATAAACTGTAAAGATCTCACATTGCTGTAAATGTATATATAAGCACTAAGAAAGAAAACCTAATTTTCTAAATATAAAAGAAGAAACAGACACAAACTAAAACATAATTAAAGAAGGTTGAGCTTAAGCGCTGATCCGGTTTGGTCTCCCTTCACCTATTAGAAATGGGATTTGGACCACTAGGAACTTCATGGGCGCTATCATTGAAGACACCTTCTTGCCATGGCAATGGAGATCCATGAGCTCGAAACCGGCCTCTCCTTCTACTACTCGGAGGAGGAATGTGGATAATATTAGCTTTTGAAACTGTCTTTGCATTGCCCATGTCTTGTCTTCTATTAGCGAAGTGCTCCATGTCATTTTTCTTGATATATTCTCCATCTCTTGAGGTACCTAGTAGGAATCTATGCTCTTTGATGGCCATGGTGGTGTGGGACATGATGAGAAGGAAGAATAAGATGGTTAAAGAAGTCGGATAGGGAGATCCTACATCACTAGCCATGCAAAACTATATATGGATAATTATATATGATGATGAACCATAAAAAAACACACAAGGTGAAGTGATTGAAACATCTATATATTTAATTGTCCAGTGAAACAAAGGGTAGGCAAAGGTGAAAACTAAGCTTGGAGAAGATGAAATAGGAAAGAGAGGGTTTGTATACTTCGAGGAAAGACTTTGTAGCTGGGGAGTTGATTATAAGAATTTAAATGAGAGAGAGAGAGAGGAGTTAGCCAAAAGAAGATCTAAAAAGAAGGAAAGCAGAGGATGGTGGACTGCTTTAGCAATGTGTGGCTTTATCAATGTCCTTTATCCAATGGCGGTGAAAATATGCAAAGTAGCAACGAGTAATGTCGTCTAACTAGATAAATGACGTGTTTTTTGGCGTATGAGAGAGGGAGAGGGAGGTGTTTTGGTGTTTTTCGTTGACCACGTACTTGACCTTTATGGTAGTGAGGGAGCGTTTAATTGGAAGCAAACTACATGTAGTCCCCTGGGAGGAAGACCAAGTGGGTCCTGAAAGGGATGAAGGAACATACTTTATACTTTATATTATAAAAGCACAAGCAAACAATTCAAGATTCAAAACTGGATAAAGAAGTCTCCGTGTTAAGATTTTGTAGGATGAAGCAAATGTGTTGCCGGAAGGTCTGGCTTATAGAGGCCAAGTCCTGTCAATCCTTCCGTTGAAATTGTATGTAAGAAAATTAAAGAAATTAAGATAAAGACAAGACAATTATAGTTAAGAAGTGAACAACGTTTGCGAGGAGTGCACACCATGGATGCTTGTTCTTTTTTTCTTTTTCTTTTTTATTATTAATATCGGGTCAAAGAATTTTCAATAGATTTGAAGCTATATAATAAAAAATAGCACTCCCTCCTTGCATTATAAATAAATGAGGAAATATAGGGGACACACACACATTTATCTACACACACACACACACACACCTATATGTATGTATGAATGTATATTAAATATGTGTATAATGACCATATAAATATATAATTGAAGATATTTAGTCTTTATATATATATATATATAATTTGCTGAACACAATCGAGAAAGAGCATAATTCCACGGTAAAATAATAATAATAATAATAAATAAAGTTCAAACAAAGGATGGGCTGATCCTCGACAACTTTTGAACATATTAGGCCCGTTAAAACTGCTCGGAGTCTAGTACAGAACTTTGTCTTGCATCTGTATCAATCCACCGTTTCATAACATATTCAATTAATGATACCATAAACTTTGTTATTGTGGATTCAGATTCCAATTAAATCTTGTGTAAGCCTTACTCAATTCCTGGCCCTCTTGTTTTTGTGGATGGTTCAACGACCGAACCAGACTTGAAAACATCATGAAATGCCTTGGATCAATAAAATGTCACCTCGCAATCTTCTAGCTATAGTAAATTAACTTGCAGAAGAATTACGGGTTAAACATATGGTCAAAATATTTTTGACCAGCATCAAAGGCTATCATAGATTGGAAATTGTTACATAGAAAAAAGAAAAAACCATTTAAAAAAATCAAAACATGGAAATTAAAGAGAAAAAATTAAACTCAGAATTACAGAAACAAAATCTTTCAGTAATTAGAGTTGACAGAATAGCATCTAGTTCGAATTTCGCCTCCGTCTTGAACTGTAGGGACTAAAACATTGCCGAGCTTTGCCATGGACACTGCAAACTGGTGGTTGAAGAACTCTGGTCCATCAGCCAATGCATCAACAATTGGAGAAGTCCTTGGATCAGAATATAGGGATTGATCAGTGGACAACAGCCTCGTGTGGTCTTGGAGATTCTTGAAGCAAACACTGTCAAAAGTCTGGGGTTCTAGCATCTCTATCAACATGCTCAAAGGCCCATCTGCATTCTTTTTTTTGCCAAGAGGTTTGCGTATCTATAATTGTATGGGCCCCTGCCGAAGACAAAACGAAGCATTAACATACAATTAATATAAATCCATATCCACATTTGGTTCTTGATTTCTTAGTTAAACACCAATAATTATGTTCTGCAAATTAGTTCTCCAGAAAGAATGACCAAATCAAGCACATTCAAACCCTTTGATTGGTAGAATTCATTCAAGGTAGTGATGTTTCCCGGCCAGTAGGCACTAAATCAGCATCTTTATCAATAGAACTACATGTAGCCCAGCCAATTGTATGGACCGCCAAGAAGAACGGTGGCATCTCCGGAGGCTGCGGCACGAATGTCAGCACACGATACAGTTCCTGGCCTCTTTCTTAGCTTTCATTTCATGGTTTTTCGGATGTTGACTGGGGAATTTAAATTCTTGTTTACCAAATCAAATTCATTCATTTCATAAAAAGTACCATTGCAAGTCTATGTTTACCGAACCAAATTTGAATTGTTTTTTAGAAAGTGATTTTAAAAAATTATTTTTTAAAATTTTTTATGTTTATTTACCATTATAAAAGTTAATCAACAATAAATACTTTCCGGTTAAAAAAATTTAACTTCGTTTTCAAAAAAGTATTTTTTTTTTATTTTGAGCAGAAAACACTTTCTGAAAATTATAAAAAATTAGAAATGTCATATTATATGCTGATTATATCAAATTTGATCCTCAAACTTTTGATTGCTATATATATTTTGTTTTGAATATTTGTTTTTTAATTTCACCCCTTAAAATTTAATTTTTATATTAAATTTAGACCTCATTTTTATAATTATTATTTGTTTTTTCTTATTATTTTTTTATTGAAATTTTTTATATATTGGTTCTTATTTTTTTATTATTACTTATTTTATTTGAAATAATTTATGAAATATTAATTATTATTATTTTAATTTCTTTATCTTTTTATTTTTTTATTTTTTAGATTTGATCTTTATTATTTTGATTATTATTTATTTTATTTGAGATAATTTATGAAATTATATTTTTTTTTCAATTTCATTCTCATTCAACTTTTTAATTTGTAAGATTTTTCTCTTATTTTTTTAATAAATTTTTTAAAAATAAAATATTAATAAATTATTTTCTGACTTATTTTTAATGATATAATTAAATACTGAAAAGTGTTTTTCAACTTATTTTTATTATATTATTAAATATTAAAAAATTATTATTTTATTAAAAAATATTTTAAAAAAAAAATCAGCGAAGAAACGGGATGTTCATGGATATTTTATTTGATAATGTTTCTACGAATAAGAAAGGTATACAGCAGTTACCATTCTTCGAAGCCCTCAAGAGTCACAATGACGCATTGTCCAACGCTAGTCTCCACCTTGAACGGTCACCCATCCATCATGTGAGCTTTGGAATCCAAGCAAGCAGATCGATCAATTCTAGGGACCAGCAACTCTAAGGTCCAAGCCAAGGGCGGGGCCGGCTGAGCATTTAAGTCAGAAATTATATGATACTTGAAATAGAAGACAAGATAAATAATATTGCTATGCACTCTGCAGGTTGTACGTTTAGATTAAGATTGTCAATTCTATTTTATTTTATCTGAATCCATTAAAATATTTCATATTATTTTAAAAAACAAAATAATTTTTATTTCATTTTAAATTATGATATGTTTTGGATTTTTTTAGCAAAATTCTATTTGAAAAGTTCTGGTTTCATTCTACATATTTCGTTTTGGTTTTGAAAAGTCATTGAATCAAATTAGACTTGATTCAATTTAATTAATTAAACCATTCCAGTATAAAAAGCTCTTTTTCATTACTATTTTTAATAATAATATTATTAATAATAATATTAAAAATTATTATTATTATTTTTATTAACAATGAAATAAATTTTTAAAATTAGATTTATCATTAGTATATATAATTTATATTCATGTTGTTCTTTTCAAGTTTATACTTTAAAGGAATTTAAGCAAAATAAAGGATGTTTTAGATCCCATTAGCCTGATAACATTGATCTAGCTTTATATTTAAAATATTTGTATTAAGACATTTTAATTTCATAATATTTTGATATTTTGTTTAAGTTGAATTACTTTAAATTAAAGATTTATTTAATCTTGAATATTTAGAAATATTTTAAATTTTAAAATTATATTTGTTTGATATTATATTTGTATTGTATAATTTATAATTAATTTATTTTAAATTTAAATTATATATATATATATATATATGAATAATATAACTACAAAACAGTATGTCAAAATATTTTGAATTTATAATATTTTATTTTAATTAAAAAAATAAAACATTTATCAAATCAGAATTGATAAACTTGTAGTTATTCTTATCTTTTAGTTTTGACAAAATGGATGTTTTCTTTGACAATTTGGCCTGATATTACCTTTCAAATATACCTTTCCGTTGGATAGAAACCTCGGATAAATGGCCCATGACAAGACCTGAACTATACGGTGATCTGACCAGATGGCAAGCAAATCCGATTAAAAAAGATTTTTCAGGCTAAAAAAACAAAGAAAAATCGTCACTGAGATGTGATTAACTTATCAATGCTTCCAGGTTTTCAGGGTAACGATTTTTATTTTTAAAAATATTTGTTATTTTTAATATTTACATATTAAAATATCTAAAAAAAAAAATTTAAATTTTTTTTTTAAAATATAAAAATAAACTAGTTGTTAATTTGCTTACGCATAAAGATAAAAATCATTACATCATCAACGTGATTACAAATTTTTTAAATTAAAATATCATTTTTTTAATTCTCATATTCCGATAAAGACTTGTATTTTCTCTTTTAAATATAGCATTGTTTTTCATGATCGTTGGAGTTTCCAACTCAATAATGCTGAATTAGACGGTCAAAAGCGTATGAGTTTTCCAAGGAAAAAGAAGAAAAAAAATCTAGTAATAATCAATGTTCATCAATAAAGATGATATTTCACTCAAATAAAACTTTCAAAATGTTCTCATGGTCTCCCGGCAATATTCCAAACCGTCAATGTAAAACTTCTCACCACTCAAAAAAATCCAACGCCTCGTTCACATGATGAGTTATTGTAACATAAATCTGAAATGTCACTACTTTGGAAATTACTGTGTTCCTCCTCTGAGTGAGTTTAGTGCATATATAATTTTATATCAACTCAATATATTCTAGTAGAAAAATTAAATGATTTCACTGACCAGATTAATGATCAAGTGCATACCTCATCACAAGATATTATGCTGTGTTTAGAGTTGGGATGTAAATTGTTTTTTAAAATAGTTTTTTTTTTGAAAATATATTAAAATAATTTTTTAGATATATTTTATTTTTAATATCAATACAGTAAAATCATTGATAACTATTAAAAATACATCAATTTAATATTTTTTTAAACTAAAAATATTTTTTAAAATAACGTAAAAGCTAAGTAAAAGTACACCCAAATACACCAATATGCTGCTGCCCAAAAATAAAAATAAAAATTGAGATTATAATGAAAGGTGTTTTTTAAAATAGTTTTTTTTCTTGAAAATATATTAAAATAATTTTTTTTTGAATTTATTTTATTTTTGATATTAATATAGTAAAATCATGGATAATTATTAAAAAAAACATCAATTTAATATTTTTAAAAATAATGTAAAAGCTAAGCAAAAGTACACCTAAACACACCAATATGCTACTGCCCAAAAATAAAAATAAAAATTGAGATTATGACAAAGGATGTTTTTTAAAATAGTTTTTATCTTGAAAATATATTAAAATAATTTTTTTAGGTTTATTTTATTTTTGATATCAATACAGTAAAATCATTGATAACTATTAAAAAAACATCAATTTAATATTTTTTTAAAATAAAAATATTTTTGAAGATAACATGAAAACTAATCAAAAGTACACCTAAACACACCAACATGCTGCTGCCCAAAAATAAAAATAAAAATTAAGATTATGATGAAGGGTGTTTTTTAAAATAGTTTTTTGCTTGAAAATATATTAAAATAATTTTTTTTGAATTTGTTTTATTTTTAATATCAAAACATTAAAATCATTGATAACTATTAAAAAAACATCAATTTAATATTTTTTTCAAAATAAAAATATTTTTAAAAATAACATAAAAGCTAAGCAAAAGTACATCCAAACACACCAATATGCTGCTGCCCAAAAATAAAAATAAAAATTGAGATTATGATGAAGGATGTTTTTTAAAATAGTTTTTTTGCTTGAAAATATATTAAAATTTTTTATTTTTGATATCAAAATATTAAAATTATTAGAAACCACTAAAAAAAATCAATTTAATATTTTTTCAAACTAAAAATACTTTTAAAAAATATCTTAAAAGAAAAAAGCTCGTCCAAACACGCCATATGTTGCTGTCTCATTCTACTCCAAGATTTTTACTAAACCGTCTCATTCTACTCCAAGATTTTTACTAAATTACCGTCACAAAGGGCCATAATGGGGGCCATGGCAATCAAGACACTCACTTCGCATCAATCTATATGGCTGGAGCCGGATGCTTCTTTTAAAGGAAGTAAAACAAGCTACGTGGAAGGCTCCGAGATTAACATCCCGTTTATTTGCTGAAAAATAATATATTTTTAAAAAATAAATTTTAGAAAAGTAAATTTTAAAAAGTATTTTTTGATATTTAATAGTATAATAAAAAATAAATAAAAAAATATTTTTCAGTGTTTAGTTATGTCATGGAAAATGAGCTGAAAAATAATTTATTAATATTTTATTTTTCTCAAATTTATTAAAATAATAAGACACAAATCTTACAAATTAAAAAGTTAAATGAGAATGAAATTAAAAAAAATTTATAATTTCATAATTTATCTCAAATAAAATAAATAATAATCAAAATAATAGAGATTAAATCTAAAAATTTAAAAAAAAATGAAGAAATTAAAATAATAATAATCAAAATTTCATAAATGATTTCAAATAAAATAAATAACAATAAAAAAATAAGGATCAAATTTGATAGATAAAAAATTTTAATAAAAAAATATAAGAAAAAAGCAAATAGCAATTATAAAAATAAGGACCAAAGTTAATATAAAAATAAAATTTTAAGAGATAAAATTAAAAAATAAATATTTAAAACAAAATATATATAGCAATCAAAAGTTTGAGGATCAAATTTGATATAATCAGCAAATAATAATATTTTTAAATTTTTCATAACTTACGGAAAGTGTTTTCCGTCCAAATTTTTCAGGAAAACACTTTCCTGAAAACCAAGCCAAATTTTTCTTTTACTGGAAAGTGTTTTCTGTTGACCAATTTTTCTAATGGCAAACAAACACAAAAAAGTTTGGAAAGTGATTTTCTGAAAATCAGTTTTCGGAAAACAAACACAGCTAAGGGAAAACACTTTCCTGAAAACCAAACTAAATTTTTCTTTGATTGAAATATTTTTCGTTGACTAGAAAGTGTTTTTATTGACCGGAAAGTGTTTTCTGTTGACTAGAAAGTATTTTTTGTTGATCAACTTTTCTAATGGCAAACAAATATAAAAAAATTTAAAAAATAATTTTTCAAAAACTACTTTCCAGAAAATAAACATGCCCAAATAACTTTACTTTTGCTTTCTATAAGAAAGAATAGATCTTAAATATTGGAACGGAAATAGTCCAGCTAGTTAATGAATTCTTAAAGCTCGGTAAGCTTCTAAAGGGTGTTAATACTTCTTATGTGGCTTTATTTCTTACAAGGTACCTAAGCATTCCTTTGGGAGCTAACCCTAAAAGGATATCAACCTGAAAACATGTGATCTCTCGGATCCATACAAGATTAGAAAGATAGAAAGGCAAGTTGCTAAGCTTAGCAAGTCACATTTAGTTGCTAAAAAGTGTATTGAACTCTCTCCCTTCATTCTATATGTCAAATTTTCTTATGCCTCAAGGGATGGTGCGAGTTATTACTTCCATTCGAAAGATATTTTTATGGTCAAGTGCATCTGATGTAAGAAACATTAGCAAGGTGTCTTGGAATCGTTGCAAGGTAAAAACAAAGCCTTACTATTCAAATGGTTATGGAGGCTGGGTGATCAAAATACGGGAGGATGGCAGGATATTATTATCAGAAAGTATCAACCTATTTTTTACAAAGACTTCCTATTCTCAATCAATCGCTTCTATCATCCATAATGAAGGGCAAGTCTCGCCATCTTTGAAAAATTATTTGCACTACACGGTTGGCAATGAGAAAAAGGTCAAGTTTTGGACGAATTCTTGGCTAGAAAATGGGTCTCTTAAGCTTCAATTTCCGTAATTATATGATCTCACTGCAGACCAAAAGCAAATATTTCAAACATGGGTGATTTGAATAATGACTCTTGGTGCTGGAACTTAACTTGGAAGAGAAACGTAAGGCCTGCGGAGTTGGAGCAGTAACAATGTCTTCTTGATCTGATTCAAGGAATAATTAAGTTGAAGTAGAATATAGATGATTCCAAACGTTGGAAACGTACCAGAAAGAAATGGTGCTTATCCTGTCAAATCGTGCAACAACTTCATTGATGGAATTTATTACGTGGGTATCGTGCAACAACCTCATCTCCATCTAATTTATTGTGGAAAGGAATGCTTCCTCCAAAATTTAATGTATTTATTTGGATTTTACTTCATGGAAGAATCTGTACCAAGGACTTTATTGCTAGAAGACATCTAATGCATTTAGAGGAAGCAATTTGTCCATTTTGTGCTGAAGAAATATATAGAATCTGTGGATCATCTTTTTCTACACTGTTTTGTGGTTTGGGAATTGTGGAACCGCTGATATGGTTTGGACTTACAATGATGTATGCCAAGAACCATGAAAGAATTATTTTTTGAGAGGTACTTCCTTGTTAAAGATAAAATTTAGCACATTGCAACTCTCGTATTAGCTTTTGGTATTTTGTTGGGGAATCTAGTTGACTAGTTAGTGTTAGAGAATAATATAAATTATATTTTGAAATTTTATCTAATAACTTAAATTATTAGATTGAGATGGAAAGTCTTGATAATTAAATGATTATAAGTTTAAATCTCACCCTCTCTATTTATTTGATAAAAATTAAGAACATGGTAGTTTGGGTCTGTTTAAGTTTCAAGTTTAAAAAACTTTTATTTAAAAAAGTATGTTAGAGAATAATATAAATTATATCTTAAGATCTTATTTGATAACTTAAATTACTGGATTAATAATTAAAAAAATATTAATTTTTTAGAAATAGTTTACCGAATGGAATAAGAATGTTTGGGCTAATTCTCCACTGCCTGGCTTAATTTATAGTTACAGATAATAGATGGAAACTTTCAGTGCAAATAACTGAACTTATTCAGAGGTTCGAAAGGCATTTTTAATTGGTCAAATAAGTAAAGTTTTATTAGTTCTAGTTAGTTTTTGTAAATATTTCATAGTTGTTTCTTCATTTTTGCTTTTCTTTTGTAAATAGAGAGTTGTGTTTTTTTTTTTCCATGCTAGTTTTCCATTGGCTTTTTTGGCAATGACATCTATTAATAAATTTGTCCATTATTATACATATATATAAACAGATTAATTAAGTGAATTTCCAACATTGAACACTCAAGACAGCTTGTTGGCCTAAAGTACAGAAAGTCTGAAGGCAAAGGCAGCAGTACATATGCGGAAATTTTTTTTCAGGACACTACTAAATATGAAACATTCATTTGATTAATGCCAAATTTGCAACAAGCATGAGATAATGTTGTAATTTCTAGAACCGTAGCGTAGAAGATATACATTGGGAATTATGACTACGGTGTTTAATCAAGAGTTAGGACCTTTTTAAGTGTATTTCTTTGTCATATTCTCTTGGACGAAGCATTTAGTGTTTAACCAATCCGAACACAATCAATTCTCTGCATGCTTGACACATGTGATATGATTTTAGTAAAAAAAATATCGCAACATAGGGCAAATAATGTTACTATACGCTATTTATATTATTGCTCGTTAATTGAGGAGTTTTGGTCATCCATACCATACAACATTAATTATCTTGTGATTCTTGAGAATAACATGATCATGTTCATCCTCTGATCTACCAGACAAAGTTTGATTAATATATTAACTAGATTCTCCTTCTTTTGTTCCTTTTTAATTAGTCAATATAATATATAGATCATCAGTATTCATTGTTGTTTCAGATTTGAAAGAATAGTAGCACATCACTGATAGGATGGAGCCTCTGTCAGCGGAGGAGAACGTTTACGAAGCTAAATATGTTTAATATAGATCATACCTTGGCGAAGAAATAATTGGGGCTATGTTGAATTACACAGGTAATTAACTCATACTCGGGGATTAATCATAGAAACTCGCCTTTGAACAATGGTGAAAATATTAATAACAGGCATAGCTAGATACTTTGCATTAAGGCAACAGATGTGCTGCATTTCCTCTTCTTTTTTCCAGAATTTCATAATCCCCCGATTGTGAACTTGGGATTTCACTTGAGACAAGTTTTCTATGTATATAATACATGATAGGGTGCTGTCTTCTAGAAAAAAGTCAATCTTCCAACAACCAATGCAGGGAAATGGTAAATTAAGGTTTTATACCACAATAATGGTTGGAATTGGATTTGTTTGCTTTGCACAAAACAAAATTGAAAGGAAACGTCTGAGAAACAATAAAATAAAAGTAATTAATTACTCCTAAAAATCATCCTTAAATACCCAATTTGCATACATAATTCGGGCGGGGAAGCAATTAATTAAGTAGGGCATTTTGGAGGAGGCAACAGGGTTACATGCAGCCTGTCCAAGATTAAAGGGCACAAAAGGACACTAGGATTTGGTACTCAACCCAATAATAACAAGTGTTATTAATAATAAAAGGAGTAATGACATTAGTTATATGCTTTTCAGATTAGGTAATACTAGTTATTATACAAGCTTTAATACTAGTTATTATACAAGTTGTCGTAGGTCAAATAATATATTTTTAAAAAATAAATAAAAATTTCAAATGTATTTTTATAATAAAAAAACGAATTATAAATCAAAACAAATATTCATACATTTAATTAAATAAATTAAAAATAATTTATGCTAATAAATGAAAAAAAATGTTAACCTGTTTATTTAACTTGTCTAGCTACAAGTCGAATAATTACTTTTTCTAATATAAATAAATTAATGTGTATGTATTGTTTTAATATATTTTTTTGACAACAAGTAAAAAATATAACTATAAATAAAAATATCAATATTTATATATAATAAAATATAGTGAAAATCATATATATTAATAAAAATATATAAAATTTGAAGCTCATTTTTAACATAGCAGAAAAATAGAGCAATGTTGTAATTGCACATTGAAACATTATTTCCTTAATCTTTGTACAAGAATATTTTGAAAAACAAAAGTATGAAGAACAAAAAAAAAAAATTATAAAACAAATTATAAAAGAATGAAGATAAGAACAAAAATAATAATATAAATAGGCTAAATATAGAGTGATAAATGTTCCAAGTATAAGAATAAAAAATAATATTATTTTCTAAAAAAAAGTGTAAAGAAAAAAAGAAAAATTATAAAAAAATAAAGATGAAACAAAAAGGAAAAATTAAAAAAAAAATTACAAAATTGTGATGAATTATTTTTTAATTTATCATAAAAATATAGAAAAAAAAAATAGAAAAACTTGTTTTCAAATAAAATAAAAAAACCAAATTATAGATTTGTCACCACTGCAATGAAAAAATTACAGAAAACTTCTATTACGTCATTTCACAGTAAAAAAACCAAAAATTAAATATTTGCCACCGCTACTGTACCCGCTACAGTAAAAAAATGAAGAAAATCTCAATTGTTTTTCCAAAAAAAACAGTGTGAAGAAAAAAAAAAGAAAAACTAAAACAACATTACAAAAAAATAAAGATAGGAAAAAAAAATGGTGATGAATAGGATAAGTATAAAATAATAAAATTATCAAGTATAAAGAGAAAATATATATAAAACTTGTTTAAAAAAACAAAAACTATAAATTTGCCACCACTAAGGTGAAAAAATTGGATAAAATTTTAATTGTGTAATTTCTACAGTAAACATGTGTTTCCTTTTAATTTGTGTGTGTGTTAATCTATAATGTAATACATATATTGGAACCAAAATATCAAACATGTAGTACTAATTAAGCTACTATGGTATAATTTGTTGCTTACGTTCATGGAGGGGATCCGTTGACTTTGTAAAGCCTCAAAGTACAAACAGATAGTGCCAAAACTAAACAAAAGGAAATATAATTTGTAGTAATTCAACAGCTAACTTTCATAGCAGGGTTTAAAGTAATTCAGAGCAAACACACCGTGACAAGAAAACTAGCAAACCCATGGATATGCTCATCCCCTTGTCGGTCATGTAACCACTGTATCTACCTCCATGGAATCCCATATCTTTTCTTATTCAACCAAAACCTGCAGTCAACCTAAAAATTGATATATACATTACCCTTGTCTCTCTTCCAGGCTCCAGCTGCGGCCCTCTTCTTTCGGTTTTCATTTAACACACTTGCCTACAACACACTGTAATCAACAGCTCAGTTTCAGTTGTAGCAGCTTGACGATCGTCATTTATGGTGTTCGTTGCACTTGACCGACAAAATACTGCCCTCTCATTCGTCACGGTTTCTTATCTCTTCTTGTCAACCATTTCAAGGCCTCTTTTAAAGACACTGCAGCTTGCCAACTTTTCCAACGCAGCCTCAGCAATCAATATATACATTACCTATCTGCTTTGAAATTCAAAACCCATGCATATAGCTCCCTTACATGGCTGCCGCTGCATGTGCCTTCTTTTCCCAAACCACGCGTCCTCCCTTGCCCCAAGACCATCCACCAACAACAAAACCAACACCAACACAGTTACACAGGCTTATTGATCTTTGTCTTTAATGCCTACGTACATGACCAAAACCACTCACCCTTACATAAGATGAACCAAACATGATAATATATGTTATATTGCCATTTTCAGTCTCTCTCTAAAAGCTTTTCTTAAATGTTTATCTAGTGATTAGAAATAGAAAATGGGTGTGCCAAAACAAGTTTTGTTACTTTTTGTTGCCATTTTCGTGTGCTTTTCCTTTGGCTTTGTTTTGTGCCAAAACCAAGACCTCTCTGTTCTTTTGGAGGTGAAGAAATCATTCGAGGGAGACCCAGAAAAAGTTTTGCATGACTGGAATGAAAGCAACCCAAATTCATGCACATGGACAGGAGTTAGCTGTGGCTTGAACTCGGTTGATGGCTCAGTGCACGTTGTGAGTCTAAACTTATCTGGCTCATCACTTTCCGGCTCAATATCACCCTCACTCGGTAGTTTACAGTTCCTGCTCCACCTTGATCTTTCTTCTAACAGCCTCACGGGTCCCATTCCAACTACTCTCTCAAATCTTTCTTCATTGGAAACTCTGCTTTTGTTCTCTAATCAACTCACTGGCCCCATCCCAATTCAACTCGGTTCAATCAAGAGTCTCTTAGTAATGAGGATCGGTGATAATGGACTCAGTGGACATGTTCCTGCCTCTTTCGGTAATCTTGTCAACTTAGTTACTCTTGGCTTGGCCTCATGCAGTCTCACTGGCCCAATACCTCCCCAACTCGGACAACTAAGCCAAGTCCAGAACTTGATTTTACAGCAGAACCAACTTGAAGGACCGATTCCTGCCGAGCTAGGGAATTGTTCAAGCCTCACTGTCTTCACTGCAGCTCTCAACAATCTAAATGGATCAATCCCTGGAGAATTGGGTCGTCTTCAAAATCTCCAAATATTAAACCTGGCAAACAATACTCTCTCTGGAGATATTCCGACTCAACTCGGGGAAATGAGCCAGCTCGTCTACCTGAATTTCATGGGAAACCAGCTTGGAGGTTCAATCCCAAAGTCCCTAGCAAAAATGGGTAGTCTTCAGAATCTTGATTTATCAATGAACATGCTCACTGGAGGCGTTCCAGAGGAGTTGGGAAGCATGGCTCAGCTTGTTTTCTTGGTTTTATCAAATAACAATCTTTCCGGTGTGATACCAAGAAGCCTATGTTCAAACAATACCAATTTGGAGAGCTTGATTCTGTCAGAGATTCAACTTTCTGGCCCCATTCCGAAAGAATTAAGGCTATGTCCATCTCTGATGCAGCTTGACTTGTCCAGCAACAGCCTTAATGGATCCATTCCTAATGAAATTTATGAGTCTGTTCAGTTGACTCATCTCTATCTCCACAACAACAGCTTGGTGGGTTCAATATCCCCTTTGATAGCAAACTTAAGCAATCTGAAGGAGCTTGCATTGTATCACAACAACTTGCAAGGCAATCTGCCTAAGGAGATTGGAATGCTTGGAAATCTTGAAGTCTTGTATCTATACGACAATCTGTTATCTGGGGAGATTCCTATGGAGATTGGCAATTGTTCAAACTTGCAAATGATTGATTTCTATGGAAATCATTTCAGTGGAGAGATTCCTGTTACTGTTGGGAGGCTGAAGGGACTGAATCTGCTTCATCTGAGACAAAATGAGCTTTTCGGTCATATTCCCGCCACTTTGGGTAACTGTCAACAACTAACTATTCTAGACTTGGCAGATAATGGCTTATCTGGTGGCATTCCAGTTACTTTTGGATTTCTTCATGCTCTTGAGCAACTCATGCTTTACAACAATTCTCTTGAAGGTAATCTTCCCGATTCGCTTACCAATTTACGAAATCTGACCAGAATCAATCTGTCTAAAAACAGATTCAATGGTAGCATCTCTGCATTATGTGGCTCGAGTTCTTTTCTTTCTTTTGATGTCACAAGCAATGCATTTGGGAATGAAATTCCTGCCCCGTTGGGAAATTCACCTTCTCTTGAAAGGCTTAGATTAGGGAACAACCGGTTTACTGGCAAAATCCCATGGACACTCGGTCAAATCCGAGAGTTGTCGTTGCTAGACCTGTCAGGGAATTTGCTCACAGGACAAATACCAGCACAGCTTATGTTATGCAAGAAATTGGAACACATTGATCTCAACAACAACCTTCTATATGGGTCTGTTCCATCATGGCTTGGAAATTTGCCACAGTTAGGGGAGCTTAAGCTCTTCTCCAATCAATTTACAGGGTCTCTTCCTCGAGAGCTATTCAATTGTTCTAAATTGTTGGTGCTTTCCCTTGATGCTAACTTGCTGAATGGAACTCTTCCTGTGGAGGTTGGTAATCTAGAATCTCTAAATGTACTCAATCTCAATCAAAACCAATTATCAGGATCAATCCCTCTGGCCCTGGGTAAGCTGAGCAAGCTGTATGAGCTTCGGCTCTCGAATAACAGTTTCAGTGGTGAAATACCTTCTGAACTTGGGCAACTCCAGAATCTCCAAACCATTTTAGACCTCAGCTGCAACAATCTCAGTGGTCAAATCCCACCTTCTATTGGTAAATTGTCCAAACTTGAAGCTCTTGACCTGTCTCACAATTGGCTAGTTGGAGCTGTCCCTCCTGAAGTTGGTAGCTTGAGCAGTCTTGGCAAGCTTAATCTCTCGTTCAATAATCTCCAAGGCAAACTGGACAAGCAATTCTCACACTGGCCACCTGAAGCATTTGAAGGAAACCTGCAGCTCTGTGGAAGCCCTCTTAATCGCTGCTCTATAGGTGATCAGCAGTCAGGCCTAAGTGAGTCGTCAGTGGTGGTAATCTCAACAATTACTTCCTTAGCTGCCATTGCTCTGCTCGCACTTGGACTTGCACTCTTCTTCAAACGCAGGCGAGAATTCCTCAAAAGGGTGAGTGAAGGGAACTGCATTTACTCTTCCAGTTCTTCCAAAGCTCAGCGCAAAACACCCTTTCTGAAGGGTACTGCCAAGAGAGACTACAGATGGGATGACCTTATGGAAGCGACAAACAATCTTAGTGATGAGTTCATCATTGGCTCGGGTGGATCTGGAACAATATACAGAGCTGAATTTCAAAGTGGAGAAACTGTAGCGGTGAAGAAGATTTTGTGGAAAGATGAGTTTCTACTTAATAAAAGCTTCGCAAGAGAAGTAAAGACACTTGGAAGGATTAGGCACAGGCATCTAGTGAAGCTGATAGGGTATTGTAGCAACAAAGGGGCGGGTTGTAATCTTTTGATTTATGAATACATGGAGAATGGGAGTTTGTGGGATTGGCTGCATCAACAACCAGTGAACAGCAAGGAGAGGCAAAGCCTGGACTGGGAGGCGAGATTAAAGATTGGTGTGGGATTAGCCCAGGGAGTGGAGTACCTTCACCATGATTGTGTACCTAAGATCGTGCATAGAGATATCAAATCTAGCAATGTATTGCTTGATTCCAATATGGAGGCGCATTTAGGGGATTTTGGACTGGCAAAGGCACTAGAGGAGAATTATGACTCCAATACAGAGTCGCATTCATGGTTTGCGGGCTCTTACGGTTATATTGCTCCAGGTATTATAGCACTTTCTGCATTGAATTATGCTACTTTTAGTTCATCTTTTACTCCATATCATAACTAATTTTATGCATTTTCAGAGCATGCATACTCGTTCAAGGCAACAGAGAAGAGTGATGTTTATAGCATGGGTATTGTGCTGATGGAACTCGTTAGTGGAAAAACGCCAACTGATGCAACCTTTGGTGTCGATATGGACATGGTGAGATGGGTAGAAAACCATACGGAAATGCAAGGTGAAAGTGCTCGTGAGTTGATCGATCCTGCGTTGAAACCACTTGCGCCTTACGAAGAATCTGCAGCGTATCAAATGCTTGAAATAGCACTGCAGTGCACAAAAACCACCCCACAGGAGAGGCCCTCCTCCCGACATGCATGTGTTCAATTACTACATTTGTACAAGAATAGATTGGTGGATTTTGACAAGATGAATATAGCATAACTGATGACATCTGTATTTCTGAAACGAAGCCAATTATCAAATTAAGCATCATTCTTGTTTTGTAGATCTTGTGCTAACTAGGTCAGTCTTCAGAAGGTATCATTCTTCATTTGTTGATGCTATTTTCACTCTTGCAACCTCCTACGCACTCTTTTCCCAAAAGCACGGTAGAAGCTGTTATGATTATAGCACATTGGTAGTTTGGTGTAGCACCCATGTTGACTGAAGCAACGTTAAAATTAAAACGTAGCAACAGTTACACAAGGAATAATCTAAGGCAAATCCAAGATTTAACTTATTTCACGAGTGATCTGTTCCACACTTTTGATCAAGCGGCAAGGTATGAAGGACCCAAAATTCATGACAAGCATTGCAAAATCATAATAAAAACTGTATTCCAGTGGAGAAAATCACTAGATTGCTTCAACGTATTATTGGAGATCCAACTCCATGCTGTCCACATTATGAATGCATCCTAAATCTCATTTGTAGCAACAGCAAGAAAAACATCTGACAAGATTTCTAGCACAGCAACAAAAGAAACGGGCTGTCTATGCCAAAGGACATCAATCCAGATGCACTAATCATCATCTTGATCTGCAAAGGAAATGAAACTTAAATCAGTGAAGAGAATTATACATTAAAACAAAAACACAGATGCAAATGAAAAATCTTCCTAAACTGGAAAAAAATGGCAGATATTGGAAACAGTGTGGGCTACTATAGGAATCTTGCATGAAAGTGGTGACAGTCCAAAGAGCTCTCCATTAACTTCAACCACAAAAAAAATACATCACCCTTGCTAGGGTCCTCATCCAAACCTCATCTTTCACAGATAAACATGCCATGAGATGCCAAAACCAATGCCCGTCCTAGGGTCTTAAACTCTAAGCCAAAGAATTTTTCTAATATTACACTAAACCCACAAGATTATTTCCACCTGATGTCCTGCTAATAAGCAGATTCTGATATTAATCAAATCAGATCATATAAAATTAAAATTTGATCCATTAAATTGCATAATTATCATAATCAACTATTACCATCAGAACTATAAATAGATTTTGGACATGAAATGAGTGGATTCTGAATACCCCTAGGTACTAATGCTTTTAGATGAAGAAAAATATATTGACAGACTAAAAAGAATCACAAAGCATGTTGGAGAATGAAGTTATCCTCCAAAACATGATAGAGAGAGGGGGAAAAAAACATGGCAGCTCAATCCCGCTGAAAATCAGTCAAGAGGAAACAGCCCTAAAAACACCCAAAGCATGACACAAAAAAGAAGAGAGGACACTATCCTATCCCACAACAATTGTCTTAAAGTGCAATGGTTCTGAGCAATTCTAGCCATGTGCATTATACGGCTGCATGATGGTATAAAATCACAAAGTCTTACACTTTTTCCTCCTCCCAAATCCACAAAAGATATCAACATAAAATCTACTACCAGAGACTGAAGTTGGCTTCAAATTTGGACTTCAAAGAAATCCACCATTGAAGATGATCAAAATGTTGGAGAATAAGTCTACAGAATTATGTGCTCATTTTCTATTAACTGAGATCTGAACTGGCCTGGACTTAGGGTATCAGTGTTGACACATCTCAATCTAATCATGCTGGTTACACTATCTATGAATAGGTCAGCATACACCTATACTGGATGTAAGCAAAACCTGTTACAAAACTCTAGATTAACACAAGTCCAAAGCCACTGCTACAAGTTTTCAATGCTAAATTTGTAACTTTTCCATGCTTTAGAGAGCACATTCCTCCTATAATCTAACATAGGAGTGCTTGCAAAATGAAATTGACAGAGATATCCACATGATATGGTCATGTATTAAGTTGACAGTGCCTCAGAGATGATCACAACAATGTATTACATTCATAGCTCAATTCTTCTAGGTAGAAACTAGGTCAAAGAAATGCCAGGGCTAGTAATCATGGATTAGTTCACCACAACGAAACTTAAAGCAAGCTCAGCTAAACAATCACTCATAATGTGCCTGCGGGGGGGGGGGGGGGGGGGGGGGGGGGTTGGTTTCAAGGGGTTTTGTCTGGTTGGATTTGGGTTGGTGCATTAAGAAAAAACATTAGTGATCTTTAACAGGAATTTAAATTCCTGTGGGGAGCATCATCTAATCTATACTCCAAGACATTTCTCTGAATGACTTACTATGGATGTTGCCAGCTCCATCATGTTTGCATGTTTCAAGTACAAAAACTTAGACTCGTGCAAGCTTAGGTTGTAGCAACAACCTCCATTTCTCATTTTATAAGTCTTCCACAATCCCCTATTTCCAAAAATTGTCTCTCCATTTTTTTCTTCTTTCCCTAAAAATCCACTTTAGAAATAATTTTTCTTCATCTCCCTCGTCCACACACAGAAAAACAATATTCATGATCTTTACTATTACACTGATTAGAAAACCCCCAACACAAATGCTAATTAACAGGTTTTGCCCTAATTTGAACAATTCCACTGCCCTCACAATATAAATTTTTTTTTAATAAAATTGAACCCCCAATTATCAAGTACATTAGAAAAACCCAAGCTTGAGAGGATGAAAACTGAAGGCCCAATCAAAATGACGTAAGAATAGGAAAAACAACGCAAACCCAGAAAAGAAAAATTGCTGAAACTGGAAGATACGATCGAGGAAAGAGAAAGAGAGAGTACCGAAGTAACGGCGCTCATTGGCTTCCTTAGCTTTCTGAAGCATCTTGTCAAGGTCTTGTTCAAGCTGAGCATCCCATTTGACCAATTGATTCACAAAAACAACTCCTAATCCCATGCCCACCACATGTTCCCACGGATCTTTAAACACACACAAAAAAACAAGACCATCATCATCAAAATCAATTTTTTTTTTATGATTACAACGGAAATCAATGATAAAAGATTAGTGATTTGTTGGTAGAAAATAATTACGGCGCATGTAAGGAAGTTTGCGGAGAGCATTGGAGTACATCTGGGTGCCCAGCCCCAACAGTGCTCCTACCACTGTTGCACTGAATACCATCTTTTTTGGTAGATTTTTCTAACAAATCTCCTTCTTTCAACCTTCTTCGCTCCACTTCACTTCCACTTTATTATTTTGAGGATTTTCTGCTTCTTTCTTTGTGTTTCCTTGTGCCTCTCATCCAGATCAGTTCGATCTTGCCACGTTGAGTTTTTTTTTTTTTTTTCTTAAGGGGAGGTGGGCTATGGGTTTACTAAGGGCTTTGTCACTGGATATTTTTTTCGTAAAGCCCATTATTTTAAGCCGGAGCCTTTATATTGTATATACACTAACAATTAATTCGATATCACCAAACCCATTTGGCAGTACAAAAACATAAGTACATTTTCAGTTGGGTCTAATTACATTTGTTACTGGTAGATTTCTTTTGTTTTCTATGTTTATTTCTTAAATTTATATTTTTTTTCTTGTAAAATATTTTACAATTAACTTTTAAATTTAGTTTATTTATTAAAAAATATTTTCAGCTCATAAAATTTCGTAAAATATTTTATAAAAATTAATATATTTACAATATTATCTACTTATTTCAACTATCATTTTCTCCACCACCATTTCATTATCATTATTTTTTTCGCTACCTTACCATTATATTCTCTACCATCATGATCATTTTCACCATCACCTCATAACCATCATTTTCTTCATCACTATTATCATCTCGTTACCACCATGTCAACACCGCCATCATCTTACCACCACCTCCTGATTACTCTTATCATTATCACTTTCTTTATCATCATCATTATCTCACAACCACTATAATCATCTCTTTTATTATTATTATTATACCATTATTATTATTAAAAAATATTTACATGTAAAATATTTTAAATAAAAATATTTTTAAAATTTTAAAAAATAATTTAATTGTAAAATATTTTTTATCTGTAAATACTTGAAACAGACAAATCTAAGTTATCAAGAATCCTACATATTTTTAAGGATTTTTTTTTTGTTTTTTACCTCATCTGGAATCTAAATAATAAGTAATAACATATGAGAGTTAAACTCACTTATCAATTCAATTAATCTTCAAAATTATCAATATTTGAAACTTTTGTTTCGAGGCATCATTAGTATTTTTAGACTCACCCAATCCCCTCAGGGCCTCAAATGTCGCGGTGCATGGAAGAGATTGCAATTTATTCACATCCTAGAACAAGAACATGGAGAGTAGATCCGTACTTTCATTATCAGCTACACATTATTCACAGCTGACATTCATTTTTTTTATTTTTTTTTACTCGAAACTCTTTTTGCAGGACATATAGGAAAAGAAAATGAGTAAATTTAGGCTATTTAGTTGGGGGGGGGGGGGGGGGGGGGTGTTTCATTTTTGGCCTCAACCATCTGCTATAAATTAAGATTTTTTTTCTCTCTCGTTATTTTAGGATCCATGGGAATACTCCTAAAATAAATAGAAAAATGAATGAGAGTAATACCCTCTTGTTCATATACTAGTAAAATAACGGGTTATATGCAATTTACAAGTTGCATTCGACTGAAATAAGCTAAAAAAAATCGACCTTAGTTTGTGGAACCAAGTTAAGTTACCATGAACACCTATGTAATTGGCCTTTTCAGAACCTAGGGCTAAATAACGTCACTTGATATAATCAAATTTTTTTAACATAAAAAATTATTTAGATATTAATAATGTATTTTTAGTGAAATTTTTTTTTAATAGCATGAGAGTTGATTTGATGTATTCCGATTGATTTTGCAAGTTCAAAAAAACCCTTGAAGACCCGTAAAAAATATAGTTTGATTAAAAAAAAATTCAAGATGATATTTTTTTTTAATATTAAGATAATAATATATTGAATTGATTTGAGTTAACCCATGATAACATTTTAAATTTATCATCCGAGTTAAGAGGCTATGATAATCTAATAAAAAACAAATTAAAACAAATTATAAAATCTAATTTTTAATCAATCTAATATTGAAGGATGAAATTGAAAAAAAATCAATTACAAAATGACCTATAAAAGCAACCCGATTTAATCTGTCAAACTCACAAATCGAGTCATAAGACCAAAATAACTCTATAAAAAATTCAAAACAAATTATGAAGTTCAATTTTCAATCAGTCCAATATTAAAGGATGAGACTAAAAAAAATCAATTAAAAAATATATAAAAAAAAACAACTCAAGTCAATCTGTCAAACATATAACTCGGGTCATGAGATCAAGATAACCTCATTGAAATAAAATTAAAAAATAATCTTATTTAACTTGGATTAATTAACTTGTTAAATTTATGACTCTAGTAATGAGAATAAGATAACATCATAAATAACAAATTAAAATAAATTATGAAATTTAATTTTCAATTGATCCTGTCAAATCAAACATTGAACGATGAGATTTATAAAAATTTTAATTAAAAAAATAACACAAAAAATAAATTAAGTCAATATAGGTTGACTTGTTAAGATCAAGCTAACTCATATATATAGAAAAGCATCAAAATATTTAATTTTATCCATTAATGTTTGTTGAAAATACAAGTAAAACAACCTTATTTATACCAATCTTAAATCTAAATCTTAATCCTTAAAGTGAAAAAAAATCCTAAGAAACAATTTTAGAGTTAATATAGAAATTCATAAACTAAATAAATAAAACAAAATTATAAAGCCAATATTTAATATTCTTAAATTAGTCTTGCATTAGTTTTCCTGGGCAGAAAAGAATTTATTCTCATGTTTAAATTGTTCATGAAAAGTTCAACATAGCATTCTTCTAGCAAAACCTCCTTGGTGAAAAAACAATTATCCACCATAAAAACTTCCAACATAATGTTCTTCGAGTAAAACTTTTTTAGTTGAAAATTGCCCTTCACCATAAAGATGTCCTCTACAAACTTAAACCATGATGATTCAACATCACACGCAAAACAAAAAAACCACTAGAAATTATTGGATTCTTATACCTACTAGTACAATTAGGGAAAAAGAATTGCTGGGTTTATTACAAGTTACAACCCTAAAAAATCAAGAACACCAACTATATAGAGATAATAAAAACACTTGATTTTTATTCATCTTAGTCTCACTTGCCAAACATTACTATAATCTTTTATATAGAAAAAAAAACTAAAAAACGCTATTAATATTAAATAGAAAAATAAAAATAAAAAACTATCTCATCAAATAGAAAAAAATAAAATTACATTTACATGGACAATATTTAATTTTCTAAAATTGTTACTGCCTTAAATAATAAGTTACACAAAGTTTCCCTCTCAAAACAAAATGTTACAGTTAATGTCGTTTTTATCTTATATTGGCAGATTACATTTTTATCTCTTTAACACTGAAGAGATCTATTTTGATGGTCAAGTTTCTTTCCGGTATTGAAAATTAATCATGTAGCTGTCCTGAGTGTTAAAATCTGAAAATCCATAATCAAAGAACTTTCATCTTCCTCGTCCTTGCCCAAGGAGACAATTATTTTCATTTAGCTTTTCCCTGCACTCCAAGGTCATTAATCACCGGTTCTTGTAATTTTTTTTTTTTGTTTTTTTTTTTTTTTGGAGAGGATACTGTCCTTGCAATTTTATCAAGTTTTCCAAATAACCAAGGGCCCTTTCTTTTCTTCTCTCTAATATAATTGCCAGTGAAGATCCTTAATCACTCTTTGCTGGTGCTAGACGCATGGTTAAATAAGAATTGGCTGGTAAGTATACCCTTCTGCGATGCACTTTTCCCCTAATCAGCGTTGGAATAATAAAATAAAATTAAAAAAACACAGATTTATGGCTGATAAGCACACCCACAGAGATAACTGAATCCCATCAGATAATGTTGAAAGAAAAAATAAAATCCCATTAACCCAATATAGGCATGTGAGTCGCCAATCTCTAACAATAAGAATGTAAAACGATGCCCTAAAATCAAGCTTAGCGTAAAAAACATGGCAAGCTAATTAAGTAATTAGCATATTTAAACCAGTCGAGTCAAAGAGATTAGAGTTGTTTACACATATGGTATGTACAGAAAAGAGCTGCTCTCTGATGACACTGATTTTTTTATTTCTTCCTAATCTTGGGATTTACGGCCCCTACGAAACACGACGGCTTTCTTTCACCGGACCAAAAACACGAGTACTTGTTTTTATTTTACGTGTGAAGTTTCCTCAGAATTTGTTTCCTTCAATATCACCTAATCCTATCCCAGTCTTTCTCTTGCTTTCTGATATTTTAGTCCTGTCAACGCCAGGCCATTCGTTTTTAAGGCAATACAGCAGTTTTCTACAATAGAGTCCTAAAATTAGGAAATAAAAGCCAAATCATGACTTGTATTGCTGGTGGTGGGTAGTTTAGCATCCTGAAAACAAGATTCATACGTTTCTTTGTGGTCCAGAATTACCGCTTAGATTTTCTGGGTTTGGTTTTGTTAACAACCCTTCCTCCCCATACATCCTCTCTTTTTTTTCAGGAAAAATGGGTTGTATCTCGTTTATGGCTTGCACAAAATTTTTGCATTCACTCTATTCCATGTCGTGATGTCCCATTATTAGACTTATGGCTTCTTCCCAGATTGAGATTGCTTCGTCTTCACCGTTTGTTTGTGTTCTAAGAGATCACAATCGCCATGAAGGATGTAATAGAGAGAGCAATGCCAGGGCTGCTGCTTTTCAAAAGAACCTTCAAGGATTGGTTAGAGAAAATCTCCATACTTGCATCTCTGTTTCTTCTGATTGTGCCTCTAATGACAATCCAAGAAATCATATTAATACCAGTATTGATGATCATCACCAAGACTTACGGCGCTTACCCGGTAACCAAGATAGCATTTCCAAGAATGTAAATGATTCTTCGACTAGGAGAAGCAACCAAGCGAGAATTCTTGACCAATGGGCCGCTATGCAGGCTCGACAAATGGTGTCAACAATTGAGAGGCAGAGTGAGGAGGCAGGGTTGTTGATTACATCTTTGAAGAAATCATCTCCGACGCAACAGAACTCTCAAGACTCTGAAAGTTCTAATCGCGGGGCCTCTTCTCTCGTTCAGATATGGGAGGCGAGGGTACATCGATCGGATGCGTGCCTTAATAGGTCCCGTAGCCTGAACAATAGCAGGACAAGCTCTGCATCTAGCCAGACCGAAACTGCTCTGTTCAGCGCTGAAGAGAGAATAAGACAATCTGATGTAGCCGACTCTACTACAAAAGAGAACAATAGCAGGACAAGTCCTGCATCTAGCCATATTGAAAATGCATCATCCAGAGCTGAAGAGAGATCAGGACAATCTGATATAGCCGACTCTAGTACAAAAGAGGACACTTTTGTGGATTGTGGCACGGTGACGAGTGCACCTTCATCCATACATTTCAGGGATACAGATGCAGGAGAACCCGATAAAGTTAAGATTGTTGACATCATTAGGAGACTAATATCTGATGGAAATGATCACGATCAGAACTTGAACAGTGCTGGTGATTGCCTATCCGGAGAGCGTAGGAATTCTTCAGGTTCTGATCGGATAGAGCAGAAAGTCTTGCCACAGGTTGTAAATCCACCAAAGATAAGAGGACGACAAGCCTTTAATGATTTACTTCTGCAAATGGAGCAAGAAAGACATAGAGAGCTTGGCTGGTTAGGAGAACGCCAAGCTGTTTCAAAATTTTCTCAACGTGGCCGCATACAGGTGAAGCCAAGTTCTTCATTCATTTCTTGATTTCAATACCAGAAGTTAACGTAATTTTGCAACGCAATTGATTAATCTTTTCTTTTTAGCTCTTGTCATTTGAAAACATGTAGTTATTTGTGTGCTTTAATGCTTCTATAGTCCTTGCTTCGTCTGAGATTCCTGCATCGTAGTATGGCGTTTGAAGATCAACAGCGACCGCGATCACCTCAATCAACAACATCGTGCAATGGTGACCGTTCACAACAAGGGTCTACCATCATGCATCTCAGGTATCACAATATTCATATCTAGGCTTTCATAGGTAGTCAACTCACCCAGATGAAAACCATCTGTAAAATTGTGAATTCCATCCAGTTTTAATGCAAAATTATCGATCCATAGCATCTTAAAACTAATTTTTACTGCCTGGCAACACCTATATGCAAATATTATGTTTTCAAAGTGAATGCTAATGTTCATATTGCTGGAATTAGATTGTTTCTATGATAATTTTATGTCTACCACCTAGTAAATTATCTCCTTGGTGTCATTTCACATGCTCTTTTGTGAATTGGTCAACTCAAAGACATTGTTCTAAATTTACTGAACAAGTTGATGATATCCGTCATTTACATCATACAACAAAGTTCAAGTTTGCAAATCATAATAATCAGCAATAGCGCTGTCAAATTGGTAACAGTAGAATGGCAGCAGCAAGTGAATTTTTTAGCACGCATCACGAAGAGTGTGATTTGGATGCATTTGTTGGGAATTATTGACTAATGAAATCCAAATTTAGGACATAGCTTGAGAATTTATAGAAAACAATCATATTGTATGAATTGGATCCATCTGGATATGTTTCTAGGCTATATCCAATTGTTGCTTCCACAGAAACTCTACTCAAATGTGCTGAGAGAATTGATGCTGAAACATTTGGCAACTTTCAGCTTCTTTTGGCCAATTTAATATATGTAATATTTCCTACTTATCTTTCTTTTTATCAGATCTTATCTAACCTGGAATCCGATTTCAATATAGGGAGAGATTTAGTGCAGGAGTGGAGCAAGCCACAACTCTGAGTGGCTCTACTACTCCAAGAAGCACTACAGAGATGGTCAATAGCATTGTGCAGAGGTATGCTTCCGTACACAATGAGTTGACTTCAGATAGTTATCAGCAAGAAACTTCTACTAGTGATGAGCAGGAGAGTGAATCCCAAGTTGAGAATTCAGCATCAGCCACATGTGAAGTCAACGAAAAAGTTCTTGAAGAAACTTGTGCAGTTTCGGGTATCACATGGCAAGGAACAAGCCGGCTGGTTCAAATTTTTGATCCACCAGAAACTTCTGAAACAACACCACCCTTGAATGACTGGGATGAGAATGAGATAGGAGAGGAGGGGGAGGAGTATTTTGAACAAATCAATTACGATTGGTTTAGTGATATAGCTCGCCCTCGAAGTTACTGGGAAGATCAAAGAAAAGCACGGTATGAAGAGAAGCTTGGTTCTAGCTCAGACAGTGATGAGATAAGACAACTCCTTGAAAGGTAAGATAGTCTGCCTTGATTTCCTTAATTCATTTTCCAATAAAAAATCACTAACAGAAGTTTCCATAAAATAAGAAATAGACTGATTTACATGGTGCATAAATCTGATGCTTCACGTTACAACTGCAGAGGAACAGTCTCAAATTTTCTTGCTAGTGACTTACGAGACAGAATAGACCAATTGATGATGTCTCATGCACAAAGACAAGCCAGTCAAGAAGATGAAGAACTAGAAGAGGATAGTCAGGAGAGAATGGGACAGCTGATGTTGTCTTACTTCCAAAGACACTTACACCCAGCAGGTCAAGAAGAAGAACAAGAGCATGAACAAGAACAAGAACAAGAACTGGATGGAAGAAGTGAAGTAGAAGAGACAATAGAAGAAGAATTCATATCAGAAGAAGGAAGCCCATCTAGCCATCAATATATGGAAGCCACTGACTATTTTGATCAATCCTCACCATCTCAGCATTCTCCGTATCCGTTTAGGTCATGGAATTACAGTGATGATAATGAAGTTGCTGATGTTTGTGAACAGGCTCAAACTACACCTTTGCACCTACCTCTTCCACCTCAAGCTTCCAATCAAGATAGGCGTTACTCTTCCTCTAAAAGTCATTCATCACTTGTGAGTTTTTTCACTATACAGTTTGAAGTTACCTTCTTCGCAGGTTCTTAAATAACTTAACGAGGAAAGAAATAACACTCTAAACGATCAGGAAATGGAATTCGTATACGATTTAAAAGGCCATATGGAGCAACTTCAGCGTGAAATGTCAGAACTCCGAAAATCAATTCAGAGCTGCATGGAAATGCAAATGAATTTGCAGAACTCCTTGAAGGCGCCGGAAGTATATCCAGGTGAGCTGAGAAAACTAATTTTCTTTCCTCCAAACCATTTAAAATAATTTAATCAACCTAATAGTGTATCATATATAATTTTTAAATGGGGAATTGCTTTACATTTACTACAAATATTTGCTTTTTTTTTTTTCTGGTCACTGGTCATGCAAGAGGGTATTACTAGGTAGTGTATTCAACAGTAAACCTTAATCTTCTGTAACATGGAGGTGGTTGTGAAAGAAGAAGTGTCATCCTTAATCTTTTCTGCGTATTTCAATACATTCCTTTATTACTATGCTGTTTAAGAATGATAAGTTAAACAATTCAAGTCTCAAATTATTGATACAGTTCAAGGGAATGGAGAGAATTTGCCTGATAGGAGACCAAACAAACGTAGCTGCTGTATCTGCTATGGAAAACAGGTCGACTCTTTTCTGTATAGGTACTTGCTTGTGAAACCCTTTGTCATTTTGAACCTTCATTGCTACCCTCTTCAGTATCATGAGCTGCATTAATAGCGTGATATGATGCTGATATGTTTCAGATGTGGGCATATGTGCACCTGTCTCAAATGCGCCCACGGGCTGCGGCAGGGCAGTGGAAAATGTCCAATTTGTCGAGCTCCAATAATGGATGTCGTGCGAGCATACCTGGATTCATAGTGAACTGGTGACCGAGTTCTTGCTCTAGAGGACCGTCTTTTTCATATAACTTAACGCATTTGATGCTGACTTTGGAAAAAGGCAAATCTTTTTACTTTGCTTCTTTCACCTCATTGGATCAATATAACCATCAAATCTTTGTAGTCACAAGTAATATCTGATCGATACTGTATCTCCTTTTCAAATTTACGCTGTAAATGCTTTTGAGTAGTAAAATTTAACAGTCTCAGTAGGCTGTTGTTGTTTAATTTACAAAGGCTTCTTCTTCTTCCTCTTCAATGTGCTGTCTTTTGAATAGTATTATGACTATAACTGTCCACGTTAGCTAATGGAGAGAAATTTATTCATGGACTCAAAATGTGTTGGCTATGGTGGAAAACTACGACAACAGCAATAATAATATTGTTGGCTAAGTTACTAGCTTGTGTGTGGTCAAAACAACACCCTTATACAATCTCTTAAAGGGAAAACAGACCTGCAATTTTCTGTAGAAGAACATAAACAGGAAAGGAAAAAACACAGTAAAAACTTTACACTCCTTTTCTTTTCTTTCTTCTTTCTTTTTCTCTCATACATGTCCAGATTCCAGAACATTCAGCCATATATGTATATACAAAAAAACAGCACATCTCAGCTTTGCATTTGTTCATCTTAATCATCTTTTAATCCAACTCTAATTACTTTCTCTTAACACAAGTTAACTAACTAAAGTCAAGGTTAAATAGTTGTCACAATAACCTAACTAGTTACAGCATATTAACCTTAACATTCTTCCCTTTAATATGTTGAACTTGAACTCGTAGTGCATTTCTCAGCTTTTGAAATTTATCCTTTGGCAATGTTTTTATAAAGATATCAGCCTCCTGCTCCTCTTATTTGCAGAACTCCATATCAACCTCTCCTTCCTAAATTGCTTCATGAATGAAATGATGTTTAAGTGAATGTGCTTGGTTCTACTGTACAAAACTAGATTCCTTGTCATCGTTATAGCTGATTTATTGTCACAAAACAATGTTGCTGTATCTTCTTGCTTTTCTCCTCATATCCTTCATAATTCTTCTCAACCAAATAGCTTACAGTAGCTAAATCAGCTGCAACATATTCAGCCTCAGCAAACGATTGAGCTACTGATTATTGCTTCTTCGAACACCAAGCAAACACACCTAAACCAAGAGAAAAACATAGTCTAAAGTACTTCTAATATCATCACACATCCACCTCAATCACCGTCTAAAAAACCAATCAACTTTAACTTAGGACTATCAAATTTGGTGCCTTGAATGTATTTAAACACCTTTTTAGCAGCTCCAATATAAAAGTGACTTGGAGAATTCATGAACATAAAAAGCAAACTTGCTGCAAATATTACATCAGGCCTTGTAGTTATCAAATACAATAAGTTCTCAATCGAACTTTTATAAAAAAAAATAGCATCCACCTTTTTTCCTCTTATCATCTTTCATTAACTTTCCATTCACTATTAAAGGCACATTATAACAAGTTTGCAAACAAACATTCTGAATTTTATAAGGATTTTATCAGTAGTTTTTTTTTTTTTTTTGACAAATTAAAACAAGTCCATCATCTTGATAAACCTCAATACCTAAAAATGATGTAGCAGCCTTTTATAATTTATCTCATATCTTCTCATCATTTATTTCATAAACTATTTAATATATCCTCCATTACTACTCACTAAATCATCAATATATAATACAATAATAAGAACATCACTCTCACCTTGTTTCTTCATATATAAAGTGGCTCGCTTTTGCTTCTTTCAAACCTATGTTGAATGAAATAGCTATTAATTTGGTTTTATCAAGCCATATAATTTCATGTTCAACAAATATACCTTATCTTCATTTCCATGAACTACAAAAAACTTTGTGAGTGTTGTACATAAAATTCTCCATTCAACTCCTCCATTTAAAAAGGTTGACTTTACATCAAACTGAAATAACAATCAACCTTTATGAGCTATATGTGCGATGAGTGTTTTAATGGTATCCGAACGCGCTATAGAGCAAAAATTTTATTGAAAACAATTCCAAATAGTTGAAAATAATCCTTAGCTATCAATCTTTCCTTGTTCTTTTAGAACCATCTTAACGATGCCTCACTTTATAAATCCACTTTACACTAATTATTTTTTTGTCTTTTGGCTTATCAACTAACATCTAAGTTGTTTTTCTCAATCATCTCTATTTCTTCTTTCATAGCTCTTCTCTAATTTTTCTTTTTGCTTGCTTCTTTAAAATTCTTTGGTTCAACAACACAAAAGTTACACCTTACATATATCTCACTTAAACTTCTTATCTTCTTTGAAGTTGAGTTATAAGATGATGATATACCTATTCTAGGATTTGGATACTCTTATTCTTCTTCACTTTTTTCTTCTTGAATTGATTTCTACTACAAATCATAAGTTGAATCACTATCATCTTTAATTTTTCCTTCTTTCCAATTCTATTTTTCTTTTTCTTCAAATAAAATATCTTTGCTAACAAGAACTTTTCTAGTTTTCAAATTATATAGCTTATAGCCTTTTGACATAAAGTTATAGCCAAGAAAGATATATTTATCATAAGTTTCTTTCAACTTATATCTTTTTTCCTTAGGAATCTAAGCATAACACATAACCAATCACTTTTAGATGATTCACCAAAGGCTTCCTTATACTCTAAACTTTAAATGGTGTTTGATTTTTTAAAGCTTTTGTTGGACACAGTTGATTAAATAAATTATTGTATTTATCGTTTCAATCCAAAAACTTTCTAGAAGACACTTCTCAAACAATATAGATTTGGCCATTTTCATCACTGTTTGATTTTTCCTTTTAAATACCCTATTTTGTTATAGAGTATAACTCATTGTTACCTTTTCACATCTTCTTCTTCACAAAACTTCTTAAATTCACCTAACATATAGTCTTAAATTCACCTAACATATAGTCATTTACATATATAATCATTTCTTAAATCTTTTATCTCACGACCACTTTGTTTTTTAAAAAGTGCTTTAAACTTCTTCAATATGTTGAAAACTCCATAGTTATTTCTTATAAAATACACCCAATTTACTCTACTATAATCATCAATAAAGATAATAAAGTACTTATTTAGTGAATTTAAAGGAATGTTCATAAGACCACACACATTTGTATTCAAAAGCTCAAGCTTTTATTTGGCTCTCCATGCTATTCCTTTAGGAAAAGGTTGTCGATGATGCTTTCCAAGTGCACAACCTTCAAAAACATCATCATTCTTTATAATAAATGAGAGTCCATACCATATTTTTCTACCGAAGTAACTTGAGGCTGCTGAAATTCAAATGACCAATCCTTTTATGCTAAAGCCATGAGTCATCTTCTCTTTTTATGTTCATTTCTATCATTGGTGCAATGTCGAGACAATGCGCTAAAGTGCCTCCCGAGGAGGTATTGTTGTTGGGAAGGAAAGGGTTTTAAATTTAATCATAAAATTATGATGAAGGTTCAGGAATCGTCACCTAGTATTATGGTTACTAGAAACTTATGGTCTGCGAGAGTTTGGATAAAGGACTGGTTATGCAAGGGAAAGACACATCACCCCCAGTATACCCTACCTAAGGTAAACTACATTGTTCTTTAATTATTTTTCTAGGTCGGGTTTCTATTTGTTGGTTTTTTTTTAAGTCTAATATAGATGTCCTTTCGTGAAAGAGTCTCTAGCTCATCGAGTTTAATCCTTACCATTCTAAAGTCTAAATTTTAGCATTGCATTAACTTTATACTTTGTATCTTTAGTACTTGAGGGTGAACTCTATTGTGTAGTTTTATACCCCATAGAAATTAAAGTCTAAATCTAAACCATAATATATAAAAATTTGGTAAAGGGTTTTTGATATGTTGGTCAATTTCTATTGGATAATCATAAATTGGTTATGATATCTTTTTTAAAAAATATGAGAAAGATGCAAATTTTTTTTTTTATGAAAACATGCTTGGAAAACCTTTAGGATTTGATTGTATACGTGAAAACAAAATGTTTTTTTAAGAGGGAATTAATTTAAAATTTTTGAGATTTTTTACAAAACATAGAAACATTTCAAAGAAAACCGGGTATTTTAATACCGGATCTCTATTTTATAGTAAATATATAACCTGATATTATGCAAAATTGATAGAAAAACATGTGAGAAAATCACAATATTTTGAAAGGACTTTTGAAATTTTTTTTGGAATTTTATCATTTTTTATAATATATATTATTATAATAATTATAGTTAAATATATTGGATTGGGCTTGACCCAACCAATTGGGCCAGGCCCATCCTTGTTAGGTCGAATTGACCCTAAAGAGTGGATCAAAGTTGGCCCAGTGAATCTCTTTTTTAGGTTTCGAGCTGGGTCGAGACAAGTCTAGCCCAACAAAACTCAGTCAGTGGCCCAGTCCAATGACTAAGCTATGTGAACAATATGTGAATTATCATTCTTGTTCCACTGTTCAAAGATAATGGAACCTGAAGAAGAAGAAGAAGAAGAAGAAGAAGAGAGAGAGGGAAGTTGACCTGGCATGAAGGAAGCAGCTAGCCTGGGAGGTTGACACAAGGATGATGGCAATCATTCGTGGAGGAGCTGGCGTGGCGGTTCGCTCTTGCCGATGCTGGTGCTGGAGAAAGAAGAAAAAACTGACAGAGGAGAGAGAAAAGTTAGTATGGTGATTCTTGACGTGGAGACGGCCGATGGTCGTGCTAGCGACTTGTGGTGGAAATGGTGGTGGACAAGTCGGAGGTGGTGGCAGTTGGTGGCTAGAACAGTGGAGAGGGAGAGAAAAATGGCAAAATAACTTGTAGGGAAAGCTATTTTTTTGCCAATTTTGCACCTAAATTTCTTGATGCTCAAGCCGTGAAATCCACCTCTATTTATAGGAGGTAGAAGAGAGATGTTTTATCTTTAATGGTGCCAAATCTTGATCCTTGGTTCTGCTGGGAAATATCCCAACCGCTGGTTCAAAGTAGGCACCATGAAAGGTCAAATCTGCCCGTTGAAGGCTGTCTGAGTTGGCCTCTTTAAGCCGGTGTCATGGCCTCTATGGTGTCAATTGGCAAGAATAGACCACACTAGCATGTAGTGAGATGTCAAGTGATTATTTTGATTCAAGTGTTGTCAAATTTGATGGAGGTTAGAGGCAATAAATACACCTGCAAAGTAACCCCTCTGAGCTATCATTTTAAAGAAAATTGAAAGAGAATATGAACAATAATCAAAACGATGTTGTTTTGGTAAAGTTCATTATGGTCCTTTAATTGCCAATTTATCTCATCTACACCTCTAATTGACTTCAAACTTTAATTTTTATGCAATTTGATCCCTATAAACTTCAATTTTAGCCCTGGATTTTGGCGTCTTTTTCATTTTGGTTATTGGTTTTAAATTTCTTCAATGTAGCCCCTTATTGACCATTAAATTTTTATTTTTTTTTAAATTTAACCCTCGATTTCAATCAATTGAGCCCCTATAGTTCGATGCCTTTTGCAGATTGGTCATTGGCTATAAAAATTTTTAATTTAACCCCTAATTGACCCTAAAACTCTAATTTTCTTGCGATTTTACCCCTGATTTCAATCAATTGACTTGGTAGAAATTAAATTGGATCTCTTAAATTTTCAATCTTCTCAATTAAGCTCAAATTAGGTTTCTAAACTTAATTTTTTACCCATTAAGCCTCTAATAAAATTAATTTGATCGTTTTAAAGTATAATTACGTCCTTGCACCTAATTAAATCTTTTAATTGGACCCAAATTAATTCTTAAACATAATTAAACTTTAATTTGGCCCATAATTAAATTAAATTGGCTTATTAAAAATTTAATTATGTCCTTAAACTTAACTTTTATGCATATTCATCCAATAATTATTTAGTTTGATCTTAAATCTGCATTGTTTATTCGATCTTGGGTATAATGGGCTACAATTAAGCTTTGAATTTCATCCAAAATTGAAGCTTAATTTTTTTTATATGTTTGAAATCCTTCTCGACTTGTTTTCTTTACGTTGTCAATCTTTATTTTATTTTTATTTTATTTTTAAAAGAAAAAAGTGAATTTGAAAAATAATCCAAAAAATGATTATAACAATTGCCATATCATTTTGAGAATTCTCTCTTCATAAAAACATGCGATATATATTGAGTTCTAATTTGGACTCAAAAAAACTTAATTATGTAAAAATATTTCATTACCAAATTGAGAATTCAAAAATTATATATTATTCTATCTATAATGATTTGTGAAAAAGTCAACAATGCGTTATCAGCAGTAAGAAAGCCACACGGTTTAGTTTTTGTTAATTAATTTGAAGTTACTAGTTTAAGTTGAATTAGGATAAAGATGGGAATTTTCAATACGAATGATCCAAGGCATAATAAGTGGCCACAAAAATAGGTTCCACAAGAAATCGGACACCCTCACTAATCATGTTCGCGTTCTTTTGTGATAAAATCTGCTTTTAAGTTTCAGTTTTAAAATTTGAAGGACACTTTGAATTTTCTGCTATATGATTGGCAAATTCCAAATATTTTGCATTGCCATTCATTAAAAAAAAAATGACCTAATTTGATGCGTTTCTAAGATAAATTGGGAGAGCCAGAAATAATTTTAATAGACAACATTCAGGCCTCAAATAACTTGAGATTGTTGGGGCAAAAAAATATTCTGGTTGCAGATACAGCCATGACCTAGCAAAACTGTGATGATGAAGGATCGTACACAGAAGGTCCCGATGAATTCAGAAGTTTGCCAAGGGCACCCTTTATATAGGGTCTAAAATCACTTGAATATACAATATGATAAGTCTCTGTCCTCAACAGTTATATTGATCTGTATTTTCTTTTATAAATGATTTGGTAATTGTCAGACAGAATGCTGACACTGAGAGATACCGGCACCATTATCGACCTCTTGGGGCACTTCGGCCTCCAGTTAACTTGGAGATTAAACAAATGGGACAAAGCCACCTAGCCCTTCCCTTTCAATGGGATCAAGATTGGCTTGTTACAGCTCATAAAACAGGACTGTGTGCACTAACTTCATTTAGTGTTTTCTTTTGTTTTTGGGTTACTGTTTCATTGGAATTTGATGTGAGTTTCCAGAGGAATTATTGAACATTAAATTATTAAAGTATGGCTATCATGCAGTGAAAGAAGATGAGCTGCAAAAATATTGCTTGATCAACGGTCACAGACCATGAATAAATCTTCAAAATTTCAGCTTGGAAACAAAAAATTATCAAGTTATTTTATTCCAGGTACATGTAGATGAAAAATTAAAAGATGCGCTATAATTTCATAGATATTACATGGGATTAAAAATAATTAAGACCCTGTTATGTTGAGTACAGAAATAAAACAGATGAAACCAGCTCCGTGTAATTAATTAGTATCCAGGTTGTAAGGTTTTGTATCCCAAATTTCCTTTAGTGGGCATCATCATTCATATTATTGGAGAGCATGTCGATGTCGAGGATGTCCCACCATGGATTAGCTTACTTAGCAACAAGATTGAGTTGCACTTTTCATGATCCCGTGACCAACTGTTTTATTTCAAATTTGTCGCGGATTGCTCAAGGACACAAGAAAAACTCAACATTTGGTTTTCACGAAGTACAATAATGCATTTTGGAAGGTTTTCTCTCTGAAGAAGACGACAAGAAAGTGCCTATCAATACCAAGAAGAACTAATCTTAATATAAGAAAACTATATGGAAGGGTTCCATGGCATTAACTTTCTCGGAAATAGAAAAGGTCTGATAAGATAAAGGTATGGAAACTGCATGAAAGTCTTCCATGTCATTCTTGGAAATAGAAACTCTCGTCGATTGCACGCCAAAGCTATACAAGGCATAAAGACATCTAACATTCAGGTTTTTAATTACCTGCTGTTCATAGTATTCTGTCCCTTAATTTTCAGGATTCTGTCATCAAGAATATTGTTTAAGCTACTTGCAATCTCATGTGAAATATTTTCCCTTGATACAGTTTAATTATCACAGTGAAGAAACATGCAATAGAATTTTACATATACATACATACATACATATATATATATATAAACAATACTGTCACTGATCGATGAGTTTGTACAATCCTGTGCCTACCTATATCGTGGGCCAAAAGAAGAGCAACTTGTTGTTTCGGGGGAAAAAAAAGAACTAGATTATGTAATCTTTGATTTGGCCAAACTTGCGATGCCAAATAATTTTCTTTTAGAAGGAAGATAATTTTCTGTATAAATCCTTTGAATTTGACTTGACAGAAATTTTTTTATTTTCAGAAATCGGGGAAGGGGTTCATATAATTGACTATTGACCCTCTTTTTTGTCAAATCAATGAGAAAATGTCGATAACGTTTTTCGCATGGAATTGTCTAAGAAATGTCTCTCGTTATTGATGCAAGTGTGCTAGAAGCACATGATTTGTTCCTCCTCTAATCACATTTCAACCGAGATGGCTACAAGGAATTTGTAAATAAATATACCAAATCATCCCAGATATATGTTAAGTTAATATATAGAGAGAAGACTCGAAATGTTTTTATATGCTCATGTTCTATATTCATCAGTTTAATTTACAAAAAACCTAAATTCACTGCCACGGGATTATTGCTATTTTGACTGAGATTTTACTGGAATATCTTTTTTGTTCCTACATTTATATATTCAAGATACACTTGAGAAAAAAGGGATTCTTATATCTTTAGAACCCTACCAATCCTACTGAAAAACATATGTATGCCTTTTTCAACTTAATCAAATCCAACGTTGCATTTCTGCTTTCATACGGTCGTAAAATATGATTTTATTACAATCATTGTCATAAATACGTTGCACTGTATTACCATCTTGCTTCGTTTTTTGTTTCAGAAGTCAAACACACATAGCACTTTTTTAACAAATTCCGTATTGGTTTCACAGTATGTATACATATATATTGTTGCATGTGACCCTCGAAGGATTGTGTTTGAAGTTCTACCTACAGAATACACTGTAGAGGACACAGATGTTCGAGCCACTCATGTAATTGACCCAACAAAATAAACTGTAGATGATATCTAAGCATCAATTTTTGTCATTAATGATCCTAGCCTTATCATTGCTCAAGTCATGTGCGCTGTTAACAATTGCTTGAAAGCTCGAAGATGTAGATTGGGCATCAATGGTGGTTCTAGAGTGTTGATTGCTATTAAAGCAGCCCTAATCACTGGGATCCACAGCCCTCCGCGTGAACCCTTTAGCGTCAGTGTGTCCCAAATCCTATCCATGATGTTCTTTTCTTATCAAGGACAGGCAAAAAAATTAATAACTTCTTCAGGTTTTGATTCATCCATCTAAGTTGGACATGTATAAAGGAGCTGTCTCTAGATTAAAATATAGCCCAAATCACTAGCAACATGTTCATTTTCTTCGCCAATTACTTAGGTTTAGAGCTTCCACGATCATATTGTGCTTTGAGGTTCAAATTAGTTTACAAACAACCGATGTCACTAGATTGTTTTTGGCTATTAAAGCTATCCGAATGTATGTGGAGCAATATTCTATCCAAAATCTTGCTCATGGTTCGCTCTTAAATTCATTTCACTGTTACTACAGCCTCAAGTCACATGGTTATCTGGTGCCAATTTTGACAAATACTGTTCAATGTGCGAGCTTTCCTGGTCAGTACTGAAGTATAATATTTCTCTGATGAGAAAGAAAGATCTCTGACCCCACTAATCCATTCCTCATGCATCTATATCAATGACAACATTGATTAAAAATCAAGTAAAAATTAACTTGGAAGTCATGTTTTTTAGCAATAATGTTTGTGGAATTGTGGATATACCATCGAAGATTTTTGTATAGCCTAAGATAGATGAACATTTTCTCTCTTCAACTATATATATATGTACACACAGAGAGAGAGAGCAAGTTGACTCCCTGCTAAATAGTATTAAATAAATTCAATCATTTATTAATTAAAACACTCAAGGGTTTATGATCCAAAGTCTTGAAGTTCAAATTGTTCAAGAAAATCATAATAAGTCTTCAAGTTCAATGAAGATGGTCCATTTGCCTCGCAATTGGGATTTGGGACCATTCGACATGAATACTCACCGTCTTAAAAAGATTAAAATAAGACAAGCTGTTCTAAACAAAGATGACAAGAAGATCTGCCATAACCATAAAACAAGGTCCCAGAAGATTTTAGCCACTTTAATTTGATTTGTTCAACAACTAAACTTGAGCTAATATCATACCAAAACCAAATATCCTTGTACTTGAGAATTCCAGCAAGCTCAAGAGAGAATTGATTCTCTCATTCATCCTCACTCCAACTTGGGATTAACCAAAAAAGAAGAGACAATTTAAGGAATAAATTGGAAAATTAGCATGGTAAATAAAAAAAAATAGTGAATTGAGAAAATAGCATTGTTTTAGAAGCTATGGTCAAATGGTGAAACTATGCCATTTATATTTTATAGCTCAATTGGTTGAACGGTTCTAGAAATAACAAGAAAAATCTCAAAATTGCTAAAACATGAAGCCTCAATGAGATTTTTTATATATAAAGATCCAACAGTCCACATAGCGAAATAGTGGCTACTATAGGCCGGAAAACGGCCTCCAGAAATTTCTATAAAAATTTGAGCGCGATCGAACAGTCGAATCAAAAAAAAATGAGTTGTTATAATTTTTTTGAGTTGTTATTCTGATCTGGCATGATCAGACCTTCTCTTGTGACCAGACCTATCACATTGATCCATAAATACATCTACTATGCCATTCATGTAATTTGTTTTAGGTAGATCTTCATTTAGTTATAGCATACTCATACCTGGTTACTCAGAATCACGCATACCATAAAAATAATAACTTTTTGAGATTTTAATTGAAGTTTATTTTTTAGTCAACAAGTTGAACAAAAATATATTGTTTAACTCATAAAACATATTTGAAGGAAAAATTTTATAAAATTATGACTTTTGTGTAAAATAGTTAACTTATTAATACAACTAGATCTAATTGATCTATCGATTGAGGTAGAAAATTGGAGTTTGACCATCTTGTATTTCTATTTTTTGTAATTTACTGTGATAATGTTTCTTAAAAAAAATAATCTCAAATAAAGGGTCCATGTGAAGGCTGGCATTGGCACCACCACCATCCCCACACCTACATTTTTTCTTGAGAGAAATATTAACAACTCTAGTCTAGACCCTGGAGTCATTGTCATCTTTGTGCTCGAATATTACCCCAAAAGCAATACCCCTCACAAAATGTATGGCAGACCCCAACCCACCCATGTTACCACTCCCTCTGCTCTGTCCCCACTTTCCAGTTTATAAACCCCACATCCTTCCCAAACCCTCCTTAAGTCCCTCGCCTTCGATCTCCATTGTCCATCTCTCATCTCACTCAATAATTTCTTGCACCCAAATCATTCACTCTCCTCTGTTTTTGTCCATACAAAGCACATATTCACTATGTGTTCCTTTAACTCTAGGCTGCACCGAAGTGCTAACAATATTGCTACTCCTATTGCTAAGATTAATGGCCGCCCGGTCCTTCAGCCAAAATCCAATCAAGTTCCTAGCTTGGAAAGACGCAATTCACTTAAAAAGAACTCAGCTGCAAAGTCTCCTGCTCAGGAACCAGCTGCAGTACCACCTGTACCATTAATGCAACCAGCTGGTAATGCCGCAGGTACTAAAACTAAGCAGCCTTCAGGACTGTCCCCGCCTATCTCTCCCAAATTAAAATCACCTTTACCTCCAGCAGTTAAGAGAGGAAACGATCCTGACGGGTTAAATACTAGTGCTGAAAAGGTTTGGACAGCACGTAGCACAACAAAAGTGACAGCTAGTTTGGTAAAGAAGTCGACGAAATCTAGCACTGTAGGAGTTCCACATTCTGTTGACCCTTTTGCTATGAAACACTCCTCTTTGTTAGTTGAGTCTCCAGGCAGCATAGCGGCTGCTAGGAGGGAACATGTTGCTGTTATGCAAGAACAAAGAAAAATGCGAATTGCTCATTATGGGAGAACAAAGTCTGCTAAGTATCAAGGGAAAGTTGTTCCTGCTGATTCTCCGGCTACAAATACCATCTCTCGAGAGGAAAAGAGATGTAGTTTTATCACTCCTAATTCAGGTATCAAACGAATCACTGACATTCCATTTGATTGAGTTAACCTTTCCATGCAATTAAAGGGTACAAAAAAAAAGTTACTAAAGTGTTCAGTCTATACTTAATGTTTCACCAGATCCTATCTATGTTGCTTACCATGATGAAGAATGGGGCGTTCCTGTCCATGATGACAAGTAAGTTCTCTTCACTCATACACAATGTATATGATGGCACTCATGAATCATGAAACTAAAGGACTGATCTTTTTATGCAGGATGCTGTTTGAATTGCTAGTTCTGACTGGTGCACAAGTTGGATCAGATTGGACTTCAGTCTTGAAGAAAAGAGAGGCATTCAGGTGTGTGCTTTCAACGAGGGAAAAAATAGAATTGGTTGCGTTGAATTAATTGACAGGGAAATTGTGATTAAATGGTTTTTTTTCTTTCTTTTTGGACATTGATGTCTACTGCAGGGAGGCCTTTTCAGGGTTTGATGCAGAAGTTGTTGCCAAATTCACTGAAAAGAAAATAGCATCAATCAGTGCTGAGTATGGCATAGACACAAGCCAAGTTCGAGGAGTGGTAGACAACTCTAATAAGATTCTGGAGGTGATGCAACATAGCTTTCGTCACTTGTTCATTATTTCTTAACAGTCATTTCAGCCTCTGAACTTTTTACTATACTGATGGAATCAAACATCTCACTTCACCTCTCATTCGATAAGAAACATGCATAATTAAGGTTCTTCTAGAAAAGATCTTAGGCTGGGATTGATTTAATAGTTAAGTAACAGTCTTAAGAATCATTTAAAAATTGAACAGGTGGACCTAATAACACCAACCACAGTTTGCCTTTGCGTTGGAAACCATGTATGGATGTATAAATACTTGCTTTGTTACAAAGTCAATAGACATGATTGAGAGACTTTACTGTGTAAATTATCCTGATTAATTTTAATTTAATTTTACAGGTTAAAAGGGAATTTGGGTCATTTGACAAGTACTTGTGGGGATATGTTAATCACAAACCTATCTTCACCCAATACAAATCATGCCAAAAGATCCCTGTGAAGACCTCAAAATCAGAAACCATAAGCAAAGACATGGTGAAGAGAGGGTTTAGATTTGTTGGTCCAACTGTCATCCATTCATTCATGCAAGCAGGCGGACTCCGTAATGACCACTTGATCACCTGTCCAAGGCACCTTCAATACATAGCCTTGGCATCTCAACATCCTAGCGCTCTTGCCCCACCTCCGTAGATGAAGTTGATTTACAAGTGGCAAAAAACAGAGAGAAGGGAGATGATCAACATATTACATGGCATATAGTGTGACCATAAAGAAACAAATATAGTTTAGTGGCTTGATTACCTAACTACAGACATAAATTAATGCTGCTTTTTAATGTCAAATATTTCTGTGTAGACAGGCTTTTTTGGGAGTTTTCAGTGATGGGGCTAAGATAGAATCAGATTGATGAAATGAAATATTAAAGGAGTCTTGGGAGTGGGGGCATATGGGCACAGACAGCATGTGCGGGTGGGCAGGCAATGGCATTTGTATGGTTTCAGCTCCCAATGGCTTTTAATTTAGTGACCACTACACCTCCTCAACTCTATTCTTCCTTTAGACTGGCCCTCGGAGGATAATCAGTGCGGGGCTTTTTGGCCGGACCTCCTAAATATTCTCTACTTTTCTCCCTTCGTGGATTGGATAAGAATTGTTTGTTGTGTCTTCAGCTTTCTTGAGGATAAAGACTATATTCTCTGGAGACAGACACGAGAATTTGATCCTTCCAAGACAAGTATATAGTGACTTGTTGCCATTGCACCTCATCTCCTAAACAGAGTAGCCCAGATACATTTGTAATGGTCATTTTTTTCAATCCTACCTTGTGAGGGATACCAAGTTCTTGTAATATTATGAATTAATGTACTGTTTGAGTGCTTTTTTGCTAGCTGATCTCCGACGACTTTTGCCTGCGCAAAATGTGTTAAAATTAATATCACGGGTCTCCATAAGCAGCTCATTTGGCCCCCTTGTTTTCCAAAATTCAGCCTCCTAAGTTAAGCATATCCTCTTCCTCCTCCACGTTCTCTCAGCTTCATAGCTGCGTACCATTCTTTCCTATACTTTTGTGCAGCAATCACTGCAGAGATGTATGTATGATGATTGATGGCTGTAAAGTTGTGGCTTTAACCTCCTGTAAAGTGTGTGTATATCGGAGGGGAATCCAAGGCACTAGCTCGGGTTGAGGGGCCTCTAGCTAGCTGTACGCTGACCCTCCCCCAAGAAAATATGCATTGTTGTGCCTGCAACTACTGTATAGGATTCCCCTTCATTTATCTTCATCTTCCCCTCTTGATTTTTGGTGGAATCAAAGCATGAGAAAGTGGATGCACGTGTTCATTTAAGGGACATCAATATGATTAGTTAAAGTAAATTTCTTTTCCACAAGGGACCATGAGTTTTAAGCAAACATGTTGTTTGATTAAATTCATTTTACCTGACTGCAGCCATGAATGCTTCACAAGAACATCTGAACAGAGGCATAAGTGCTCGTAAAACCTTCTTGTATATCATCATTCGACTTCAAATTAAACCACCCAGTTTAGTCCAATGGTCGTGCAAGTGAGGGCTTGGTGCTTTTTCAAGTCTCTAGAGATGAGGGCAAGTGACCCCAACGAACTGGCCTGCTGCTATGCTTCGTAGCCTTGGGTCCTAGACTTTGTTTTGTTTCGTGTCCGAACTGAATTTCTGACAACGACAGAAATTCCAAACAAAAGCCTTCGTTTACAACTAGACTACATTGTCATGATCCAATGTAGTCAGGCCTGCATATTTATATTTCATGGATTGCAACTTTACGGGCCATCTCAATTTCCACTCACAGTTACCCACCATGCCACCACAGCATCCATGACAAAAAGTTGCATATAGCATGCTTGATATATATATATATATATATATATATAAGCTTTGAGTGTGAAATCGAAAAAGGTCATGTTAAGATCTAAGTTTATAAGCTTTGAGTGTGAAATCGAAAAAGGTCATGTTAAGATCTAAGTTTATAGAACGAAAATTTAAGAAAATATATATATATATATATATATATATATATATATATATATATATATATTTAATTCTAATATATAGAGATAATCCACCTTTGATCATGTAGAAGAAAAAGACAGACTTAGTGTTGATAACAGAAGATGGCAATTGAATCCGAACATTCTTTTTATCACGTAGTATATTGGTGTTTGCATTGTTCGAAAAAATATGTATCATCAGCTCTATCTTTTAGGTATTTTTTGGTTGTTATTCTATGATAAAAGAGACCGAAACATGAGAGATTGTGAGTACAACATTAAAAATGGATTTTTGTCTCTGTTTTAGAGATTATTTTTAATCAATTTTATATCTTTATCATTTTATTAAAATTTGAACCACTGATTTGAATTTACTTAATTCCCACTATTATATTTGTAAACTAAAAATCTAAAAGCAAAATCTAAAAAAAAACATAAATAAAAAAAAAAAAAACAAAGAGCATAATTGACATGATAAAACCTAACTAGATTATCAAATAAAACCATCATTAAATAAATGTCTTATCATTCAAATAAAAAAAGCTTGTAAACAACTAATTTAGACAGTTTTATCATCGAATTTGAGAGACGCGTGAATTAAAAAATTTTAAAACTAAATTTGGGTGTTGATTATTTAAAAGCAATTTGTAATATTAATTTTGTGTTTATAATGTTGAGATGAGGGTTTTCATGTCTTTTTGCGATGAAAATGACCCGTTGTCTACTAGTTTTTTACAGTCTGGCTATCTAGGCTTGGTTCTAAGCCTGGTAGTGATGTGGGATTACTTTAAACTTTAAAGCTTATTTTTTTAACATGTTTATTTATAAATATACAAGTCCGGCCCCCACTTCATTGCGGGCCATGTCAAAATCCAACCACTTAATTAAAAAAATCTTAAGTGTTGCTATTTTTCATTAGTGCAATAAAATATTTGAAATGAGTGTGAGAATCTTGATAAATGTATAAGATAAAATTAAATGATCATCATATATGTTAATAAGTTTAAAATAAAAATATTAGTGTGGCTTCTTGGACCTGATGGATTAAGAGCAAGCTAATTATCTTGATGTAGTTAAAAAAAAAAAAAACAATTATTGTTACAATTGATGTCAAATGATTAAATAGCAAAAAAATTCATAAAGTGAAATGAAAAGGTAGCGACACATTATGTTGACTCATGTTAACCTGCAAAATAGATGACTTGGGTAATGGATACAATAACAATGAGTTAACCTAAGTAAACAATCTGTCTCTTTGTTTTTTGTTCTCTTATTCTCTAACCAACCAGCCCTTGTATGGGTTTCAACTATCTTGGGTTCGATTATGAAAATGGAATTTAAGAAATAAATAAATGTTGAAGGGTATGAAATTGAAAAATATAAATTTTTTAAAAAAAAAACTAGCAAGCTCATGTGAATTTCTCACGCCATGTCGTGGACCATTAATGTTTTGAAAGAAGCAAGAAGAACTTGGTGCCTGGATCATTAACTTGACTATATGTATCCAATAAGATTGTAAAAATTAATAATATGATTTAAATCAAAGGCAACCATCAAAAATACACCTGGAAATAATAAACAAAAAAATAAGTTATCGATATCATACCGATAAAAAGAAAAAAGAAAAGATTGCTAGAGACCCACCACCACTTAACTGGGGACTTCGCTCACAACCAAAAGAACTTGCTAAGTTGGTTCAATCTTCACTACAAAAATGATGCAAGATGACATCGAAAGAAATTATATGGTTCGCTAAAGCAATATCCTGTAAAAGTAAACTAAACAAAACACAATGATGTGAGGATCCGTTCATATTCAATCAATCAATCAATTATATTTAATTAAAGAAAAAATTTATTTTGAGAAAATACATCTATCAAAGGAAAAAACATAAAGCGACCCAAATAACCCAACAAAAAAAAAAGATGTAGAAAGCATATAAAAAAAAACACCGAGCATAATCTCTAATCAACAGATAAAATCTAAAAAAAAAATAACTTAAAATAATGATAAAAAAAAAAGGCAACTCTTAGGGAATGTCCTTAAGATGCGTTAACTTTCCAAACTAGAATCCATGAAATTCCATTATAAAAATTATCTCATATAACATAAATAACAATTAAAAGACCGGAGACTAAATAAGACAATTTTAAAAAATCAAATGAGTATGAAATTGAAAAAAATTTAATTTTCACGAGTTATTTCAAATAAAAGATATATCAATCAAGAGACCGGGGACTAAATAAGACAAATTTAAAAAATCAAACAAGGATGAAATTGAAAAAATTCAATTATCACGAGTTATTTCAAATAAAAGAAATATCAACCAAAAGATCAAGAACTAAATAAAAAAAATCAAATGAGGATGAAATTGAAAACAAATTTTTACTTTCATAAGTTATCTGAAATAAAAACAAATATCGACCAAAAGATCATGGATAAAATAAAATAAAAAAGAAATTAAGGGTAGATTTTAAAAATTACAGGGCAGGGAGCAAGAATCAAGGGGGAGAGAAAGAAAAAAAAGGGGAAAAAAAGACCGTCAAAGTCAAACCAGATTTTTATTTTCTACATATGCTGCTTATACTTGAAGGAGACATCAAGACAAATCTAAAAGCACTCCAAAATAATAATTTTAATCGCCAAAATCAGCCGCTTATGTCATTCAAAAACGGTGGAGCACTTGATACATTAATGTGTTCCTAACATGCACTAATTATTTTTTAAATCCGTTTAATTTATTAAAAAACTAAACTAACAATCACTTTATCCAGTAAAAAAAAAACTGATAGTAAAATAACTAAAATATTCTCAAATCTAAGACATAAAAAATTAAAATTCAAGAACAATGAAATATTTTTAACATGTAAATAAAAAAAATAAGATGAAAACATCCCTCCTAACCAGCCAGTTTTGTATATAAGATTAAATTGATTATTTTACTATCCATTTTACAAGTAAAAATATAAATCTACACCTCATTGACCCCAGATAATATAATAATCTTAAAAGTATTTATAATAATTTATCATGCAACTTTAAAGTAAATACCTGTCATGCTCTTAATCAATTAAAAAATATCAAAATACTCCTTTTAAGAAGACAATCATGCTCTCAACCTCCGCGTAAAAAAGGTTCTTATTTTTTTCCGAGGTAAAGTGATGGGGAACAGTGAATTCACCATCTATTTTAGTTTTTTTTTTTTAATATAATATATAATATAACCGGTGGGATTTACGTTATTGTGGAAATATATAGAAACTCTCAACCTCACTTGGATATTCTCCGAGGTGCAGTGCTCGTCTTTTAATTAATTAAGCAACCCCGATGCAAAGATACACCTGCATTATTTAAATAATTTAACGGTGTTATTAATAATAGCAAACTTTAATGATAAGGTAGCTTCCTAGGTCGTGTTATTAATATCCCAGGTTAACGGTGTTGTCGGCCACACCTAAGTTATTTAATTACCGCGTTTCGTGTTTAATGTTTTATGATTATTTATTTATTTATAGATTATTTTAATGTTCTAAAGTTAAAAATAACTTTTTAAAATATTAAAAAAAAATATTTTAATTCATTTTAGAGTTAAAAATATTTTTAAAAATAACTACAATCATATTTTTTTACATCCCGTTAATTATGTAGGACAGCGTTTGCAATCTGAGAATTTCACACCTGATCCAAATCCCATGATTAAAAACCAAACACCATTTTCAAAACTACAAAAGTAGTAATAAGCAGAAGAAAATTATACCAATTAAATAACCTCATAGTTTGAAAAAATAGATTTTTTTAAAAAAACTATAAACTATAGTTTCTTAATAAAAAAATTCAAGAAAGAATTTTTAATAAAATCTATTTTTTCAATTTCATAAATTTGTTTAATTAAAAAAATATTTTTAAAATTATAATTAAATTATAACACGTTTTTAATCGCATATCATTAAACTACCGGATATACTTTAAGGTCTGTTTAAAAGTGTGATTGTGGTTCTTTTTCAAACTGTTTTTTATATTAAAATGCATCAAAATAATATTTTTTATTTTTTAAAAATTATTTTTGAAATCATCATATTAAAATGATATAAAATATAAAAAAATATTAGTTTTAAAATAATTATTTTTAAAAACACAGGTTGGTCCACGTTTACAATTTTAATAAAAATAAGTTTAGGACAGTGTTTGAGATCTCGAAAATCTCACAGCCGATTTGAATCCCATAATAAAAAAAACAAGCAAACTATTCTCAAAATAACAATGATAATTATCAGAAGAAAAAATTTACCTCTTTTTTTTTAATTTGTGCCATCCAAGCGAAACTTCTCAGTTCACACCGCACCGCAGGTTTGAAATTTGAAGGTCCAGGGATCTCGCATTACGCGTTCAGTTATTATATCACAATCAATTTTCCCACGACCAAGAGAATCTCAAAGAATAAATTAGAAATAATGAAAACGCCGCCTCCTTCTGGGAAATACAAGCAGCAGTTGAGAACGCAAGCAAGCAACCCCAGATGGTCCTCAATCAAGCAGCGGCAGCATTTCAGCGTCAACGCACAGAGAAAATATCAAGCAATGCCGGCAAAGGGTCCCTCCCTTTGCATTCTCTCTCTCTCTCTTTTTCCGTTCTTGGGAAAAGGTCCCTTCCTTTCTGATTGTCTAATATATTTTTGTCACAATTAAATCTTAAATTTTAATATTTTTTTTTTATCTTAATGCTATTACTGATGATAAGTTCAAAAGAGGGAGGGGGTGAATAGAGAATCACCTTGGAAAACAATGCCAACACGTGGACGACCCTGCTCGCACAATAAAAATAAATAAAAACTTAATCAGGAAAAGTAAATAGAAATGATATACGTGTCAACCAGCTCAATGATATCACTTTATTGATTGAAGTGAAGTGGGTCCAACTCAGCAAATACAAGACACGTGTCCAGAACTCTTTGCGCGAGGCGCAGCTTGCCCTTCTGTGCAATCATTCATAAATAAGTTGTTAAGAGATATTCCCGCAAAGACAGGAATTATAAGAGGGTCCCGTATCCTCCCGACTAGTCGTCAGCTGTGTAAACTGGATCACTGTTTGAGCGTGAGGGCTGTATCGGTCCACGTGGAAAAATGAGTTATGATGAATCTTGTGGTCCCTGCCTAAGGCGGTGGCCTTTGTTTCGGAGGACAAGCCCATGAGACAGGCGTCGTTGACGGAGCAGAGCACCGATTCAGATAATCCTCCATCTGTCTCTAATTCTTCCCTTATACTTTTGTTTGCTTTATTATGTTAATTATTCTGATTCTTATTTGACTCCTCCATGCTCCCTTGATCATAATATTCCTGCCTGGGCTGTAGCTTTCCTTCTTTTGTTTCTCTTTTTAGCTATTTAGTATTTTCAGAGCAATTGTTTTTAAAATATTTTCTTTTTAGAAATATATTAAAATTTATTTTTAAAAAAATTATTTTTGATATTAATACATCAAAATAACCTACAAATATTAAAAAAATTCAAATAAATTAAAAATTTAAATATTTTTAAAATACAAAAATAAACGTGCTTTTATTATTTCATTGGTAATATAAAATCGTGATGCGAGATAATTTTTAAAATAATATTTTGTACAAAAATAAATCAACGATGCTTTAGAAAAAAATTGCCAGGAGGGAGGAAAAATAGGCGCAACCGCCGTGGACAATAAATTGACTTGGGAAATGTTTTGAATGTGGAATCCAAAAGCATCTGAAATGTGATTCCCAAAAATAAAATAGGAAGAGAGAAAGAGGATGAAACGACGAACAATCTTAGCATTTTATGATAAACAAATAAAGGGCTATATTTCTTTACTGCTATATTTCTTAAGAAACAAAAAATAATGCTAGAGATATTACTAGTTTTTACTGCCGTATTTCTTTAGTAAAACTAGAAGGAGAATCATTCTTATTCTTATATAGTCTAAGAGTTTTTGTTTTTAAGGTTATTTTTTATGATTATAGTTTAAAAAAATATGATTAATTGTGGTTAGTTAAATAGTGTGTTTGGTATTATGGTAGCTATTTTGGTTTTGATTTGAAAAAAAATTATTTTATAAAAAGTATTTTTAGTTGAGGTTGGTTTACAAAAATATATGTTTAGTTAAAATTATAGTTAAAATTGAGGTTAAACAAAAAACAGTTTAATGTGTTTAGTTAAAGGATATTTTTCAAATTAAGGTTATAAAATAATTAAAAAAAACATATTAATATTGATGGTTTTTAATTAAAATATTAACAATCTAACATATGCTATTACATCATGAAATAAACAATACTTTATATAAAGTTTTTTATTGTTGCATTAAACTATGTTCAATTTCATCACGTATGAAATCTATTCAACAAGTACTACAGTTTAATGGTTTCCTGAGCGTGCACCAACATCATATAAAATATCATTAGGAACAAAATTGGGATTGTGATCAAATTCTGTAAATGCTACACCATCATACGATCTTCTTCAAATATAATTATGTAGTGCAATTAAATCATGTTAAACATTAATTTTTCAAATAAAACACAATATCTAAGAAATTTTTTCAGCTTTTATTTTATTTTACTGGGTCACACCTGGTTCAATGCATCTATGTTTGGGACAGATCCGATTCAATGCATTTAGGTTAGGGTTAGGTCAGACCCAATCCGGCCCATTTACAAGGAAGCTGCTCTCCACTGTTCACGTAGTTGAATAGTGAAGACATGGAGAAGTGCAGAAAAAGAAAGGGAAGGGAAAGAGAAAGAGAAAGAGGCGGCGGCCTTGGGCGGTGGTGAGGGAGTTGTGTTCCACTATTCTTCAACGTGAACAGTGGAGTCTCCATTGTTCACATTGCAGAACAGTGGAGACATGGTGCGGAAGGGGAAGAGAAAGAAAAAGGGAAAGAGCTGATTAACTTCCTTTCTATGTTTTCTGCAAGGCGTGCCATTGTTTATTGTGTTGTTACACAGTTGCAACAAAAGCAGCCCAAGTTGCTTCGATCGACCCTGTGTTGTAAACGCAGTAAAAGGCGAGGCCCATGAACAGTAAATCCTGTTTTTTTCTTTATGAAACATGCAAGACTTGCATTTTGCTTGAAACGCAGCCTCAGCCGCGTAAACAAACAACTTTTTAGATATGTATCTGGTAAAAATTATAGTTAAAGTTTATGTTTAGCAAAAAAAATATATAAAGTATTTAGTAGTTGTGTTTGCAGTTGCTTTCAAAATACGTTTTACTTGAAAATACATTAAAATAATATATTTTTTTTTATTTTTAAAAAAATTATTTTTAATATCAGCATATCAAAATGATCTAAAAACACAAAAAAAAATTAATTTGAAGCAAAGAAAATTATAATAAAATTATATATTTTTTTAAAGCGCTTTTGAAACGCAAAAAACAAATATTGTTTCAGTGTTTGACATTGCGTTTTGGAAGTGGTTTTGAAAAAAATTAAAATAAAATTATTTTGTTTTAAAATAAATATATTTTTTATTTTTCAGATCATTTTAATATGATTATATCAAAAATAATTTTAAATAAATAAAAAAAATATTATTTTAACATGTTTTGGAATACCACGCTTCCAAACATCTTTAAAATTTTTTACAAAACTCAATTAAAAAACACATAAAAACTGCTATATAAAAATTATATTTTAAACTCAATTGTTTATTGAGCCGTATAATATAAAATACAATTAATTTACTACTAAATATCTTGACGCATTTATTTCACTGCAAACAAAAAAAAAATTAATGGAAAAAAACTTAGCCTAAATCCATCCAATGGCACCAATAGCCGAACTTCGTATCTCACTGGGAAATATCTATGGCTATTCTCTAAAAATGTCCTCGAAACACGATAAAATAATTTTGGAGAAATCAGAGAATGGGAATTAATTTTGAAAAACCAAGAGAAGAGAGAAGCTTATTAAACATATAGGGAAAAAAAAAAAAAAAAAAGGAAACATGAAGGACCCACAAGGAAGAAAACTTGAAAACTCAAAAAAATGAAAAACAAAAATAGTACCTGTAAGATAAAAAAGGAAAGGAACTCGAAGCGCCAGAGCCTCACCGCAAATGATTGTAGACATGTCTAGATACAAATTTCTACGCAAAAATCAGCCTTGCTGTGTATTACTTAGATATTATTCACTCTGTTTTGTAATGATGCTGTAAAGTTGCTTCAATTGCTTTCTATTCTGTTAAATCTAATAATACTTTTGAATTAACACAAAGCTTTCCTCTCCGAACATTTAAAATATTTTGAAATAATATTTTTTTAGTTTTTTAAGATTTATTTTTTATATTAATACATCAATAAAAAAATTATTTTTTAAAAAATACAAGAACAAACAGACAAAATTGCCTTTCACAAGATTATTGCCAATGGTATTTTTCTTTTTAACTATTTTTTTTCCAGTATAAACCGAATCACTACAGAGAAGTTTAAGCTCAGATAATAGAGAAATCCACTATAATTTGAAGAGCAGATGATTTAATTACCTAAAAAGGATATATTACTAATATACACTCTACCCAACCGTTTCTAAAAATGGAGAGCCAAGCAATTTACAACCCGCACTGGCACTCTAATTTTGCTTTCACACTCTCGTTGACAGCCCCAAAAAAAAGTTAAAAAGTGATATAAAAAGGGACGCAAACAGGCACGTCCTATACACACCCTCTATTAAAGATACAAGCAAGAAATACAGACACAGAGAGAGAGAGAGAGAGAGAGAGAGAGATTCTTCCTCTGCCTCTTCATCTTCCCCATCTTCTCCCTCTCTACCTGAGAAAGAATATACAGAGGCTTACGAAATCCATCCGATATGGGTAAAGAGAGATCAGAGAAAGAGAGAGGTGGAGGAGAGCATAACAAGAGGAATTTGTTTGTGTCTTGTGTTGTAATGAACTCATGTGCTGCCGAGCTTAAACTCCTTTTAACAGCTCTTTTAGTTATTTGCAGTGTTGCTACTCTTTTCCAGATTCTCCCTTCACGTTTTACTATCTCTGCTTCTGATCTCCGTTTTTGCATCTCTAGGATTTCCACCTCCAACACCTCCTTCGCTTCCCTCAACAGTACCCCATCCAGTACCCCAACCATGCCTCCAAGCCCATCCCCGCCCTCCATTCGAAAAGATCAAGTGGCTGACAATGGTGTTATCAAGCGAGTCTTTAACCCTTACGGTTCAGCTGCTTATAATTTCATCACCATGGGTGCTTACAGAGGTGGACTCAACACCTTTGCTATCATTGGCCTTGCTTCAAAACCTCTCCATGTTTACTCAAAACCCACTTACCAATGTGAGTGGGTCCCCCAATCGTCCTCTGCATCCAACTCTACTTTCTCCACTGTTTCTTACAAGATGCTCCCTGATTGGGGTTATGGTCATGTCTACACTGTTGTTGTAGTGAACTGTACCTTTTCAGAGGCAGTCAATAGTGAAAATTCAGGTGGAAAGTTGTTCCTGGAAGCCTCAACATCAGGCGGTGGTGATAGAGATTTTAACATTACTGATAGATTTGAGGTTTTAAATGAATCTCCAGGAGATATAAACACGACCCTTTTTAGTTCAAAGCCTAAATATGATTATTTGTATTGTGGATCATCTTTATATGGTGGGCTAAGTCCACAAAGAGTGAGGGAATGGATTGCTTATCATGTGAGATTATTTGGGAAAAGATCTCATTTTGTTATACATGATGCCGGTGGGGTTCATGAGGAGGTCTTAGAGGTTTTGAAGCCATGGATGGAATTGGGGTATGTTACATTGCAAGATATAAAAGAACAAGAGAGGTTTGATGGGTATTACCATAATCAGTTTATGGTTGTCAACGATTGTTTGCATAGGTACAAGTTTATGACTAAGTGGATGTTCTTTTTTGATGTTGATGAGTATATTCATGTGCCACAAAAGAAAACTATCAAGTCTGTCTTGGATTCGCTCTCGGATTATACTCAGTTCACTATTGAGCAAATGCCTATGAATAACAAGCTCTGCCTCTCTGCTGATTATGGTAGATATTACAGGTATAATTATGCTTACTCACTCTTTTTTTCTTCTCTATTTTTTTTTTATTTATCTCCTATTTTAACTTTGTTTTATCTTTCCTAGCATGATTGATTTCAAGCTGTTAGAACTCTAAGAATGGGTCTCTTTTTTTTCTCTGTTCCGCTATTTGTGCTATATTGGAATTTTTTTGTTTTTTGTGTCTCTGTGAAAATGGATGTGTCGGTTCGCATAGTGGTCCTGCTGCCACAATAATTGAATTTTGCTTGGTAAAGTTTTCACACGGAGAAAATTAGCTTCTAGGCCTAACGAGATGGGTATAGAATATAGATTGTTGGTTGATTGAGTCTTTGGGATATTGGCAAAATTGGAGCATCATTCGGTTTTTGAAGTTTTGTATGATACTTCGCACATTTGGGGTGCTGGATTGGAACATTTTAGGACTAATGTTGAACAATTAAACAAAAGATTGAGTAAAGTGTTTGGAATTATTCACCTGGTGACCATACCTTGATTTTTCTCTCGTCTCTTTATCAGGGCAGGTGGAAGTGGGGTGGGTTTGAGTTTTGTTCTAAAGTGATTGTCTCTTAGTAATAACTAATAACTATGATTAGGAACCTTGTCAATTCATTTTTATTATCAATGCTGTGTTCTTTTTATTCTTGAAGAATCAAAAGCAAGGTTCAATTGCAGATGTTCGCTTCTTCAAGATAGGAAAGCCACAAAGATCAAAATAGAGTTTCATTGTGGCAATGAAAAATGGATTATTGTGGCGAAATGAACTTGGAAAATCAATAAAAATCAATTAGATAGTCGTGAATGATGAATTATGCTGATGTTTTTGTATCAAAAGTAAATTGATGTCTGTATAAAATAGTGAGATTGCACTGATGTTGATGTGGATGTGAAATAGAAAATTTTAATATCGAGACTGTTTCTATATAAAATAAGTGCGCGTTGCATTGACTTGCATCTTGTTCCCTTCATAACATGCCTTGTGATTGTGCTTGGATTCACAGAAAGTGGGGGTTTGAGAAGCTTGTGTACAAAGACGTGAAGAGAGGCATAAGGAGAGACCGAAAATACGCAATCCAACCACGTAATGTCTTTGCAACCGGAGTGCACATGTCCCAGAACGTTGCCGGTAAAACAACACACAAAACTGAGGGCGTGATCAGATATTTCCATTATCATGGAACCGTAGCACAGAGGCGGGAGCCGTGCCGGAACCTGCTCAATGTCACAGAAATCAACTTTGAAAACAATCCTTATGTCCTTGACACAACAATGCGAGATCTTGCTTGGTCTGTGAAGAAATTTGAGAACCAAATGATTGGACCCAAGCTAAAAAATACTCGGCAATGACTGGATGATAGATTTTCTTTCCATACTATGTAGTTGCTTGGTATTAACTTTTTATCCTTTCTTTTTATTATTATTTTACTAAAGGCTGGGTAGATCAGAAATATTCATTGGGGGGGTTCTTTTTTGTATCATATTGTTTTCTTTTTCTTTTTCTTTTTCTTTTATGAGTATAGATACAGGTGGTGTATGAAATAATATGGGAGGTGCTTCATTCCTTAAATTCTTCTATATATATATATATATATATATATATATATATGTATGTATTTATATAAATTTGCGTGCCAAGTTATTTTTCACAAAAATTATGGGTGATTTGGTGTCGGTACGATGCCCCACCAGCCACCTTTGGGAGGTAAAGCAATGTGCTTGATTTTCATGGTGCCAGCCTCCGCACCTTTTGGTTTATCCCTCGTCGAGGCCTTATGCTTTCCGTTGTGTTTTTGATTGAAAATACTAAAGTGAACATGTGCTATGGTTTCCAATGAAAGCCACAGGCTGTTTTTCTCTTTTCCCTTTATGATCTTTTTTGACAAGTCGAAATGGACATGTGGGTGACAATATAGTGGTCCCTTTCAAATGTCCCCTCTCAACCAATCCATGAAAAAAAAATTATTATTCATCATATTATAAAAGTATTTAGTTTGGCTCTTTTTATCCATTAATATGCACGCATTAATTTGTATTTTACAAATCTTATATATATATATATAAATTTAAATCAATTCATATAAATAAAAAAATAGAGAAAGGTAGTGCACGTGAACTATCAAAGATAATAATAATTATTTTTTTATTAATATAAATATCTGGAGTGGCTTACGCATTCTTCAACTAAAAATAATAATAATGTTTAATTTTGAATACACAACTAGGTAGATATATTTGAGATTCAAAATAAAGATCCCATGAACCTGTATTCTGAGCAAGTATTTCATAAGAAAAAGAAATCTGAAATACTAATAAATTTGGTTCGGTTGGTGGGTCCCATCACTTCACGTGTTTGTGAATCACTTGCATAGTTCACACAAAATAATTAAGGTGATGGATGAAATGGAATAATATTGCGAGGCAACGGCTGTATTTATGGCCATACCCTGAAAGGGAGGGTAATGGAACCACACATCAACTGTAATATTCTCTAGCATGCAATCGCTGCTCTCTCCATGCTTCATTTACGAACAATGCCAGCTTCTGCTAGCTAGCTCTACACAAGCCCATTTCTCCAGCTATTTTTGAGAGAGACTTCGTGTCCTGTAGCTTTGTCACTCATCGATCGCCTTTAATTATTAATTCGGTTGCATTTTTATATCTCTAGATGATTGATCAGATTAATTTCCCACCCCCTTTCTCTCTCTCTTTTTGCTTCAAGAAATATACCGCACAGTCGTCATCCTCTTCCAAGCACCAAGTTAATTAATACAGGAATTCACTCTGCTAAGTACTGAGATGGTCTTGGACGCATAAACCTGCAAGTCCTGGTCTCTAGCTAATCATAATACTGAGCATATAATACTCCATAAACGAAAATTATGATATTGGGAATGAAAGCGACATGGCGTGGAACCTGTGGAAGACGCCACTCACCGTCCAGGACGTCGTCGTTGCATGATCGTCACATGAGGCCTGAGGGTCAATATCTCAGTTACCATGCCAATGAATGGTTATGGCTTCACTTACAAAAGGAAGGATTTCAAAGTCAAAAGTGACCAGTAATTTCTCTCTTTCTAAAAGATTGTTGAATCTCCATTGCATGAAGGATTTGTAAGAATTTGCGGTCTCAGTGCTGCGAGACAGCTCAACGCGGTTCCATCAGTAGTTGAAAAATATATTTCTTTTGTTGCTTTGTCCCTTGCTTCGGTTAGAGAAGAACCTCCCCGTCTAATTATTTAAGAAAATACGGCAAAGCTATACCTATATATATCTTTGTTTATTTATCTATTAATCTAGCTAGCTATCCATTATTTACCTCGTCAGTTATTTTTATAGGGAAATTAAGACGGAAAGGTTGAAAAGGTTCTTATTGGTGAACAGCAGTACTAGCACCTCCAAAAAGCATTCCCACACTGTTCATAGCTTTGTTTTTCCTTTATAGAAACAGATGGCCATCATTAAATACATGGTATAGTGTGGGACAACGCACATGAGAGCACGTGGAGCAGGAATTTGGACAATTTATGCTTGCGTGGAGTCTGTTTGGGATAGGTTCCAACACAGGGAGGGAGGGAGGAAGAAACACAGGGCTAGGTGAGTTTTCTATAATAAGACGAGTCACGGAGTAATAAACCAACCCATAATTGCAATAATGAGAATTAAAAGCTTTCATCCATCCTCCTCGATCACATCATTTTGTGGGTCTAAGGTACTCTGTTCGGTGGAGCTCTTAATTTCAACGACGATGAACAGTGGCTATAAATTTCTGCTGATGGCTCCATGTGGTTAGAACTACAAATCATGTCTGTTTGAGATTTAAGTTTCCACTGCTAATCTTATCAATCCCTTGTCAAATTTATTTATTACAAATTTAATACGATGAATTAATTGAGTAGATAAGATGTAATTTCATAGGGGTACGGTGTCGGTGTGGAACTGTGGAGGTGTATGACAGAAAAGTAAACGATACCTAGGGAACTATTTCATTACATATGTACTTGTGGATTTTCAGTTCTTATTTGTTGGTTGGTTAATTTGGTGAATACAGACAAATACCTAACAAATAATTAGGAACTTGTAAGCAAACCCCCGAAGATCACTTTTCCCTGATTACTCGGTGATTCAACAGTTTGTTTTATTTATTTATTATTTTGGCATGTGATTTGTAATTTGATTTTTAAAAAAAAAAAAAAAAAGAAAAAGAAGAAGCCTTGCTAACTTCATGATGTCGGCTAATACTAACTATATATAAACAAACCTGTTCAATCACCCAGTAATCAGGGAAAAGTCTTCGGGGGTTTGCTTTTAAGTTCATGATTATTTATTTATTTATTATTTTGGCATGTGATTTGTAATTTGATTTTTTTTTTTTTAAAAAAAAAGAAGAAGCCTAGCTGACTTGTATATAAATATAAAACCTAAGTCTCTTATTCAAACACGGCAAACAGAAATGTTTCGTCACTCATTTAAATCACGAATTGATAAAGCAAATTTCAATTTTAATAGTTTAAAATAGAGAAAATTATCCTCAAAATCTTATAATTTGGTTGAAATTACATTGAATTACTGAATTTTAAAAAAATTATAGTTTATTTCTTGTACTTTATATGCATATTAACGCTAAACGTTCTGACAAAAAAAAAATCAGCAAAAAAACATTTGATTACTTACAGAATTTTCATTATATTATATTTAATAATAAAAATACTTTTATACTAAATATTAAATTTTTGCTATCAAATTAAAAAACCTAGCCACTACCCTCATTTTTTTTTCTCGTCTCTGAAATCCAGACACCCATCTCATCGACCTGCAGGAAAAAACACCACCGACTAACCAGAAGCATACCCATACCCATAATAAAATCTTTGCGTCGAAGTCAGATGACCACCAAGAAAGGGTAATCTCCCCGAGCAACCTCATCCATCTGATTATCTCAACATCTACACTGTTTAATGCTGAGCTGCTCGGTTCAACAGGCAGTGCCTGTGCATTCGACTTTGCAATCTCAAGATTAACAAGTCCCGAGGTCTCGATCTTTGGGCAAGCAGTGAGTAAAAGATCGAGGTCCAATGCTGGGAATACTGACATAACTCAAAGGAATAGATTTTAAACAAAGGGAATCTCTAAAAATTGGGTTACAGCTTCTGCTTGCCACAAATCTCAAGAATATTAACATTCGGATTAGTTCGGACATTATAAATCAATCGGTGCAATGGTTTCCTAGCTTACATTAGCCAAGCAATGATTGTTAAAGTAGATAACTCGTCAACATCATCTTCAAAATTGATTTTTTTTTTTAAAAGAACCATTAGCATGATAAACATAAAAATTTGACGGAAAATTATCGTTATAAAAAGATTTTAAAAAATAACATAGTTTGATATTGTATTTTGAAAAAGCAATGGATAGATTTTTAGTAAATATCACTATTAAAAAGCACAACAAGCTAGTTTTCGTGCTTCAAAAACACGAAAAGATAAATAACGATTCTAAAACACAATATTTATTAAATGTTATGCTTCTGAAGCTCGTTGGCTTAAGATGTTATGTTTTTAAAGGATAACATTAATTAAAATTTAAACACAACTCAAATCAAAAAACACACAAATTAGACAACCTTTTTCTCTCTACAACCAAACATTACCCCTCACAAACCTCTCTAAAAAACCCATCAAATCCTTTTATTTTGCCCTTAAAACAACCAAAATTCAAACCCATCCTAGTCTTTAAGTGTTATTGAACAGTTGATTGGAGTTATTGTGATTTTTGCAGGTTTTATTAAGATTATAAAATTTTTAACTCTTAAAGATTTGTAAAGTGAATTAAATTTTAGAATACCAAAAACTATAATTTGATAAACTTTTTCAGTCTTAACAAACCAAAATTCTTCAAAACTAAATAATAGCCAAGATAATCAGTTTGTTTTCTAAAATATCTAATTTTTTCTCAAAATAGTTTGCTAATTAATGTTGCAGTTGAGAACCATGACAAAATGATAATTCATGTCATGGCTCACAACCATAATATTTAGTTAAATATCACATTTATGAACCGCAACATCCTAAGTGAATAAAGAAAAGGTTTTTAAGAGCCTTGATTGGATATCCATACGATCAAAACAATGATAATTTAAACTTGCAAGACTCATATTGACTAATGCAAGAGGTTTTGTTTTTTAAAAAATAGTTTTTTTTAGTTTTTTTTTGTCTATTTAGTTTACGAGATTAAATATTATGTTTAATAATTTTGTTTTTCTTAGTTTGTTTATAAGTGTTATTACTTTTTTTTTTTATTTTTAGTTTTTCTAGTATATGTAAGTAGGTTTTTGAGTTTATTTAAAGAGTTATAAATTTTTTAGATATAAAAATTACTTAAAGAGAAGATATGGAGTAACAAAATTTTGAATTAATTTTTTTTTTATGCGGTGATCCTATCCCACAGAATTTTGTATTATATGTGCTTGATATCTTTTTTATATTGTTTTTGTCTGCGTCAACTTCCTTTCAAGGCAGCGGGTTGCGACGATAGTGCTACGAAGACCAATTCTTCATCTTTTTTTTTTTCTTTATTCTCTCTCCTCCAGTTTGTTTTCACACTAGCTTTATTTTCTCCTTCCTTTTGATAGGATGATTTTAAACAATATTTTATAAAATCAAGCAATAATTTAATAACAAGATTTTTTTTTAAAACTCCACGTGAACCTCACATTCAATCTATCAAAAAAAAATTAATATTAGAAAAAATAACGTGAAATGATTAAATTAAAAAATATATATATCACGTCATTTAAATCCACAATGCAGTTATAATTGAAACAATAAATTGCTTAGCTCTTTTTTTTTTTTTTTCCGGTTTATGAAAAGAATACGGATTCAGTTAACACCAAAACATCGTACACGAGAATCCATCACAGCTAATTACAAGGAAAAACATGTCTTCATATAATTTTCAACGATAGACGGTGACGTAACATTGTTATTTTCATCATATCACGTGAGGGGTGGAGTGTCCAGCTGTCCATGTCAGATGGGCATGGTTTTAAATAGCAGTCATGGTTACGGTTGCCGTGTAGTTCAATACCTTAAACTACATAAACGATGTATTTAATATACTAAGGTTGCTATGTATATACATTAATTATGCATGCATATAATATATTAAAAATTCATCAAAAGAATCTTTTTGAAGAGTGACGTCGGCGACACCGATTATAGCCATGTTTTTTGTTAGATATAAATTGTAAGCAACTAAAATAAATATATAAAAAATATAACTATTTGAAATAAGTCTAAAAAGGTATTTCTTTAATCAAATCATGTTTCCCTTATTGATGCGAGCTTTTTGTTGCCAAAATATTTTTTTTTTCGTAGTTTATGTTTTTTTAAAAAAACGTTTATCATAATCTTAAAAGTAACTTTTAATAAAAAAATAAATGATGAATTGATAATTTTAAAGGTCATATATTTAAAAAACATAAAAAACTAATATTGAGAAAATTATATAAAAAACTATAAAAATAGTTATTTCATACACATTTATAAATTTATGCATATTATGCTCATATATACTTATTAAGAAATAAATTGTTGATATTACCATGAAGGATGCTAATATTATTTAGAAAAAATGACATAATTAGATAATTATTCACATACAAATATAAATTATTTTATTTAAAAATAATTAAAAAAAACACTTCATAAACCACTGTAACTATGTTCCCGCAAACAAAACACATTTTATTTGGCTTACAAACACAAAATCAAAACAAGTAGAAAAACTTTTTAAGTCGATTTTTTTTTGTTTACTTTTTGTTTACTTAAAGAAAAAACCCATTTTTATTAAGTTTCACTCTTAAAGATAAATCTACAAATATCAAAATCAAAATTATTGATGAGCAGACCATCCAAACATTTTTCTCTCCACAAAAATTTAGACAACCTCTCCTCTTTCAATTTCTAGTAATTGAAATGAAAAACCAATTAACTCTGTAACCTAAACAAACATTTCAAAACCATAAGGAATCAAACTTAAAAAAAATAAAATCGAGGGATTAAAATGTAGATTTACACGCCTTGCATCATTATTGTGTTGTGTTTGAGAGAAATAAAAATCACAACGTTCTGCTGGCTCTGGTCTGGGCCTACGATCTCTAACATGAACCCCCAAAATCGGCTATGAGGCTTTAAAGCCCTTTGTGTTAAGGCCTCAGGGTATTTTGCTAGTCATTAGTAGAGAGCAACGCAGCCCAGGCCTCTGCCTAATAAATATGAAATGCTTTTAATCTTCAAGTGGCTTCCGGCCCAACGCTTGTCAAGATCTAACTACTGTCTAGCTAAAGGTTGTCAATTCCGTTCCGTTCTGTCTGGAATAACCGAAACATTTCATACCAATTCAAAAAACAAAACAAAACAGAACAAATTTCATCTCATTTTAAATCTCGGTCCGTTCCGGATTTTTCAGCTAAATTCCGCCCGAAACGTTCCGGTTTCATTCCACATGTTCCGTTCCGCTCTTGAAAAGCCAATGAATCAAATTGAACCTTGTTCAATTTCATTAATTAAACCACCAGATTATAAAAGGTTCTTTTTCATTACTATTTTCAATAGCAATGATATTAATAATAATATTGAAAATTATTATTACTATTTTCATTAACAATGATATTAATTTTTAAAATTAGATTTATCACTAATATATATGGTTTATATTCATGTTATTTTTTTTCATGTTTATACTTTGTAGGAATTTGAGCAAAACAAGGGATGCTTTAGATTTCATTAGCCACTTGATAACATTGACCTAACTTTATATTTAAATATTTTTGTTAAAATATTTTTAGTTTCATAATATTTTGATATTTTGCTTAAGTTGAATTACTTTAAGTTAAAAATTTATTTAATCTTGACTATTTAGAAATATTTTAAATTTTAAAATTATATTTGTTTGGCATTGTGTTTGTATTGCATAGTTTATAATTAATTTATTTTGAATTTAAATTATGTTTGTTGAATATATATAAATGAACAGTACAACCTCGAAACGGTACGCTGAAACATTCCGAAACTAAAACATTCTATTCCAATTAAAAAAACAAAACATTTACCAAAACAAAATTGACACCCTTGATCTAGCCTCGCACACAAAGCCCACGATTATGTTTCTTATTAATTATTCAACGTCACTATTTTCAAGGTTTTGCTAATGGCAGAAACCACTTCATATAAAATGTTCCAGTGGAAGAATCAAAAAATAGGAAAAACATCGTCATCGATTTCGTCATGGAGGGTTTTTTATTTTTTGGTGTTTGTCGTAGGCCTGGTCTGACCTGAGAGCCGAAAGCATTACCTTTTGCAATTTGAACCCAACTTTGCTTCACGTACAGAGAGCTAATTTTCACTTCAAGCATGGAATTTATTCATAGTACTACAATCTATCTTATAACTCTTCTCTCCTTTTCCATGCCTTTTGCAACTTCCGCCACCATCTTTGATTTCGAAAACTGTGAGTTCCCAGCAATCTTTAACTTTGGTGACTCCAACTCCGATACCGGTGGATTGGCAGCTGCTTTCACCCCCCCTAACTTTCCCAATGGAGAGACATACTTTGACATGCCAGCAGGGAGATACTGTGATGGAAGGCTTATTATAGATTTTATTTGTAAGTCTTTCTTTTTTAACTTCGGAAAATCCGAAGTATAGATTCATAGTTTCAAGGTGAGCAAGTTAAAAAATTAAATGTTAATAATGTTTTATGAAAGAAATATACCAATACAAGTTAATTTGCATCTTAAGTTGTGTAGCGGTCACTGATTTCGGAATCTTGAGATTATAGTTCATGAATTTTCTTTCAATTGCATTTTTTTTAATCAATTTTGTTTTACTAATTTAAGCCTAATATGCATGTTTTATCCATAAAAATGGTGTCGATTTGAAGAAAATTTGTCAGAAAAATTAATGAACAACACTTAACATTTTTTTTTTGTCTAATATGCATACTTTGTGCTGAAACGACACCGGTTTGAAGAAAAAATGATGAAAATGTTGATGAATATTAACAAAATGCTTGATTGAGAATATTTTGAAATATGTCAGATTGAATTTGATAAAATTCATAAATCTGGAACTCAATTGAGAATGAGTAGATAGGTTTAGGAGTAGATTGAGAGGTTTTCCCAGTTATTATTTATATTTAAGTAGCTTGAAAAAACCGTGTTTTTTCAGCAAAGAGTCTTGATCTTCCGTATCTGAGTGCATATTTGAATTCTCTGGGGACGAACTTCACACATGGAGCAAACTTTGCCACTTCATCATCCACCATCACCTTACCAACTAGTATCATGCCAAATGGTGAATACAGTCCTTTCTACCTTGGAGTACAGTATGAGCAATTCTTGCGATTCAAAGCCAGGTCACAGCTGATCAGGGAAGAAGGTATCCCTTATAACATAGTTTATTGGTTTCATGTTTTCATGATGATGCTCGATTAACTAATTAACCTTAAATTGGCACAACTTGGTTCTGTAGGAGGAATTTTTGCCAGGTTGATGCCCCGTGAAGAATATTTTGAAAAAGCTTTATACACATTTGATATTGGTCAAAATGATCTCGGGGCTGGATTTTTTAGTATGTCTGTTGAGGAAGTGAATGCATCTGTCCCTGATATGATTAATGCATTTTCAACAAATGTTGAGGTATGCGACTCGAGAACATTTTCAGTGTAAATATTTATACATAGCATGTAAATGGTTCACCCCTCCGAGTCTCTTAGAATTTCAGTAGCTAAAAAGAGTGGACTCTTGTTGATGTATGTGGATGCAGAACATATACCATTTGGGAGCTAGATCATTCTGGATTCATAACACTGGACCAATTGGTTGTCTCGGTTACATTTTGGTTGGATTTCCCACAGCAGAGAAAGATGTTGCAGGTTGCGCTAAGCCTTACAATGAAGTAGCTCAATACTTTAATCACAAGTTGAAGGAAAGTGTTTTTCAACTCAGGAGAGATTTTCCAGCAGCTTTATTCACATACGTAGATGTTTATTCTCTGAAGTATGCTTTGTTCAGCGAGCCGAAAACATATGGTATTTAAACCTTATACTACACTCAAATCGCGTTGTGAATTACTTGCATCGATCACCTTAGCGGGATATGATCATTTTCTCTTATTCATTTAACATATTATATTTGTGACTTTTGATCTTCCAGATGTATTTGATGTGGTTTCTTTGCAAACTGCAGGATTTGAGCTTCCACTTGTAGCATGCTGTGGCTATGGCAACCTGTATAACTATAGCAGCGGTGCTGTATGTGGAGCAACCATTGCAATAAACGGTACCCAACAAACAGTGGGTTCATGTGATACCCCCTCGGTACGGGTAGTTTGGGATGGGGAGCACTTCACTGAAGCTGCAAACAAATTTATATTTGATCAAATTTCTACAGGAGTATTTTCTGATCCACCTGTTCCTTTGAAAATGGCATGTCATAGGACTGCAGACCTTTAGAGATCATATGTATCAATATCATCGAATACCCGAATGTTGAAGAATTTAGTAATGCTGATTAACTAAAGCAAGTAGACACAAACATGACAGGTTGCACGACACCAAACTCCCTGATCTGAGGAAAACGGGAAACTATTAATGTGTTAAAAGGGTAAAGTTACCACAAATTTTAGGGATATAATCAACCATGAACTCATCATTATTGCCAGTATTAGACTAGGCTGGTCAACTGACTGAAAGTGACCTTTTCTGCTCTTGTAATTCTGAAAGATAATGCCTAAATGAATTTTGAACAGATGTATTATTAAATATAGCTAGAACAGTGTTTTTTTTTTTTTTAATCTTTCTGTTCTTATCTCTGGTGTTGGGCAAGGTTATGGCATTTTAGAGGAATAGGAGCAACGAAACATGGCAGTTCACTTTCTTATAGCAACTCGATCTCTCATAGTAATTGAACGGATTTTCAATCTTACCAAAGTGCAAAATCTCACCCATCGATAGATGCTGAAAATTTGCATGGTTGTTCATTGGTCACTAGAATTAATTTGACAGCAACCTCATGAAGACCATTCTATCAACCCAATACATGAAACAAAAGAAGAGCAAGAAATGGCAAAATTCTCGTACAATTATATTGTTCAACCTTCTCTCGCTTATCCCCAGAATATGGCTGGAAAATGAAGGATGCATCAGACCCGGTAAAATCTGTCATCCAAAACTGCATGATTGCAACAAACGAAGAACACGATGCTAGAAGGAAAGGAAGTTGGCAGAAATTTCATGCACCCTGTGCTTCTAAGAAAGCATTGAAGTCCTCCCTAGCCTTTTGCAAGCGAGGTGTAATGCAAGAAGTTGGTGAGGTAGGGTGCGATGTGGATGATGATGTTGAAAACCTAACATGGCGAAAAGATTCATGGGATTTCCTGGGTGCTCCTCTTGTTGAACAACTTTTGAGAACTCCTTTTCGATTCTTGTCGAAGACGAAGGCAGCAGCAACCGGTGAAGTTGCATCATTGGAATTAGTTTGGATCAACTCCATTGGCAAATCAAAGTAAAGATTCATGGAATCATCTTCATGGTCATTTATGATGGCCGATGAAGCCCATGAACCGCATTCAAATTTTTCCAGAGAAACTGTCCTGGATATTACATTTCCCATATCTACTTTTACTTCTTCCTTTTTTGGTCTCACTGGTTTTCCCTTTGCGAAGCCTGGGAGGTACAAGCATAGCACACCGCATTTAAATCCATCATCAATGGAATCCATCTTTTCACCAGTTATGAGCTCTTCTTTGCTAGCCTCAGTTTTGAAGTGTCCATGAGGCCTGTTATTGGATTTGCATGCATTTGGTCTGGTGAACCAAAGATCAAGTTCATCAGCCGGTGCAGCTGTCCTCCCTTCTGCACAAGACTTGCTCCTTCGCAAGTGAATTTCTTGTTGAGCAGCGAGGGGAGCATGTGCTGTAGAATGTCGACTGGCCATTTTGTCAATTTGGCGGGGAGATGCTTGGCTTTCGTTTTTCCATTTCTTCTTCAACATGGTGAAGCTGAAAGAAGGAGATGAGCAGGCTGAGCTGGGGAGGCTGCAGGTTATAAGCTGGGATTTTGAAGGCAGTACAGGTGGTAGCAGGTCTGGAGTTGGAGTAGTTGAAACTAGCGGCAGCATGAAATTGAAGCTAGACTCCCTCCTTGATGATTCTCTCAACGATATTGGATCCACTGAAATCTGCTTTTCCTTTTGCATACTCTCCTTTCTGACCAACTTTTTCGATTCTTCAATAGCCATGAATTTTAACTCATGGAAATGTTCAGCAGTACTCACACAGAAGTCCAGATCATCAGAGATTTCAGGTGTTTCGCGAGTTCCATTACTTGAAGTGGGAAGGACAATATCAGAAGCTGGGACCATGGTGTTTAAGGGCACAAACTAGCTATGAGAATAAACTGAGAGATTTAACTACTTATAAGAACAAGAGGAGGAATATGGCAAAGTGAGGACGTGGGCAGCATGTCACAAGTGTCAATGAGTAGTGATTTCCATGTTTTCCCTACTCGCCCATATAAAAAATGGCATAGTTATATAATATTGCAAGTTCTTTATCATATATCAATGTATCATCGCTTTGTCCCCAGCATAATTTAGTTTATATTATATTCTTATGAGAGCTGACTTCCCTGCAATAATTATGGTTTAATGAGAGTAGCACTAATCGACACTAGCTAGAATCTAGTTTGTCCCCAGCATGACTCAAAAATAAGTGCCCCCCAAGCACCAGAGAAACCGCTGTTTGATGTGCTTGCATCAACAAACAAAATCACATAACAAGCATGCAAGACATACGATGAGGCTTAAGCCAATAAGCAATACTAAAAGACTTCATGTTTTTTGGGCATCAAAAACTAAAAAATATCGCATGGCCAACCATAAAAGATCACCAACAAGGACATGACACAAACTCTTTAATTTCTGCCTGGAAGTTGCAAGAAATTGTTGCAATATATTTTTCATATTCTTCATACACAAAACACAACAAAGGAAGATCGTTAGGGAGCTGCAAAGAGGCATTCATCAGAAACTTTTTATCATACTAGCTCAAGCAAGTTCAATTAATTAAAATATATTGTATTTGCATAATCATGTCGTATTCACATTGTTTGAATGCATATGATACATTTTAAGTTAAAACGTAGGACAAAAATCTCTACTGGAGAGAATTATAAAATAAGATTAATACTACTGCAATACCAATGATGATTGGAAAACCTGTGACCAAGTATAGTGCTCCATAACCCTGCAAAAGAGTTAGCTTCCTTGGTTACAACCTCAAATTAGACAAGTCAATTTACAATTTTCAATAGCAGATTGTTTTATCCTGCCCTCACAAAGACGCCACTACAACCAGCATGCAGATTAAATGAACGAGGCAGATAGTACTTGGTTTGTGTTTTTCAACAAATATTGTAGTCATGTTAAAGATTGCACGGAATATCAATCAGCAATTAAAACATAAGGTATTACTATTTAAATCATATTATTTCTTTTCTGTTTTCCATGTATGAAGTTAGAAAATCAATAAGCCCTTTATAAGAAACCAAAACATATTTAACAGTGCCTTTCAACTGTGAGAGAGTCAGTATTTTCCAGAACAAATGTTTCATGAGTAGAAAATTTTAAGAGCTAGTTGTATCCATGTTTGCAGGAGTAGTGGCACCACATGGACAGCAAGTTCGTGAGAACCAGCCACACTACTGTATTTAGAAAAACACACAAGCAGACCACCCTTAAATGAAGTACACATTAAACTAAACAGAAAGAGAACAAACCACAACTGGGGGTACGTCAGTTTCATCATTCATATCAGCATCCTCAATTTCAGCAGCTGAGTCCCAATCAATTTTCAGTCTCATTGCAGCCTCTTTAGGATTTATACCAGTGTCAGTGGCTTTTGCATAAAGGGATTTGCTTGGCTTTGTCTTTGGTGCTTCAACCTATTCAAGGAACACGTCATTGTATAAACAAATATTCAGCAAGGCCACAAATAAGGTGGAGGTGGTAATCACTGAATACAAGTTAAGGGAGGATCTATTAAAATGATTTTGCCGTGAAAAAAAGCAGACCCATCATGCCCCAGTATGGAAAATTAATGGGTTGAAACAAGGATTGAAGAAGAGGAAAATGACAATTAATTTCATGGCTGAACTGGTACACAAATGATTCAGGCATTTAGAACCGCAACCATTCACAGAATTTTGGCTTAAAACAGAATAGTAAAGTAAAAAAAGGGATCCATGTAGCAAACTTGGAACTCTGGCAATTAATTTGAGTTGAATTCAGTGGAGTTGCATGCTTATGGATATATTGCTTTTCAATTCTGGGTTCAACTGTAGGTTAAATTGGCTGCTTCTAATAAGTTGAATTATTCATGCAAGGTGAAAATTATCCCAGTTAGCGGGATAAAGTTTCCTTCACAACGTGTCAAAATTATGTGGTCAAGACCATGTCTATTAGTCCTTGATAGATTATGATTTGAATATCAAGGGATCGTGTTATTGCATACTTAGTTTCAACTACCTAGTCTTGAACCTTACAAAGTAGATTTGTTTTCTAGCTACCTTTACACACAGAATTAAGTAAATATGAGGTTCATTACTCGTAACCTGCAGCAAACTCTTATCAGAGGTGACGTGACTTTGTTGCACAGGACTGTCAACATGGAAGTGATATAACTCAACTCACTTAAACTAGAACACAGCATACTCATGTAGTAGGGTTGCAGCTCCGCTTCAATCTATTCATAGTTTTCAATGGTATGTGCCTTTTGCTGATCATTCAAAGAAAATATTTGCTTTAATAACTCTTTATATCCAACTTAGACAACCTTGCATAGTGATTCTTTCACCCTTCTCTGACTTCTGTCTGTTCTGGCAAATTCAACACAGAAAACCCCAATCTTTTCTCTTTATGTTGCATTGCACATCACTTCTTGCATACCTCAACACAGTGAATGTTTGAAAAACACGATCACCTCCTCGTTGAGAATGATCCCTCCTTCACCAAACCTGCTCCTTTTGTTTCTTGTCTGATACCTTGCTCACAACAGCCTATCTCATTTATCACTTCCGAGCTCGTTCTGAATTCCAACTCCCATTTGAATGTCTTTGGGTGCATCGCTGAACTATCTTAGTCTTTTAAGTGATTGGTTTTTTATGCTTTCCTTTTATGTGACCATACACGGAATATATGCTTGAACTGCAGTCACGAACTTGCATTCTCTGGGCTAATCTCTCACCCAAAGTGCTTAAAATGTTTGCTTTAAGCACAGAAAATATCACATTATCTCGGAAATCATATTGCAAAGGGACAGGATCATAGCTAATGTTCATCCTAGCCTATGTTTACATCTAACCTTCACCTAAAGAAGGGAATTATCTATAAGTAAAGCTGATTTCTGAAAATTTAAATATTGATGAAAATTAGGAGACCAGAAGAAGTCAAAACCATAGCACCCCTATTATAAACAATGAGCATAGACTAAACCACAAGTTTACCTCCAAATTAGGCCAATTTATCATCTCCTCAGCTAGCATTTGAAGTGCCTCCCGATTTTTTGGGATTTTGCCTTCATTCACCTAGTAAATAAAGGATCAAATATTAGAAAGAATGAAATAATATTGTTCACACCTTATGAGTATAAAGAGAATGTTTTCAAATTCTCTACTTGGGCAGGTGAGCTAACTTTCTTGAAGTGCAAATGCTTGAAGCAGCAACTATCATTATGGATTTTGGAGAAATTTGACATTGCAAAGTTTCGGCACTTAAAACATCAAGGATGGATATCTGTCAAAAAAAACTCCCATCTGCTACTAACTAAGTTGAGAAGATTGGAGATCCTTTATCAACTCATTGAACCGTTATGTTATAGGTGGTCAGATGATTAATTTCAATTCCAGCTTATTTATCCTCTTCTATACCAAATTAGCAACTAAGTATCTGCAAAACACGGTGTTCTTGGATGTCTTTGCTTATGTGTAAGGGAATGCAGATTTTAAAACCAAATCTATGCACATCAGTTCATGGGAAAAAACTTAACTTATCACCCTCTACTTTCCCAATACTTAACACACTGTCTCATTCTTTGTTACGGTAATGCATTACACTAGCCAGAAAAATAACTTCCTTCAAATCTTCAGCTAGCCTTGGCAAAAATTGACTAATAGTAACCTCAGTGCTGTCAAATATATAGCACAATTGAATCTCAATGAGGTATTAGGTGGATTTACTTGTTCTAGAGCTTCAGCCAAGTCATCTCTGGTTGGGGTATCAGCATCATCAATACCAAGCAGTCTTCTTCTCTCAACATCTCTTGGGTCCTCAATCATTACTGTCAACTTAACCTAAAATATTTGGATGAGTAATTGAGATCAAAGAGAATTTAATAATAAAGAAACAAAAATATTGAGCTCATTTGTAGTACAATATTCAGCTGCAAGAACAGTGAACATGAAATGAAATGAAGTGAATTGAATTGAATAACAAAGAAACAAAAAATACCTCACTAAATATCATGTCTCTGTTTTTCCTTAGAAGCTCCAACACCTAGTCAAAAGACACGGATATAATCAATTACTTAGAACCATGGTATTCTTTAAAATTTAAAAGAAACGAGAAAGAGTAAATGGTGAGGGGAAATGAAAAGCGACCCTTTTGATATCTTGAACATATTGGAGGTCTTGAGGGCTAGGGGGTAGTGCTTCTTCCTCTTCTTCTTCCTCTTCCTGGTCTTCTTCTTGATCTTGGACACTCAATTCTATGTCTTCTTTACCAACCAACAAATTACCAGTCTTTCTCCTTCTCAAAGTATTATGATAGAGAAAAATACTAGCCAATCTTGTTGTCAGTCGCTCATTCAAAGAAGGTGTGTATTGGTGGGATTGAAAGAAGAGTGAATGGGAATGTGAAGAAGAAGAAGAAGAAGAAGAAGATAATGAGCGTGTAAGGGGCATTTGGTTAAGTTGCAAAGCCATTGTTAACATCATCTTTCTTCACTCTCCTGCCTTCTATATCTAAGTGAAAAACTAGTAGTAGTTACTGATATGAAGTGGCTGATGATAGGTTTATGCGTGTCAGTTTTGAGCATTTCAAAATCTTGGAGTTCCATATGTTAAGGAAGATGATGATGATGATGTTATGATAATCCCTTGGTTGGTTGACAGTAAAGGCCCAAATATTACTCCATATGGATTGGGCTTTTGTGCTTTCGCAAGTCATCCCGATTCAGGTCAGAATTAAATAATGAATTAATAACACATAGAGCAAGCAACTATGTCACAAGTTTCATGGTTATTAAAAAATATTAAATTTAAATTAAATAAATATGATTTAGAGCAAGCCAATATCATTATCTCATGCATTGGGTTAGATCAGTATTTTTTTAATATAAAAAATATATATAGACATTATTAATATTTTTTTCTATTATAATATTTTAAAAAATTATATAGAGATTGACCGACGTGGTCTAATTAACTTGGCGAGTTTAAAAGCAACTCGGATAACCAGTAAAATTATAGTTTGACTCAAAATAAATATTTAAGATGATATTTTTTTTATAATTACTGAGATGAAATAAACCGAAACAAATCACAAAATCTAATTCTCAATTAATCAAATAATAAAGAATGAAATTGAGAAAAAAAAAATCAATTAGAAAAATAAAAAAAAAATTTGAGTCGATCGAATTCCCATTAATCTCGTGGTCTAGATCACGAGACTATAATAACCTTATAAAAAGTAAATTGAAAATAATTATGACGTTTAATTTCCAGTAAATTTAATATTTGAGAGTGAAATTGAAAAAAAATAAGATTAAAAAAACTAAAAGGTCAATTAGAATTTTTTTAAAAAAAAATAAGTCAATTTAATTCCCGTCAAACTCTCAGTCTAGATCACGAGACTATAATATCTTCATAAAAAATAAATTGAAAATAATTATGAAGTTCAATCCCTAATAAATCTAATATTTAAGAGTGAAATGAAAAAAAATAGATTAAAAAAAAATATTACAATAAATACTATTTTATGTAAGAAATAAAGTAAAATCTCCTCCTCTTTTAATTTTTTTTGTTAATAAAAATTACAACAAATTACATCTTTACTATTTTAAATTTCCCAGCTTATCGGGATCTAATCATGAAATCTAGAATATAATAGATATATCCATTAAAAAACACATAAATAAAATCTCAATCACATCATCAAGTTAAATAAAAAAAACTTCTTTTTTTTTAAACTATACTTCAAAACATTTTAATGTATAAATGGTAAAATATATCAGAAACAATTATCATAATCATGATCTAAAATGATGTTTAATGTCAAAAATATGAAATATATCAAAAACATTATTTTGATGGGTTTATTTATTTATTTTTAATTTCAAAATAATTTTGTTAAAGCACTTTTGACATATAAAAATATAAAAAAATATAATTTGATTTTCAAAACAAATAAAAATAACCTCCAATTTATTTTTATTTTTACAAAATAGAACTTCTCTTTTGTATATACGCCACATGTTGATGAAAAGGGAGATTTAAAAATTTTTAAATGTAAAAAAAAAAATTTAAGATCTCAAGAAATTCATTAATATTCGATATTAAATTTTAAAATACAATCATTTAAATTTAGTTATTATAAAAATAATTTTATATGTTAATATATATTTTATTTATTTTAGCCAAAACAATTTTTTAATTGAAAAAATTGGGTTCCTTTGTAAGAACATGTGTAATCAAACAAGGAAAATATAATGCATGATGAATCAACTCCATTCCATTATATTCTTCACTACACTAGCTAGATAATTGATTATATTAAATGATATTACACTCTACCAAACAAATATTGTGTCGCACCCCCCAAAAAAAATCAACAAATAAAATTTTGGTTTATTTTAAAATTTGTTTTGCGACATTCGACTGGCGACTTTCGTTTTGTTTTGTTTTAATGATTTGGTTCTTTGGGAGTCGCCACCTAGTATTTTGGTCACTAGGAACCATAACTGGTCTTTCAGAGATTCTAAGGCAAGGGACTGGTTGCGTAAAGGGAAGGTATTAGCACCCCTAGTACGCCCTACCTAAGGTAAGCTGCTTGGTGTTTTGTTTGCTCTATAATTGCTATGGTGTAGGTATTTTCTAGGCTCGTCAATTGATTTTAGATAGAAATCTAAGGAGATTCCATGTGTTTTGAAAGCTCATTTTTTCCTTAGTATTTCAAAAGTTTGTGACTCATAAATCGTGGAATAAAAAAAATTAAATTTTGAAATGTCCTCGATTATAATCAAGGCTTCTTTCAAGAATGTGTGCGGATTTATTATTCCCAATAATATTTTGGATATTCATCCTTTTAAGGATTTCTTTATCCAAACATTAGCGGTGAATAATAAATAAATTCCCTCCCCAAAAATAAGATTTTTATAGTTTTTGGAATATTGGCCAATACCCTTTGGAGTTTTACAAACATGTTGTAAAATCCAAAAATGCAAGAAAATAATTTGTGTTTAAGAAATCTATGCGAAAACAAACTTTCGAAGCTTCCAATATATTTTTTTTATAAAAAGAACATTCAAAACATGTTAGAGTATTGGCCGTATGCAACACGCAAGAAAATATTTTTTAAAAAAAAACAATATATTTTTTTTGACGAAATCGGGTATTTTTAATACTGAATTTGTATCTCCACAGCATAAAAATACAAACTAATATTAAGTCATTTTTAAAAAAAATGTACGAGAAAAAAAAAAATTCAACAATATTTTTTTAGGAATTTTAGAATTTTTTTGAAAGCAAAAACATTTTTTTATTCTGAAAATATTTGATATTTTGACGAAAACCGGGTATTTTTTAACACTGGTTTTGTATCTTTACGGTATAAAAATACAAACCAACATTGAACCACTTTGACAAAAAATGCAGAAAAATCAACAATATTTTTTTAAGATTTTTCAAAATATTTTTTTTTATATAAATATATTATATATATATATAACATATATACACACACATATATATTATAATTTATAATAATATATAATATATTATATTATGGGGCTGGGCCGGCCCAAATTAATGGGCCAGGCTCAGCCCACAAAAAAGGGTTGGGCCGACCTCGGCCCAAAATGGATTTGGGCCGAAATCGGCCCAAAAAAAATTCTACAGTCTGGGCCAGGACCGGCCCAGACTGGCAAGGCTGGGCCAGCGTCGGGCTGGCCCAGCAGCCCCAGACCCAGCGGGGGAAGAATTAATTTTCTTCCCCCGCCTCCTGCATGCAGAATGCATGCAGGAGGCAAACCTGCAGAAAACAAAGAAAATGGGGTAAGAAGAAAAAAAACCTGGCGTGGAGGAGGAGGTCGCTGGAGGTGGTGTGGCTCGTGCACGGTGGCTCTGGGCGGCGGCGCTGCGGCTGTTTCCAAGTGTTCGGTCCGCTCTCTCTCTCTTCGGTCTCCTCTCTCTCTCCTCCCTTCGGGTCTCTCGGCTTTTTCTCCTCTTTTTTCTTCGGTTTTTCTTCTTTATTTATAGGGGCAGCACGGGTGGGGGACCATGGTTAGTGCGCCTTCAATCACGCATGGCTGGTCGGTTCTTTCGGTGGTGGTGGTGGGGGCGAGAGAGAGAGAGAGACGCGGGAGGTTTTTTTCAAAATTTTTGCCTTCTGTTCTGCTAAAACGGGGGGGGGGAAGGAGATGATGAACAGTGTCGTTCAAAACGACACCGTTCTGCTTTCCTTCTTTTTTTTCTTTTTTTTCTTTTTTTTTTTTGTATATGAAACGGCGTCGTTTTGAATAAAACGCGTCGTTTCATTTAAATGGCCAAACTTCAAATCAGTCCTCGAAATTCGGTCCCCGCCCTTCTTGTCGGCCGCCTTTTTCACTTTGGTCCTTGGCCTCGGATTTATGCAATTGAGCCCCTAATTGATCAATAAACTTCCAATTTCTTCAATTAAGCCCCTGAAACAATTCCAAACAGACCCCTCTATCTTTGCGCCTTCTCCAAATTGGTCCCTGGTTTCGGATTTTCACAATTAAGTCCCTAATTGGCCCTTAAACTTCAATATTTATGCAATTGAGTCCCCGATTTGACCCAATAAATTCCTAAAAAATATATTTTGGCCCCAGAACTTAAATTTCTCCAAATTAAAGCCCAAATTGACTTAAAAATCAATTTTTCTTGCAATCAAATCCTCTATAAATTCAAATAAAAATCCAATTAAATCCATAAACATCCAAATTTGGGCTTTTCTCCTCAAAATTCAAATTTTGCTTCTCAATAGGGCTTTCATCTTTTAAGAATATTTGTCAAAAATTCAATCCTTGTATTTTTAAAATTCCTTGATCAATTTTCTGACTGTTTTCTGAGCGCTTCCGCCTCATGTTATTATTATTATTTTTTTAACCTCTTTTGGCTATTTATTTTCTTTTTCATGGGGATCCAAAAATGGGTTACAACATATTGTGTGCAAGTTTTTATAATGATTCCATTTCTAAGTTCAATGGGATAATCATTGCTCTATCAAATCAAAAATAGGTAATTACCATCGTATCATCAACACTGCCTCAATCCTGATAGAAAGAAAGAAACTGATGAAAATTGATTCTTATCAAATCAAGGAGCCTATTTCCCAATATTTAAAACAACTGCAGAACCAGATTAATATCATCAATGGCTTAGCTTTCTTGATGATCATCATTTCTGTAAATCGCAGGTAATTTTAGCTGGAAAAGGTTTGTCTATGTCATCAATGGCAGCCATCGTTTAATACCCGATAACCCTTTAAGTTTCGATGGACAAGTCAAGCTGCTATTCGGCTTCATGCCATGGAATTAGCTTCCTTCCTTCCTTCCTTCCTTTTGATTTTATTTTCTTCTTCTTCTTCTTCTTCTTTTTTGTCACGAAGGATTGAGATACAATTGACTGAATAAGAACTTAGTACGTCCCTGTAGTTTTATAATTAATTAATTAATCCCCATAGCACAAGAATAATCAAATAGTCCTTCGATCAATGTTGACTATCCTTAATTAATATTTATTTTGTTCCAAGATTACCTTCTATCCCAATTAATGTTCCCATCTCACTCACTTCTCTTTTATTTTTAATGTTTTTCAAGAAGAATAAAAAGCAAAATTAATTAAAAAAATAACATGTAATTGACAAGAGGACTAAGTTACAAGTAGATTTAAAAGCATAGGCATGGGATAATAGTTTTACTTTCTTTTTGGGTACTTTAAGTTTTTCTTACTCCGTTCATTGAACTTTTTCTCTCTATTAATTCCATAATAACTCCGTTGATGATTTATTATGATTCTTTTATATTATTACGGTGTCAAGAAAGTCCTAATATTGAGTTGATGTTTGGTTTTGTCAAAAAAAAATAAAATAGTTTTATTGCTTTATTGCTTGCGAAAAAATAAAAATTTGGAGAATAAGATTTGGCTTCCAATTTTTTATTTTTATTTTTTATTCCTTTAGTTTGAAAGTTTTATATTTTTGGTATAAAATTTTATATTGTTCATTTTTTATTCCCTGAGTTTAAGAAAGAAAAAAATATAGCTAAAAAATAACAAATAAAAAAATAGTAGTCGGTCGTTCAAACAAGAAAAGCTAATTAAAGTTTGTGTCAATATATACATTATTTTAACAAACATTCCATTAATTTTGTTATATGCTTGGCATCAAGCTTATTAATTAATTAAATCTTGATCAGCATATCGAATTAAACTAAACAATTAACATTTTTTCTCCCAACACCCAATTATCCTTTAAAGTATGGGAAGAAAGCCTAGAATTAAACTAAACAATTAGCATTTTAATTTGGTGGGAAAATGGAAAAGAAGTATCAGAGAACTTTTCTTCTTTTATGTCTCAAAATCTAGACGTTTCCCTGGACACCTGTTACTTGAATGATTCCAAGCAGCACATCAGGTGTGCCAAAACATACTATTCATGAATAATTTCCAAGCAGCAATCTCACTAAAGCTCTTGCCAATGGAACTCCCAAATTCCTGCTTTTCTGAAAAAGAAAATAATAAAGCAAAAGTCTAACGCGAAGAAAGAAGAGCATGCATGGCCAGAATATCTGAAAAGGGATTCGTCGGGGGCATGCAGCTTATTTGACAAGCTGCAGCCACATACATACTCATAAAGGAACAGCTGAAATCTGGGTAGCCAGGACGATTTGGATCCACCAGCAGTGTTATAATGTACGTAGCACTGCAGATGCCATCTTTCTTTTACCTTTGTTCATACATATATATATCGTGTACATATGCCATGCGCTTTATACAAGCTCAGCTCAACTCTTTTGAGGTCCTCATAGGACAAAGGGCCAAAAAAAGTTTGAGAGATAGGTATCGATTTTGGATTTCAGCCACAGTATCCATTCAGATTTAGATTCTCTCCGATCAGCTAATTGTTCCGGCGAATCAATTTTGTATAGTAAATTTCGAAGCCTATTCTACAATATATATATATATATATATATATTCAATGTCTAGTAATGACATAAAAAAATACAAAACGATGTGAACTTGTGACCCGAGCTATTTAATTGAAAACACCAAACTTGAAAAAATCACGAAACCTAAATTTTGATAAATCAAATATCAAATGATAAAATTAAAAAAACAAAATCAATCATAAAAAAAATTATTCAAGACAAAAAATAACAACTAAAAGAATAAGAATAAGAGCCAAATTTAAAAAGTAATCAGTCAAGTACCAAAACCAAACACGCACCACATGTTGAGGAAGAGAATTCCATGAGGGATCGAATGATATGGTAGGAGCAAATTCTTAACCTTTATGTGACGGCGCATGTGCCGTCGAAGCGTTGTGGCTTCTCTCGCACGCCTAATATTTTTATAATTACCATGAAAGACCAAACACGCACCGCATGTTGAGGAAGAGAATTCAGTGAGGGATCAAATGATATGGTAGAAACAAATTCAAATAAATTCATGAAAGTTAAAAAAGATTGAATAATCATCTTGTTACTGATAATATATTTTAGATTGAATTTGAAAGTTAGAATTGTATCAAATTGAGTTAGTAGATAATCTAACTGTAAAAAAAAAAGTTACTTAGGACTATGTTGAATTAATTAATAGTCATATCACTCGATTATATGCATTCAAAACAAGCACTCAATATATAATAAGATAATTAGTAGTTTTAGATGAAGGTGTTGGAGCTGCATGCACCTTGAGTGGATTCCCAGATTAATCGTTTGTGAATTTTGATTGATTGATTTATTTATTATTATTATTATTATTATTATTATTATTATTTTCTTGGGGGGGGATTCATTAGAATATGCGATCCACAGGATCTAATTATTAATTTTTTAATAATCAAAATGGACAAGTTTACTTTGGTTGACCTTTTCATTGTTATTGGCTCATTGTACTTTAGCTTGGTTGTCTTTAAAAAGTTAATGAAATGACTGTCGTTTTGCTACCCTCTAATTTTCCTTTTTGTTACAATTAATTTTTTATATATCTGTGTTTGATATCAGCATAATCATTCTCTAACGAAAGAAAAAGTCTGCTTCCTGAAATTATATTAAAATAGAACAAAACAAGAGATGTATTTGTCTCGTGGGATAAGGTAAAGATAGGCATATCACGTCTTCATAGCCTTTTTTCAATAAAAATAAATAAATAAAGGAAGAGCCATTACGCATGCCATGATTGAAGACGCTGTATACACTGGAATTCAGCCAAAACATTTATTTTTCTTAAAGTTGCCAGGAAATTACTCTCCTTGCAAAGAGAAAGATCATATATAATTCTCTACTGAAATCCTTACATTTATTTATATATATATTATTTCGATGGAAGGCTTAATTAATGGAGCTTGAGGTGTATAATGAAAGGCTTTACTAAAAGAAGACTTATATTTAGGTTAAAACTATATATAGGTTATGACTTGATATTTGATTTAGAAAGAGATTAATATATTTGATGAGTGAAAACTGGTATAGTTGATCCATATATCCATCAAGATAAGGAGAGAAGAAGAGGGTGTACGTAGCAGCCAGGAAGACGTGACATTTTCCACAATTCCCCACCGATCTTGGCAGCAAAATATCGGATTAATTGACTTTGTTTATTATTACAAAGTAAGCTGTGAGATATTTCTCTAGCAGTACCAATCAAAACTTAAACGAGATGTTATATATTTGGAATGATGCTGACGCCTCTCTTTTTATATATAATCTTAATTAGGACACGTACCTCATGGGTTCATATCATCTCTTTATGTGGAGAGAAGGTGTTCCATTCATCACGAAGCAATGATTAAAGAAAGTTGCGTTTCAATAGGATTTGATTACACTACAAGTAAAGGAATATTATCAACCCCTCGATCCCCTCAACGATCTTCTGCTGAGGATGGAAAAACAATCGCCCAATATCTCTAGTTTTTTAAAATGTGGGTGGCCCACCACCTGCACTGAAAATAGTTGCGAGATAGCAATTGACAAGAAAAGTAGCCTATCAAGAACTTGATTTTACTTGAAGAAGATAATAGCTTGGGAGACAAGATAATCATATATCATATATCATATTAATGCTCATCTGCATTATCTCTAGTCTTAGGTATGGCTAGCTAGGGCATGTGTAGATTGGAAGAGCTTTCTAATCAGTGCAGAACAAACCAAAAATAAAAAGGCCAGAAAGGAAAATCCACTCTTGTGCAATAGCCTACGGCCCTACGATTTCTATGCTTTTGTTTTATTTATAATTTCCTCCGAATTTGATTTTCGTTTCATTACTATAACCGGGGGAGATGCTAACTCCTAGCTTTTGTTTTTTCTCAGGTGTAAGCGAGTAGATTTGTTAGCAATGTTGTCGGTCGTTGGATGTTTCTCGCTAGTGGAAAACACACGAGTGCCCATTACTGCAACGAGCAACCCCTCATTTTCATGGATAGCAAATTAATAACCAAGAGATACCTAAATTTCATGTGTGTGTGTGTGTGTAGACACACACAAAACACAAATTTATATTGAGATATTTGATTCAATTAAGATACCCTTATAATCTCATATATTTTAATGATAACATGGTCTTTTAAATGATTCATTTTTTATTTTATTATTCTTATTCTTATTCGTCCTGTTATTGTATAATTAAGATACAAAAGAAATGCTATACAAAGTAATTAGCCCGCACGTACAAGATTTCACGTTACAAAAAAAAATTGAATGTAGGCGATAATCTTTTGAAATTTAGATTAGTATTTTTAAGGAGATAACATTGTCAGTATGTAGTATTTCAAGGAATTGCCTTTGTTATATGTTCTCAGCGGCATTTATTAAACATAAAGTAATTAATAATTATGCTATTGTTCACCAGTCATTGCTTTTAGGTGTGTGTGTCTATATATATATATATATATTCATCAACAGAGAATTTAACAAGATTTATGACAAGTTCCAATAAAAGTTAGAGGCGTTTTCCACAATTGCAATTAAATATATCGTGGTTTAAAATATATTATAATCAGTGTAAGGATGTTAGTGCCGCTTAACATATATATAATAGAGAGAATTATGGATTGTCGTTGCAAGATATGTTTATAGAAGCACTTTCATTAGTAGAATTTGAAAGAAAAAGCCACCGAAAACCAATATTCATCTATATAATATATATCATTATAGTGTTTTACCTGTTCAAGGGATTGAAGCGAACTAAATATTGAAAAATTAATGCAACGGGAAGAGCCATATTAAATGTTGCATATTTCAGGTTTTATAATTGTTTTCTCATATCTAAATTAAATCCTATTATAGCGAAGAAGAAGAATAAATGAAAGGGAGAGGTTTCATCGCCTCATCCTCCACAAATCCACCACTCCTTCTGCAGTTTTGCCCGGGGCCGGGCAGATCCATTACAGACCGACTACTGTGACAATATCAAAACATCTTTCGAAGAATTAACGTATAGAATACAACATTAAACCATTATTTAAAGTGATAGTTATGGTCGGAAGCAATGAGTCACGCCTTTAAGAGCATGCACGTACATGAACCGTATTCATATATTCATCAGGACTATCCCACTGAAAGGCTTACTAGCTACTCTCGCCTGAAGTAAAAAAGTAAATTAGTGTTCATAAGGAAATTACATTACAGAACACTATAATTGCATAAATAAATAAAAAGAAATAGAATTTCAGTCTTTTAGTCAATAATCCAAGAATCAGTTGGTCTCCCTACAAGAATGGCCATTTAACAAGGACTTTCAATTCTTGTTTATTATATCTTTTTTCCAAATTCATGGTCTTTTCATAAAAGAGCAACCACTTTTTCTCTGTTTTTCTTTTTTATGATTTTAAAGAAGGTCTGGTGTGATATTCAAGCAAATTACTTGAATTTGAAGCTATACAGGAAGAGTCTTGTCAGGGAAGAAGAAGAAAAACTCTAGAATTAAAAGAAAGAGAGAAAAGGAAGGAATTCGGTGGATCTAACAGGTTTTTTTGCCCCTAAAAATAAATAAAGTCAACCTCAAAATTAATAAAATCCACCATATGATATAATCCTCGCGCTAATTTAATTGTAACTGGCTATATATTAATTAACAAAAAGGATCAACATGGTAATTATTATAATGGGGTCGATAATACCGATATTGGACAATGAAATGGAATCAAACTCATCATCTTGTCTCCAGTCCCTCGAATTATCTTTTCATTAATCCCACATAAGATACTACTAATTGTTATTTTTCTCTAAACATTGTTGGCTGATACAACGTTATGAGCCATCTCCATCCCATGATTTTTATTCTCCATCTCCTTTTCTTCTCTCATTTTAAGATACATACCATAAACATAAGAACAAAAACCCCATCCACAAAGCACAGTGGATACTACCTTGACACCGCCAAACTCATCTCCATAGACCAGCACCCCTCCTAACACGTTCATGGCCAAAAGGGCAGTCATGCAAATCCCTCCTGTTAGTGATGATGTTAAGAAAACCATTCCTGCTGTGCCCATGAAGCATAGCTGCCATGTAACCACGTTAGCGAACACCGTCACCCAGTAAATCTCTGGTCCTTTATCAAATTTGACTTGGCTCTCTCTCTTCATCTCTGAGAAACCACCGTCTGATGCCATCCCCGCGGTGGCCAGAGCTGTGGCTGCAATCTCCATCACTAACTGCATTTCCATCACCATCTCATAACAGTAGATCCATTTGTATATCTTTTCCATGACTGGTAAATATAAAGCAAATAACAAGCCGGCTCCTATGGTTGAAAAGAAACCAACAAAGTATTTTGCACGGGTTAGTCCTTGAGGTTTATCATGGCTTGAACCTAAAGCCAAAAGGACTGAACTTAGGGTCAAAAGGACGACACAGTTGAGATTTTGAAAGGTGATCTTTTGTTTTACTATGATAACCGAGAGAATAAGGTTGAATACAAGTTGAGAAGACAAAAGCAGAGATGAGGTTGATACTGGGAGATAAGAATTGCCCCATGAAAAGAGAAGGTTGTTCAGGCCTAACATAAGACCTATTAAGATTGATAAGATTAATATCCTTGGAGTGAAGTGACTAAAGGGACGTCTATCAGTGCATTTGAGGACATAAAAAGGGAGGTAAATGGGGAAGATAAGAAGAGGGAAACCAGCAGATTGTACCCATGTAGATACCCATCTGCTTGAACCGTGATGGTTGAAATAAAACTTTGAGAGTAAGCTCGAAGAGAGTGAGCCCGCAAAGAGGAACAGGTAGTTGATCACCAAAAGAAACATGTATCTCTTGCTCGTCTTGGCCTTTTGGTCTTCTTGCACTCTAACTGGATTATTGCTCATGATCACTGGTGATTGTGAAGATGAGAAATCTTTGTGTAGCTTTTGCTGTTCTTGAATTGTTTCAGTGTTGTTCTCGTTGTTCTTGGTGGTGGTGTTGTTTAGAGCACTTTGAGAGTGGAGATGGGATTTGGGATAATTTGGAGGTGAGGCTTGTGCCGAGATATCCTTTTAAAAGGAGTTGAAACTAAGGAGACGCATAGTCTCTCTTGATAAGGAGATGGACGACTTTTGACTCCTAGCGTCTTATACAAGTAGTAGTGTTAAACAGTAGCATTAAAAAAAAATTAATCTGATTTATTAAATAAATAATTCGAATACACTTAATAATTTGTAATATTTTTGAATCATATCACTAGGGATCAAAGTAAGTTAAAAAATGAACCTATATCGCAACTTTAAATTGGATTCTATGTAAATCGTGGGGTCTGTGGATTTTTTGGGCCATGTACGTGAAGTTTCCGGTGAACAACTTCAAGAGAAGAATCCAAGGATAATTAGTAATTAATAACCTTCTAATATAATTAATCTGAATATGCATCTCTTCTCTGCCTTCTATTGTTTTTTGTTTGTTTAATTAGAGTGCGGTTACTCTATTAATGAATATACTATCTAGAGCCATGGGAATTCTTTGGTGGAAGTTCATCTATCCTACTGGTGTTTAATTGACTTTATCCGGAAAAAAAATCTAATTAGTGAGTTAATCTTTTATTTATATTCACGTGAGGTGTCCAGGTTAACTTGCACACACCTTAACTAATTTTTATGGACTCTAAAGTTAACATTCAGATAAGTTCAAGTGATCATCAATATTAGTAATCATAGAGTTTGAATATGAAATCACAAGTAAAGTAAATACTTGAATTTCAAATCTTTATTATCAAACCATTTACTAGATAGTTAATTAATAATTCAATTTTATTCTAGGAAGTAAGATGAGTTATAAACAATCCTTTTTATATATAAATTGACTTTTATTGATTTTCATATTAAGTTTTTCCAACATGATGTATCTGGTAGCTAGATTTTTAAAAATATTAATATGGGTACATGCTAATCACTAGTGTGTATTGTGTGGTGAGGGAGTGTGCACTAAGATAGTGATGCGTTAAGTGCATCATAATTGGCGGGGTTGATTTTTTACTTTATATTCAAAAGGAAAAAAATAATCTCAAAACAATCAGAAAGATAAAAAAAAATAAAAGAAAAATAAAAATAAAATATAATTGGAGAGTGAAACAACGACAATTAAATAGATAAATAAGAACTAAAATAAATAATAAGTATCTCCAAAAGGAGTAAATAAGGAGGAGGAGGGATAAAGGGATAGGCAAATAAAAGACAAGGAGTAAAAAAAGGATCGGGGTGGGTGAGAAAAATACATGGTGGGGGAAAAAGAAGTGAATTTGACATGTGACTTGAATGTTCATTTCAATTTAATTTTTTATCATGTAATATAAACCACTATCTTATCTTATCTTATAAATGATGTCATTCTTGTGTTGATAATATTTACTTTTCAAAAATAAATATATTTTTTTTATAAATATTGTTATATTTTTTGCAATGTTTGGCAATACGCCTAGAAAATATTTTTGAAATTTTAATTTTTTTTTAAAAAATTAATATGTTTTAATGTTTTCAAATCATTTTGATGTGTTGATATTAAAAATAATTTTTTTTTAAAAAAATTATTTTAATATATTTTTGAATAAAAAATAACCACTACCACACTTCCAAATATTCTCTTTATGGTTATCAATATGTGCAAATCTTTAAAATTTTTCATATGCTAAGATGATGTTCTATTATTGCGAGCAAAATTGAGTTAGGTCGATATGATCTCGTCAAAACCTTTTAAATTTATGTTGATGTGTTTGGACTCATCTCAGACATAACTTGATAAATAGACCAAAAGCTAAAATCATCACTGTTATCTCCTCGAGTTCAATACTCGTATTTTAAAAATAAGGATTGATTTTTATATATAGATTTGAATCTCAAATCACTTTTTTAAAATTAGTAGATTTTTACATATACTAGTTTTGGCAATTTTTAACAAGAGAATAATTTGTATTTTTATAACCACAAACAAGAAAAGCACAACTTCCTTAAGGTAAGATGTTGTGAGATGATTTTTTTTTTTATTAGCATAACTAATTATTTACCTGGAACTCTGAAAATCGTTAAGAGTTTTATAGTTATCATGAGTTAAGCGGAGACAGCTTTTTTTAATTCTATCCCTATGAATCATAAAATCGAGTTCGCTGAGATGTCCCATTGAAAATAATAAAAGGTTAGAAAGGTAATATTTGGAAAATCACAGGAAAGGGTTGGGCATGCCTAGTAATATAAAATTATTTTTTTATATTAAGATTTTTGTTCTTTAAAAAAAAGTTGAAAACATGTTTGTTTATTAAAAACATAGAAAAAATTATAGAAAAAAACAAGAAATAGATTAAAATTATATTTATTTTTATAAAAAATCAAAACCATATTTATAATAGTCATATTCTATGTACATGATAATTTGATTATAAAATATTTATTTTATTTCTATTTAAATTAATAGTCATTAAGAAAAAGTTATATTCGTTAACTTAAAGAATAATTAATAATTATATTATTCATCATTTGAGTTTTTTTATTTGAAAATAATCAAAGACTTGTAGAGAAAAACAGTTTAAAAAAACTTATCTTCTAAACTTGATATAATTAAAAAAAAAAAAAGGATAGAAAAATATTGTGTTTGAACAAGAAAATTCAATTTTCTGATCTCCGATTTTTCAAAAGAATAGATTATTATTTTATTTCAAATAGTCTCTGGAGTTTCTGTTCTGAATGTAAATCTTGACAAGTGGCTTGGGAAGCATTTAGCAATCAGAAAAGGAATGTCCAGATGGAGTGAGAGGTTGTGCTTCGAAACGGCTAACCTGGACTGCTTCTTGATTTTTTATTGCCAGATATCAATAAAATAAATTAGTTTTGTTTGAAAATATATTTAAATAATATATATATTTTTATTTTTAAATATTTATTTTTAACACAAAACCATCATAACTGTAAAAAAATAATAAAAATTTAATTTTAAATAAAAACAAATTAAAATTTTTTAGCAACGAACGGCAGCCGCATTCCATGCAAGCTATAGGCGTGATGAAACTATTACTGTGTATAGCGGACGTTCCACTAAACGACAATATGACTTGTCATAATACGCAGAAGAGAGATTAAGCTTTGTTGGTTGTTTAAAACGAGAATGGCGGTTCTAGTTTTATTTTTTATTGATGAACTATTTTGGAGATTCATTAACTCTTCGTTTTGTATTTAAAAAATATCCTTTAATATATTTTTTTGCTTTCCTATTATACATTAGGGTGCTTTTCTAGTTTTTTTTCTATTTAAAAAGATTAGTTTTCCTATTTTATTTTTTTATTCAAAATTATTAGGGTTTTTAAGTTTTTTCCATGTAAAAGGTTGTAATATCTCGCTAGCAAATGAAAATATAGGTGAATAAAATAAAGTATTTTGAAGTCTTCTTATAATTATGGTATTCCTTGTTTTTGAAGTTTTGACTTGTGACGGATTTTATTGTTATTCGCTTCTGTCTACATTATGATTCTTAATAGTTACAGGTTTAGAACCCGTTTAGTTATGTAGTAGAGTCCACGTTTCATGCATTTTCATTTTGCAAATTGTTTGGTTAATAGCTGCCCACAATTTCAAGCACCTGGGGCCCATACAAAGTTGCATTCAAAATGCAGGAGTAGCAAAAGCAACTCTGCGTTGCTTTTGCCATGGCTACTATTCAGAAAACGCTGCATTTACTTTCCTTTACAAAAAAAAATTAATTAGCCCTATCTGTCCTTTGCCATCATGGTCGTTTCTCCTCCTCCACATTCGCCTCCAAGCAGCTGAGCTCTCTTCCTCCACAGCTTCCCTCGTCTTCAAAAATCTATCTTCCTCCTCGCAGCTTCGCTGTGTCAAAAACACCCACACACACTCTTCCATTCTCTTTCACAGACCAAAACCAGTCACTAGTGTTTGTAGCCGAGTGTAGATCAAGCTCATCTGCCACTGATATGCTGCTATGATGAACTCCTTTCACGATTGAAGAAGACACGCACTCACCAAGGTAATTTTCTTGGCATTGTACCTAAAAAACTGTATATATCATGCCTTAGCTGCTGCCACAAACAGCTTTCTCTAACTATAATTTTCTATTCACACTGTTTTCTTTGCCATAACCAAAAAAGGCATCGAAATCAGTGTCCTGAAAAGCTCAAACACAAGCATCTTACCAATCTCTGTCTCGGTTGCACAAGTAAATTCAAGGTCAGTTGCTCTGTTTTGGTTGCACAAGTACTTTAATCTTTAATTTTCAGTTACTATGTGTTTTTTGAGAATTAACATGCCTGTAATTGTTACATTTTATTATGTATGTTTTTGTTGAACATTTTGGTGTTTAATTGAACATTTTCTGAGAATTTTCAGGTTTTACAGTTGTGTTATTGTTAGATTTTCAATCTCTGTTTTGGTTCAACAATTACCATCAGTGTCAATTGTTGTGCTTTACATGTATTTAATTGTTAGTTTTATTATCTTAGTTGAATGGGTATAAATATAAAACCTGTGTCAATATCAAGCTACTAAACTAAATTTTATTATCTACTCCATACAACGTCTATTTATGTAATTAATGGAAATAAATTTTATCTAAGAAATCTCAGCATCTAATGTAATATTACATAATTAATAGTTTATGCTTAGGAAATGAAAACATTGGCTTGTAGAAACATTAATGGAAATAAACCTAGCAATTAAAGTGTTAAGTTGATTATGTTAAGTCTATGTTCTTAAATTGCATGTTGTATTTAAGTTGGCGATTTAATTAAGATAGATTGTGCATTCCATGTCCTTTACATAGCCTCTAGAAAATTAACATGTTAATTGTATATTAGACAAAACATTTTAACCAAGAACATGGACGATTCTCAATCACAAAATAAGGCTTATTGGACTAGAGAGATGTTGCACGCTTTTTATGACATGTATTAAAGCAATTGAGCAAAGTATACGACCCAACACACATTTAGACAAAACTGGGTGAAAATATGTTATGAATTGCTTTAAGGATCAAATTGGCCATGCATTAATGAAAACACAATTAAAAAATAAAGGGGACAAAATTAAAAAAGATTGGAGAATATGGAAAAGGTTGATTTCTGAAACATGAGTAGGTTGGATTGCTGAACTTGGAACAATTTCGGCACCTGACGAATGGTGGAAAGCTAAAATCCCGGTCTGTTTTTTTCAGTATGTTTAGAGCTGTAATAAACTATTTGATTGAGTGCTGTTACATTATTTTCGATGCATTTTTATCTTGATTGTCCCTTGTTGTAGGAGATACGCGGAGCAAGAAAGTTTAGGCATGCTGGCATCGATCCAACATTGTGTTATAAATATGATATTATGTTTACAAACATTGTTGCTACCAGTCAATATGCTTGGGCTCCATCACAAAGTTTGAATTCTAATGAAGATGATGTCGGTGAAAGGCAAACTAACGCAGTTAATAAGGACCTTCATCTTGAGGAAGATAATGAAGATTCTGAGGAGGATAGTCTACCAAATTATATTGTCGATGTCAATAATATGGTTGCTGGTGTCATTTTTGCCAACAGCACAAGCAATCCCACTAGTAGTAGTGGGAAGAGAAAAGGTGTGTAACAAAATTCCCAAAAAAAAAGAAAAAAACAGGTTGCTGGAAGGGGATTGCAATTGTTTTCATGATTAGATAAGTTAGTTGATAGTGTGTCTACTAAGAGTGAATGCACGTTAAATGGTTTGGATAAAAAAGGATGTAGCATAAAAGAGTTGATGAAGGAGTTTCACTCCATTGAGGAAGTGGTGTTCGGTAGTGAGTTGTATTGTTTGTCAATTAAGTTTTTTATGGTTAGAAGTAGGAGGAAAATATGGGCAGCAATTGGTGATATGGACCAAAAATTTTAGTGATTGAAATTATATTCGATCAAAAGGCAAACTACAGGCCTTGATGTAAGTGTACATTTGATATTGGGAAAACTTATAGTTACGTATATTATTGTGTGTTCTATGTTGTAGCAAGTAAATTTTATTGTGTGTTATATGTTTTGGTAAGTATTGCATGCATTTCATATTTGAAGTGTTTTTGAATGTTTCGCACACTTATTTCAATGAGCCGTTAACATATTGTATGGTTATGTGTTTTTCTCAGTTAAAAGATTACAATAGGTAAGGTGCATGATGTGTTGTTGCGGCTGTGTTGTTGCCAAATGGTTGATGCAAACAGTTCTGTCGTTGCTGTTTTCCCCAGGTTTTTTAATTTGTAACATATGATATGTTGAGCACTTCCTTTGTATTTATAGTTATAGGCTAATTGGTTATGTTTGAGATGTCTGTAACAGCTATTATTGTACGTATTACAAGCTATAATTTTAGGTTTCATATTGACTTCTACAGCCTTGTTTGAATGGCTGCAAAACTTTGTGTTTAGTTTGCTTTTTCAGCCTTGAATTGGATATTGTAACTTGACGGATTTGATGGTTGTTTATGAGTTGAATGGCTGCTGATTGGTTGAATGTTAGTTACTGTCGTGCATGATTGTTGTTGACTTGAATGACTGAAACTGTTGTGCATTCTTGTTGCTCACTTGAATGGCTGCTACTGCTGTGAATTATTGTTGCTGACTTGAATGGCTGATAATGGTTTGAATGAGAGTTGCTAGGTTGAATGGTTGTTCATAGTACAACTTCGGGTTGCTGATAGGTATGGTAGTAAAGAGTAGTGGTTTGTGTTGTGTGTGTGTGTGTGTTTCTGTTTAAGCTACATTCTCATTCCAAAACATTTTCATTGGCTGGCCACAAATATTGCAAGCATTCCCATGTTTATTGCAAGCTGTTTTCAGAAGGTTTTGTTGTTGTTTTTACACTGCCACATCAAGTTCATTGACTTTAGAAGGTTGTTATTAATTTTAGGGTTGCTTTTTAGTTAATAAAGCTTGATCTTTATGTTTTGTAAACAAATTAAGATGGTAAATCTGATAGGGCTACTATTTATAGTCAATAAAGCAAGTTCATTTATGTGTTTTTCTATTTATAAGTTGAATGCTAAGTTGCTTAAGTTTTTATACTTTTTTAAGATGGACAACAAACAAGTTACTAGACAAAAGTGTGTATACAACAGTCCCTTCTCTTTAGTTTTTATTCTCATGAAATCTTAATTGGCTACCACCAAATATTTCAAGTATTCCCACGTCTATGAATAATGTTTTAATAATTGATTTTATGGTTGTATTGTAAAATATTAAATGCGTTACTTATAAGTAAAATATGATCAATTTGTAGGGATTGCTTTAATTTAAATGTTTTTTGCTTAAGTTAATGTCGTTGTTAATAAGTTTGATTATTAGGGATTGCTGCAATGTAGATGTTTTGGAATAAGTTAATGTCGCCATTAATGTTAAAAATATTCTAAACAAATTTTGCAATGAACACTGTCACGTTATCATTACGTTGCAGGTTGAAAATTACAATTATTGTTGTGTATAAAATATTGAATGAGTTACGTATAAGTAAAATATGTTCGATAATTAGTGATTGCTCAAACATAAATGTTTTATGTTAAGGCTGCCATTAACGATAAAAATATTCAAAACATATTCTTTAATGAACATGTATTTTTTACAGGTACTCTTAGGTTCAAAAGTGATATTAAGTTATGCTTGTAGATATGGATGCGAATTGGTTTAATGCATTTTTTGATGACCATTATGAAAATATTATGAATAATATTGGTTAGTATGTGTCTGATGGGTTTGCTGGTACACTAACTAGAAGTGATTTTGGAGGTAGTTTCGGTGCTGGTTATGGGAACAATAACAATGAGGTGGAAGATGACGATCTAAATCAACAGGATGACGATGATGATGGTGATTTATTTTGGCATAGAGAGTGTGATCGCACTAAATTAGTTATATGCATTGCTGGAGCACTGTCTTTGTATTACAATATGTATATTTATAAAGAACCATGTATGAATTTATACAACACTGACATGCGATGGTTGATTGAAATTTTAAATGGGCATTGGGTGCATTGTGTGAACATGTTTCAGATGGATGCCGACACATTGAACAGTTTGGCTTTTGAGTTGGAAATGATGTACGGGTTGAAACCATCTAGACAGATAAGTGTTATTGAGAAAGTAGACATGTTTCTCTACACTTTAACTCTAGGTGCTTCAAACAAGGAAGTTCAGGAGCGTTTTCAGCATTCAGGTGAAACCATTTTCAAAAATTTCAACGAGGTTCTTCATTCTGTGTGCTTGCTAACTGCTGATTTATTCAGACCAGTAGATCCAGAATTCACAACAACACCATTAGAAATTGAAATGAGTCCAAGATACATGCCCTGTTTCAAGGTAAGCAATACTTTGTACAAGTAGTTAAATATTTCAAAAGGTTACAATCAAATATTTAAGTGCAATTAAATTGATTCGGCAACAAATTTTTTGTTTTTGTAAAATTACGTTGGAGCGATTGATGGAACACATGTACATGCATGTGTTTCACAAGAAAATCAAATCTCATTTAGTGGTAGAAAAGGTATACTGATGCAAAATATAATGGCAGCATGTAGCTTTGACATGCAATTTACATTTGTTTGGGTTGGGTGGGAAGGTAGTGCTCACAATACAGGAATATTTTATGAGGCGATTAGAAATACAAAAATACAATTTCCGCGGCCACCGGAAGGTATTCACCTGTAAAAAAATATGGTTGTTGTTTAACTGGTCTAATTTGTTTTTCTATGAAATATTTTGTAAGCTTTAAACAATAATTAAATTTATACGGGGAAGTATTATCTCATTGATTTAGGATATCCGAATGAGTACAGTTACTTGGGTCTATATAGAGGGGAGAGATATTATCTTCTAGAATTTCACCGACGAGGACAATCGTGAAGTCGGGAGGAACTATTCAACTGAGTCCATTCATCATTACGATGTGTAATCGAACGTACATTTGGAGTTTGGAAGAAAATATGGTGAATCTTGCAAAGCATGCCTGAGTTTACTTATAAATCACAGGTTAAAATTGTTGTTGCATCAATGGCGCTGCACAACTATATTCGACGAAAGTCGGGCCAAGATGTTGCATTCAACAAGTTTGATAGTCATCCTGATTTCGTTCCTCCTGATACTTTTCTCGATGTTGTTCCATAATCATAAACAAGTGGGCACTGGAAGCCGTCACGTATGGATTATATTCATGATGGCATTACAAATAGTTTGATGAGGCAATAATATTTATTTTGTAATAACAAATAACGCTTTTATTATTTTATCGATATGTATGTGGACAAAATGTTTTATTTCCTTTTAACATAAAGAATTATTTCATTTATGTCCTTTTTAGTCATTTTGGGTACAAAAGTAACCGCAACCATAGTTTTAACCAAACATGTTTTTAACCACAATTAAGTCAAACCATTTTTTTTAACTAAACACACAAAATATATACACAAACCATAGAAAAAATGCTTTTTTGAAATTCACTTTTTTCCAACCATAACCATAGCAATTACAACAAAAACAAACACTTTCTTACTGTGTGCTGGTAGACAACCGTGGTTATAAAAGGTTACAAAACAGGACATGCTCATGTAAGAGGCGGTCAAGAAGTTCTTTCTCGAGAAAAAAAAAACATTCAGAAACTCATGTGTTGTTTCCGTTTATGTTAGTTGTTGATATTAAAAACTCTAATGATGGGACTGATGACAGGGATCCCCATACAAGATGTTATGTGAAGGATTTATAATAGAGTAGCTCTTATAAAGTTACGTGTTTGGGTTAAGGATCCGTAATATGGTGGCCCACACAAACATTTTAAGAATCTACGATGAGGTGGACTATGTGCAAAAGAGTGTTCTTAATGAAGGACACTTTTAATTGAAGATTAAGTGATGTTTGTTTATGCGTTTCAAAAGCGTTTTTGAAAAAAAATAAAATTTTATTTTATTTTTTATTAACGTTAAATTAATATGTTTTTAGTGTTTTCAAATTATTTTGATGTGTTGATGTTAAAAATAATTTTTAAATAATAAAAAAATATCATTGGCATGTATTTTAGCACGCAAAATTATTTGAAAAGCAACCACAATTATACTGCTAAACAAGCTATAATTGATGAAGTGTTCCATTCAATCCCGGAAGATTGGTGCAAAAGCTTTGTTGAGAAAATATATATTTTATATAGTTAATTTTATTTCTCTGTGTTATTATTTTCATGTCACGTATTTTGATGCTTTTCTATTATTTCCTGTCTGAAATGAATAATTTTTATAATTTATTTTTTTTATTCAGTATTATTAGGGTTTTTATTTTTTATTTTTTATATATAAAAAATTATAATGTTATTTTGACAAGTGGGGACATGAATAAATAAAATAAATATTTTGAGAGTCTCTATATAATTATTGTGTTTTTTGTTGTCTAGGATTTTGACTTGTAATAAACTCTGTTATTTTTTGTTTTTGTTTATGTAAAAAATGAGTTGAGTTGACTTCGAGTTATAGATATGCTCATGGACAAAAGGCAACAATTTTTTTTAAAAAAGGAATGTAATATATAAATTAAACTATTTTAACTTTTAATTAAATCAAGATCATGACTTAATTTTTTACAGACATTTGATTTAAGTTAAAAGTTATGTCAACGCAAACATGCCTCTAACTTTTCATTGGTGAAAAAAAAAACGATTCAAATTAATTTATAAAAAATATATTAAATATTAATAAAAACTTATAAAAAGGTTGATTTATTAATCACCATATCATAAAAGCACTTTTTATTAGAATAAGATTTTTTTTCTTAATCTTTTTCTATCTTTTTCTTATTGGGTTTTTGTTTTTTTAATTTTATTATCCAATATTAGTTTGATAGAGAATTATATTTTATCATTAGTTTTTATGCTTTTTAAAGGTTTATCATAGTGTAATGATCCAAATTACGAGTTTGACAAGTTAACTCGATTACTTTTTATCATTTTTTAATTTATTTTTTACTGTTTTTATCCTTTAACATTGATTTTATTTTGAGAATTGAGATTCATATTTTTTTTATATTTATTTTTTATGGGTTTATCCTGATCTTATGATTCAGATCGTGAATTTGACAAGTTAACTCCAATTGATTCAAGTAATTTTTTTTAATTATTGTTTTTTTAAATTTCATTTTTAATATCGGTTTGATTGAGATTTGAAATTAATAATTTATTTTGATTTAATTTCTATAAAATTATCATAGTTTTATAACCAGATTATTGATATTAATAGGCTAACTCGAGTTATTTTTTAATCCATTTTCTAGTTTTATCTTTTAACATTAGGTTGATATTAAAAATTAAATTTTATAATTTATTTCAATCTGCTTTTTATGGGGTTATCCTCGCTGTATAACTTGAATCATAAATTCAATAATTTAATCTTGAACGATTAAATAAGTTGCATTCTCAATTTTTTTTTTAAGAAGATGTCTTGAAATTTTTTTATCAAACTATATTTTTATTGCTTATTTAAATTGCTTTTGAACCCGCTAAATTAATCAAACTACGTGCAAAATAGTTTAAAAGTTTTTTCTACTAAAAAACATATTATCAATACCTAAATATATTTTTTATATTAAAAAATATTTGACTGAATTCGCATTATATCTTATACCAATAAAGAAGTAATCATATTAAATAACTAACTTGCAATATAGTTCAACATTTAGTCACATGATTCATTCTCAAAAAACCCTTAATTAATTTTCTTATATATTAAAAAACGAAACTACTTAGACTGCCAAATTTTTTTATAGGTAAACACGGTGTCATTAGAAAGCCTAACCACGAACGTAAAATAACGGCATAGCCCATTAAGAATCGGGCCATCAGAAAGCCTAATAATAAACTGAATCCGGCCCATATCGTACGCAATTCTGGCGCGAAAGAGCTAACCCCTCCACTGATTTCCCGCCAAACAGGAGGGCATAATAAAGTAATTTGCGTTGCCTTGCCTGTTTCCGCCATCGAACACAAACCCACTAAAGCTCTTCCATTACAGAAACCCATTTTCAAATTCAAAACAATGGATGCATTCGGCCGCTACTTCGTCGACGAGAAAGCAGTCCGTGTTGAGAACATTTTCCTCGACTTCCTCAAAAGGTTAGGTTTGGGTTTTTTCTATTTTTATCTCGGTTATATATATATATATATATATATATTTAATTTAAGAAAAAAACGAGTTACTATAATGTTTTATTGAAATGTTTCTTTCATTTTTGGTTTGTTTGGAGCAGTTTTAGATTAGATGGACAAAATCGTAATATAGGAGAACCGTACTACGATGCTGAGATTGAAGCAATGAAAGCGAATGAATCAACAACGATGTTCATTGATTTCTCCCATGTCATGCTTTTTAATGATGTTCTTCAAAAAGCCATTGCTGACGAGTACTTTAGGTATACAAAAAGAAATGATTTGAATTAAAATCTGTTTAAGAAAGGCGTAGTCACAATCCCCATTTTTGTTGATTTTGTTTAATAATGATGGCGATTATTAGGTTTGAGCCGTATTTGAAGAATGCGTGTAAGAGGTTTGTGATGGAGCTGAGCTCAACGTTTATATCTGATGATAATCCTAACAAGGACATCAATGTCGCTTTCTTTAATATCCCTTTTTCCATGAGGTAATTCTTCACTTTATTTTCTTTATGTTTTTTTTCCAGTATAATATTCCTTTATTTTTGTTGACGGGTTTAATGAATCCCTTACTTAAATAGCTGATTCTATATACACTGTTCTAGTAATCACTGCCTTAGTTGATGAAAAAGAACAAAGTAAATTATTGTTATTATTCCCTCATTGTGTAGTGGGCTACCTTGTTTACAGATTAAGAGAGCTAACAACAGCGGAAATTGGGAAACTTGTGTCAGTAACCGGAGTGGTGACTCGCACAAGTGAGGTAAGGCCAGAGCTTTTGCAAGGAACTTTTAGGTGTTTGGAATGTGGTGGTGTTGTCAAGAATGTTGAACAACAATTCAAATATACTGAGGTCAGTTTGTGCATTAGTTCTGTATTGCAACTTTAGTTTTGTGCATTAGTTCTGTATTGCAACTTTAGTTTCAAGTTTTATGTTTTGTTTGATGCCAATTGTTAAACATGTTGATGGAATTGCGAGTTTTGCAGCCAACAATTTGTGCCAATGCGACATGTTCCAATAAAATGAGATGGGCATTGCTTAGGCAAGAGAGCAAATTTGCTGACTGGCAGAGGGTGAGAATGCAGGAAACCTCTAAAGAGATTCCTGCCGGTTCCCTTCCCAGATCTTTGGATGTTATTGTTCGCCATGATATTGTTGAAAAGGCCAGAGCTGGTGACACGTAAGATATTCTTATGCGTTAATTACTCTGGTTATCTCTAGTGTTTCTTTTCTCTTTGAAGTAAATGTTGGATTTTGTGTGTAATTTGGCTTCAAACTTTTGATTGCTTCCAGGGTCATTTTCACAGGCACTGTGGTTGTTGTACCTGATATATTGGCATTGGCATCCCCTGGAGAGAGAGCAGAATGCCGCCGGGAATCTTCTCAGCTTAAAAATTCTGCTGTTGGTGGTGAAGGTGTCAGAGGGCTCCGAGCATTGGGAGTGAGAGACCTCTCTTATCGCCTTGCATTTATAGCTAATTCAGTGCAGGTTGGTCTACAGCATGGCTTGCTTGATATCTAATGTTTGGCCATGATGTATGTGTATTACAATTATTTGTGATTCATAAATGTGTCCTTGTTTAGGTTTGTGATGGCAGAAGGGATACTGACATCATGAATAGAAAAAAGGCTGTTGATGAAGATGATAACCAGCAATTCACGGTCAGTTGTCCCATTTCTGCTTTTTTTTTTTTTTTTTTTTATTAATTCTCTATGCCCTGACTTCTAATTCATATCACCATATCTTCACACTACACTAACCCTATGATAATATTAGCTACTGACATTCTAGATAAATGTAATATCATTTGAACCGTGTCATGTTTATTTGAGGGTCATGCTCATGTTGTGATATATGTGGTTAGAGTAATATACCAGACTTTTCTCACTTCATTTTACTTGACAGACAGAGGAGCTAGATGAAATCCAAAGAATGAGAAACACTCCTGATTTCTTCAATAAGATTGTTGATAGCATTGCTCCAACTGTTTTTGGTCACCAAGATATCAAACGTGCAATCCTGCTCATGCTTTTGGGTGGCGTTCACAAGTTCACTCACGAGGGTATTAACCTTAGGGGGGACATCAATGTTTGTATTGTTGGTGATCCCAGCTGTGCAAAGTCTCAGTTCCTCAAGTATGTTGCCTTTTTACTCTTAATATGTGATTCTTCTGCTTCTTCTTTGTTCAAGTCTATGCAAGGGAGGCGTTTGTTTATATGGGTCTGTTCTTGCAGGTATGCTTCAGGTATAGTTCCAAGATCTGTCTACACATCTGGAAAATCATCATCTGCTGCTGGGCTGACAGCATCTGTGGCCAAAGAACCAGAAACTGGGGAATTTTGTATCGAGGTAGCATTCACATGATGTCATCACTTTTTTGTTGGCTGAGAATCAGTGGATCTGTTTTAGTCGAAGCAGTTGTGGCACCTGTTTACAGGTGCTCCTCTGGACAGCAAAGATCAATACCCTTTCTCTTTTGGAAGAACCTGCATGACTATGATTCTCTAGATTCAAGCAGTTACTAAACATCATCTTGAAGTTTGGTCTAGATTAGTGTGCCTTGCTGTACTTTCTAAGAATGACAATGACAGCAGTTTTGAAATGACACATGATATTGAGCATTCATGATTTCTTTGCAACTTTAAATCTTTGATCTTTTATTTTTCTGATTTAGTGTCTTGACTTTTTTTTTCTCAGGCTGGTGCATTGATGCTTGCTGACAATGGCATTTGTTGCATTGATGAATTTGACAAGATGGATATTAGAGATCAGGTAATTTTCTTCCATTAAAGTAACTTGACATTTCTATTAGCGATTTCTGATATCAATCTAAATGAACATGAAGGTTGCAATTCATGAGGCCATGGAACAGCAGACCATAAGCATCACAAAAGCTGGGATACAAGCGACACTCAATGCTCGAACATCAATTCTAGCTGCAGCTAACCCTGCTGGAGGACGCTATGATAAATCTAAACCGCTCAAGGTGAGAAATTGTTTCACCTGATTTTAAAGCCATGTGAATAACTACAAGCTGACTCTTTTATGCCATTACCTGTTTTATCAAGTTAGATCTCTTTTTTTCCCCAGACTAACTGTTTCCAAGTGTTGTTGTCCAGTATAATGTGGCTCTCCCTCCTGCAATTCTTTCAAGGTTTGATCTGGTATATGTGATGATTGATGATCCAGATGATCAAACTGATTACCACATTGCGCACCACATCGTAAGAGTTCATCAAAAGCATGAAGAAGCTCTTTCTCCTGCATTCACAACTGCTCAGATAAAACGATACATTACATATGCTAAAACCTTGAAACCAAAGGTTTGATGTTAAATACCTAAATATATAACGTGCACACACCAATGACTTTGTTTTGAGAATTCTTTCACTGTACCTAGCCATGCTTTAGCAGACCTAAATCTTGATGCAGCTTAATTCCGAAGCAAGAAAACTGTTGGTGGACTCTTATGTTGCTCTTCGCAAAGGTGATACAACTCCAGGGAGTAGAGTTGCTTATCGAATGACTGTTAGGCAGCTGGAGGCACTGATCAGACTGTCTGAGGCCATTGCTCGAAGTCATTTGGAAACTCAGGTTTCTAATTTGCCCTTTGCACCTCGAGATCGATATGCATTGATTGCATTTTCAACTTAGACCTGAGACAAATAAGTTTTTCACAGGTACAACCACGGCATGTTCGTGTAGCAGTCAAATTGCTGAAAACATCCATAATCAGGCAAGAAAATTTGGAAAAGTGCTGACATCTTTCTTGATTTTTCAAGTCTTTCATAATTATAATACGTGCCTTTTGTTGTGCTTGTAGTGTGGAGTCAAGCGAGATTGATCTATCTGAGTTTCAAGAAGCAAATGGTGATGGTGGTGATGGTGGAAATGATGGTCCCAGTCAAGGTGATGCCCAGCCAAGCAATGCTGACGCTAACCCAGTTTCAGAAAACACTGGTAGGCTTTTATATCCGAAGTAATTTATATTTCTTTTATTCAAACTTTTCACTAAACTACAGAGATTGCATAGAAAATGGAGCGGCTTCTGCTAGCCGACAGGGGAAAAAACTTGTAATAAGTGAAGAATACTTTCAGAGGGTTACACAAGCACTGGTCATGCGCCTTAGACAACATGAAGAAGCTGTGATGCGAGATGGTAAACTGCAATACCCCTTTCGTTCATGTTACATGATATTTATGTTTTTGAGTTAGTCAATTTTTGCTGCTATCATTACAATTTAGGTTTTCACCTCGAAGCATTTATATATTTTCTTAATTTTGCTTGAGGGCCTAACCTATATGATGTTGATTGGAAAAAAAAACCCTATGTAATGATAGCACTGGAAGTTGGACCCTAGATGCATATTTTACAGTAATGATCTGTGCAGTAGGGACGCACCAATAGATAGTAATGAACCAGTAGGCCCTTTTCTTTATTCACCATATGTATTGTCTGAGGCATGTTCTGCTACCAATTTCAGGGACGGGGCTTGCTGGAATGAGGCAGGGAGAGTTGATAAGATGGTATGTGGATCAACAAAATCAGAAAAATAGCTACAGTTCCTTGGAGGAAGCAAAGAATGAAGCTTCCAAAATCAAAGCCATTATAGAGGTAAAACTAAAAATATCTTGAGTCTCGCCAATATATTTTAGAAGTTCTATGCGAGTAATATATTGGATGGGACAAATGTTTATATTGCAGAGTTTGATTCGGAGAGAAGGCTTTTTGATTGTGGTAGATGATGGCAGCCGACCAGAAGCAGAGGGTGATGGTGCAAGGCAGTCGTCATCGAGAGATGACAGGATATTGGTTGTGGCTCCTAATTATGTGGTAGAATGATGTGATGCGTTCACAACTCGGTAACCAGTAGACTCGTGAATTGTGCATGGTGCATGAGGTCATGCTAAGTTAAATGTAACTTAACCATATATACATGCTGCAAGTTCGGCTTTTCTATAGCCAACAGCTTTTAAGTTAACGGCAGCTGAAAGCTTGGCATTGGAATCATCCCATTGTTCTAATCGTAAATGCATTTGAAAGATGTGAAAATAGCATCTAAAGTTTGGTAGGTGATTAAGAAGTGATGTTTTTTTCTCCATGATTGTTATGCAAAGCGCAGATGTTTTATGGTGGTGGCACAGAGCCGGACTTTCAGGTGCTAGATTCAGCAGCACCACTTGCATCTGCTGCTGAAAGCGCTTAACAGAGAAGAGATATTAGTAATTTAAAAAAAACAATCTTAGTAATTTAAAATAAAACCAATGTAGTATGTTTTAAGTAGAATGTTTGAGAGTTCGGTATCGTATTATTTATTTTTATTGACTAGTTATAATTTTTAGTCTATAATAATAAATGAAATAAGAATTTTCCTATAAAATCAAGATGTGTCTTTTCATTTCATTAAATTTTTAAAGTTCAACGCGGCGATGTCTGTCCAACAACCATATTTATGTATATCACGAGATTCAAGAGAGACAAAATCATGTACTGCAAGTAATCTGAACTCCAGACAGCCAATGGGGGCTAAAACTGGGGGTTTAAATTTCAGCGAAGGAAGCGCATCATCATTAATATTCTGAAGACGAACAAACAGATAAATAACCAAGTAGCAGTCTTAATCGAAATGCTCAGGTTGGAAATTAAAGACTTGAACTTGGATGTAAGAAAGACAATAGAGAAGAGCCAATCAAATTAGGGTTTCGTTTTCAAAATGACGAAGAGCAGTCCTTATCAATGGAGTTTTGCACTCAAACGTCAAGTTCGTCATCTTCTGTTTCTTGATTGATGATACAAGGGCGATTGACACCAACCGCTATCTTAATTCATCACCTTCTCTGATCTTCCTTGGGTCTGCCAGTATAACCAGCAGTTCAGCATCTGGGCTTTGCCGTGACATAACTACTCTCAAGCTGATACCATTCCATACTTTAGAGCACAAGACTTGAACCCATGAAATCTGTCCGCACAAATTTATTGAAACACATATATTTCTATACTGTAAAAAATAATGACGAGAGCTTGTTCTAATACGGTAGCCTCGGAGCAGACTTTATAAATGAGTAACTAAAAACTATTCTAAAACCCCCATCACTAGACAGTTCATTAATTTATACCGGCTGGCAAATTATATAGTAGTTTTTTTTTTGTTTTTTGACGATCATCTATTACACGCATGAATTAACCAAAAAAAGTATATTGGAAAAGGACCGAACTGAAATAACAGTGCTAATTATTAAAAAAAAAAAAAAACTAAAAGGGATAAGTGAATTCCTGTAGCTTGTGCGGCAAAACACCGTAGATTTACAAAGTGTTTCATCATTCATTATTACGTATAACTGAGATTTAAGGTTATTAATTTGTTTTTATTTATTTTTTATATATTAAGCATGAATTTAAAAAAATCTTGATATTGAATTAGTGCTTGGTTTAAAAAAAAAGATTTCAATTTTATTATTTTTAAGAAATTAAAAATAAAGGGTTAAAAAAACAATGGTAGGCACATCAATATATATATATATAAAACAGTACAATCCTGAAATGGCATGTCAACATACTTTAAAACTGAAACATTTTATTTCAATTAAAAAAAAAAATTACCTATCAAAACAAAATTGACATCCTTGATTTAATTAGGCAAAAGAACAAGTTGGAGATTTTGGGTTTTCCATATTTTTAAATCATGCGTCAGTCATCTGCTTATTCGTTCGAGGAAAATAGAGGACATTGAAATTAAGGGGAGACTAAACTGAAACATTCTATTTCAATTTTATTATTTTCAAGAAATTAAAAATAGAGGGTTGAAAAAACAATGGTAGGCACATCAATATATATATAGGCACATCAATATATATATGATTGAATTATCTGGGCCTTGTTGAAGGCACATCCCTCTCGAATTTAATATGCGGATCAGTCTCCCCTTAATTTCAATGTCCTCTATTTTCCTCGAACGAATAAGCAGATGACTGACGCATGATTTAAAAATATGGAAAACCCAAAATCTCCAACTTGTTTTGCCTAATTAAATTAAGGTTGTCATTTCTATTTTGATAGGTATTTTATTTTTTTAATTAGAATAAAATATTTTAGTTTTAAAGTGTTTCGACGTGTCGTTTTGGGATTGTACTGTTCATATATATATATATATTCAATAAAAATAATTTAAATTCAAGATAAATTAATTATAAATTATGCAATACAAACACAATGCCAAACAAATATAATTTTAAATTTTAAAATATTTCTAAATAGTTAAGATTAAATAGATCTTTAACTTAAAGTAATTCAACTTAAACAAAATATCAAAATATTATGAAAATAAAATATTTTAACAAAAATATTTTAAATATAAAGTTAGGTCAACGTTATCAAGTGGCTAATGAAATCTAAAACATCTTTTTTTTGCTCAAATTCCTACAAAGTATAAACATGAAAAAAAAAACATGAATATAAACCATATATATTAGTAATAAATCTAATTTTAAAAAATTAATATCATTGTTAATGAAAATAGTAATAATAATTTTCAATATTATTAATAATATCATTGCTATTGAAAATAGTAATAAAAAAGAGCCTTTTATAATCGGGTGGTTTAATTAATGAAATTGAGCAAGATTCAATGGCTTTTCAAGAGCGGAACGAAACATATGGAATGAAACCGGAACGTTTCGGGCGGAATTTAGCCGAAAAATCCAGAACGGACCGAGATTTAAAATGAGATGAAATTTGTTCCGTTTTGTTCCATTTTTTGAATTGATATGGAATGTTTCGACCGTTTCGGGCGGAACAGAACGAAATTGACAACCTTGAATTAAATTTTATTTGGGATATAATGAATTGAATTTTTCCAACTCGGTTTTTAACTTGTAAAATGCTATTTCATGATAAAAACAAGGCTAAAATAACATAATAATAATAATAAAAAATTATAAAATCTAATTTTTAATTGATGAAATATAAAATAATAAAATTAAAAAAAAATCAAGAAAAAAAATACTTGAGTCAACTAATTAACCTCTAAAACTGAGTTAATCAACTAAATTCACGATTTGTGTCATGATAATATGATAACTTAATTAAAAAAAATATAATATTAAATAATAAAATTAAAAAAATATTAAATGAAAAACAATAAAAAAAATAAATAATAATTTGGGAGGAGGGGTAAAGTAAAAGCCCCTCCTTTTAGTTTATAGTTAATAATTGTATCAAGTTTTTTTCTTAAAAGATATTTTATTATATTCTACTTCTATTGTGTGAACAAATTGTCGACTCAGTGCAACGAAGAGAAAAAAGCATGTTTGAGAATGTGATTTTAATTGTTTTTAAATTGTTTTTTATGTTAAAATATATTAAAATGATTTTTTTTATTTGTTTGAATTATTTTTGAGATCAACATATCAAAATATATAAAAAAATTAATTTTTAATATTATAAATTAAATTTTTAAAAACACGAATTCACCTATATTTTGAAATGCTCCTTTTAAATGGCATGAAAATTTATTAGATATGAGATATTTTAAATGATGTATCTCTCATCTATCCGACCATCCATTAATTTGATTCAAAAATGGAACGGAAGAACCTCATCAACAAACATCATAGGAGGACACATGGGAAGTCAGAATTTCTGGAGTGTTAAAAAAACAAAGAAAAAGACAGCAAAAGATCAAGCATGCATATCTGGCCTTATTTATTTTTATTTATATTATCCATTTTTTATTTCTTTTTTAAAAAAATATGATAAGTAAATTGTTATCTATCACAATACAAAAAAATATTTACATCATAAAATTTTTAACTCATAATATATGGTTAATTTGTTATTATTGCTAACCAGCTTAGCTACAAAACAAATTTGTTATAAAATAATTTTAAAAATATATTATGATATTTTATTATTCATGATCAGTAAATCATAAAAAAAAATCCAATTTCTTTAGTGTTTATATATATATATATATATATAATTTAAAGCTTACAGGTAGTTAAGGGGATCTCTTGCTTAATCCTTCTCGTTACAGAAGATCAGTAGGATGGTTAATTTATCTTACAATCACCAGACCGGATATCACCTACTATATGAGCATTATAAGTCAATTTATACATGCTCCGAGAAAGCCGCCTCACTGGGATGCTGCACTCCAAATTGTGAGATACCTAAAAGGATATCTAGCTAGGTCGTGGTTTGTTGTTCTCCTCAAATAGCTCCTTAACTCTTAAAGCTTAATATGGTGCAAATTGGACAAATTGTCCCATGACTAGAAAATCTACTTCAAGCTGCTATGTGTTTCTTGGAGACACCCTAATCTCATGGAAGACAAATAAGCAAAAGATGGTATATATATAGATCATCTTCAGAAGCAGAACATACGTCTATGGTTGCTGTAACTTGTGAACTCACATGGCTTATATTTTTGTTTGATGATCTGCAAGTGCACATTTGGGACCAGTTGATCCTATATTGTGACAATCAAGTAGCTCTACATATTGCTGCAAATCATGTGTTTCATGAACGCACGAAATACATTGAACTTGACTGTCATGTCGCGAGAGAAAAGATTCAGGCAGGACATATCATAATTAACCAAGTTTGTTCACTCCAACTTGCTAGGATGTCTTCGCGAAAGCTTCGGGAAGAAATGAGCACTTTATGAACTTAATACGCAAGTTGGAAGAGATATTCATGCTTTAACTTGAAGGGGAGTGCTGAGATTTGTTTGAGCTGGAATAGGGCAACAGAAATCAGAATATCTCATTCGAAGACATCCAATGATATTCTCCGATTGGTATCCCTTTTATATATATAGAAGTTAATTGGTTTGTTTCCATAAAGAAAAGATCAATTTACTCTGTAATAGCTATATATATGCTATCACTGTATCCTAATTTTTCATGAACTGAGTTAATGCTAAGTTGCCAAGCTACCGACTAAGCCATGGGTTGGTGGATCAGGGCAGTGATAATAATGGATTGGAAGGCAGTTGGTGTGGTAGGGATCGGCAATGGTGGTAGCAAAATGACAATATCAGTGAGATATACGATGATATCAACCAGAAAAAGAAACCAAGCACAAAGACCAATGAATGAGAAATTCGTTCTTGGTGATCTGGTGTTGGAAGACTGGATTTTAGTCCGAGACGATGACTTTTATTTAGGGGTATAATTGTCACTTTGCAAGAAAACAATTCAATAGGAGTGTGGTTATCACGTTTAGTGGCGTGGATATATCATTATCACCTCCCTATCTTCCACGTATTTACTTCTCTTATACTTATAAATTTATATAAGTTTCATCATGAAAAATATTTATAAATCTTTTTTTTATAAAGAAAAATACAACTCTAAAATAACATGAGGCATTATGAATTTATGATATATTAAATCCTATTTTCCATTTTAAAGCGATAGCAAGTGAAGATAGCTATCTTTTTATTTAAAAGTTATATACAAATTAATATCAATTAATTTTGCGTGACGAATTCCATAAATAAATGAGAGATGTGCTTGTCTAGACTATAGAGTACATCAGATCCTTGAGAGAGCAGAACAACATGTTCATGGAGATTAAGAGGGGCTTCAATATATCCAAATTAAGTTATATAAACAACCTTTTGATATAATTAAGGGCTCCTTTTACAAAACTAAACATAATTCAAGTTGGGTTGGGATAATTATATTTAGTTTAATTTTTTTTATTTTACAAATTATAAATCTAACATATTTAATTTTTCTTTATTCAAGCAAGTTTAATATATCATATTGAAATAATTTTTTGTGTGAATATTATAGATATTTACAAGCTGAGTATATATTACTAATTTTTATAAATTCATATTTAAAGATGAACGTACAACATAAACTATAAGTTCTATGTCATTCTTAGGTATAGTTTTTATACCTTATACAACCATTAAACTCTAGTTACTTCTTCTATCTTGGCCTCTAGTAAAAAGATAAGCTCTGTTTTGTTAGGTTAAAGAAATCTATTAGGATGCCTATTAATAAAAACTTTCGAGTCAAAATATTTTTGAATAAAATAAAAATAAATGATCAATTTATAAATTTTAAAATATAAAAATAAAAAAATATTGGGCGTTCAGGTTGGGTTGGATTGACCGAGTTTCAAAAATTATGATTCGTCACTCAACCCTTTATATATATTTATTTAATTTTTAGATTTTTTAATTCACTACCATCTATAATATCCATATTAATTATTTGATTTTGATAAGTTGAATAGAGTTGGATAATAAAAATATTATAGACAAGCTAGTTTTTTTAAACACTCTTGGTGATACGACAAGGTTGCTTCATAGAAATGTGACAAGGTTGCTTCATAGAAATGTTTGATAAAAAAATAAAAAATAAAAATATTTTTGGGTTTTCTTCAATATCATGTCTAATCTTAAACACCAAGCTGCAATCTTAATTTAGTAAAATAACATTTATATGGTTAATAATTAGTAGAAACGTTGACTGTCAAAATTTTTGGATATTATACATAAAAGAATTTTCACCCTCTCCCTTTCCTTTTATGAGGCCAGAAACTTTCCAACTTTGCTATGTTTTTTTTATAATTTTTAGATTTTAAATCTTTGTTGCCAATTACAGCATATGATTGACAATTATTCTGGTCAAAATTTGTGTTAGTCTACAAATCATAGTAGTTGTAAAATTGACACAATCTAATATTCAATCTACGGGCCGGAGTCTAGGACTGCCTCAATGACCGAATGAGGTGCATCTGCTGCTTAATTAACATCTCAAAAATGCAAATATCTGAAAAATCTACATACGATCAATAATTACTTTATGACAGTGATTATTATTATTTTTTTTGCGTAGGCAAATTATAAATAGATAACCCTCTTTCTTTTTTAGTACAAGAGCTGGCGATTTTTAGGTAGAGAAAGGATCTCTTTGAGGAAAAAAAAGAGTAGAAATTGAATCATAATATTTATTGTACATACAATATAAACTATATATAAAGTCCATGGAAAGCGACAAGGATCTCAATATTAAAGCTTCTGCCACCGATTTAGAGCTGTCGAAAGAGATCTACAAATTAAGGACACAGATGATCAATCTTCGCTATATTACCCTACGCATAAACAAGCATACCAACCTGCATCGTTCTCTCCCATGGCTACAAAATATTTTGTCAGGTAATATTAGGTGTCATCTACCGCTAATGAACAACGTATTACGTACTAATTAAATCTAATATTTCATCATGTCTCAAGGTATCAAATAATAGAAAAAAGTTGCAAAAGCATCAAGCACCCCACCATTAACTAATCCATGTTTCTTGTCCCCCTCTCCTTGTTCTTGTTCATACATAAATTGTAATGAAGCACCCCATGTGCATGCAAGCTTGTTTCTTCTTCTTCTTCCTCTTCTTCTTCTTCTTGTTAATTTCCCCCCTTTTTATCTTGCATGAGTGGATATTGCATGTCATCATTCTTCATTTGTATGTTCAAGCATCCCATCAATGTAATTATTCTACAACGACTCAGCAACTCAAAAGACCATGAATTAATCCATAATTAATGGAATGTAATCCCTTAACTTACAGGAAGAGTTTACTAGTTTTTCGAAGTTGATCTCCTCAACTATAATTAGGTTGGTCGAGTAAATAAACTTATATCTATTTATTTATAAAGTATTTAACCCTAAAAGATTGGTCTATCAACATTTAGCTAAGGGCTCGGGAGGTCAAATCCTACTAGTATTAAATTTAGTAAGGTCATGGGGTGCAAGAATTAACCCTGTATAAAAACTGGTTCTGAGCTGTAAAGATTTAATATGATATGTGTAAGTTGGTTCAGGATATCCCGTGTTCTAAAATAAATAAAAAAAGTATTTTAACTCTTTTTTTTATCCATAACTTTTTAAATGAAAAACTTGGAAATTGTTTTAATATATATACACATCTCAAACGAATATTAATTATAAAAACAGATGGATCATTTATCCAACATGAAATATTTAATAAATGGTAAATAATTAAATCACCAAATGAAACTTGATTCAATAAAATATGAAATCACCAAAGAAACATGGCACAAACGCAACTAGTCAGTCAAAAAATCAAGGATTCATGAAAATGGAAACCGGCGATGAATAGTGTCCACGTTGTAAGAGTTGTTGAAAATCATCGCTATAGACTAGACAGAGGTGTCGAATCAAGAGGTTGAGATTATTTTTTTTTTTGAAAAAAGGAGACAAAGGGTTAGTCATTGACGGCGTGATTGAAGTACCAGCGAAGCCACGTGAGAAGTTTTGAGAAGCCAATGAAACATATTTTGTTACAGATCACAATCAACGTTCGTGTGGGGACCCACTTATAATATTTGCCACCTTTCATTGAGATTGATTGCCAACTGGCATCTCCCCCACACCTCTCTTCCCTATTTTGTCCTTCCCATGCCGTGCTTATTTACAAGACCCGCCCTTGCTTTCAATCATCATCGACCAAACCAACCCTAAATTTGTGGACACTTATAGCCCCGCGGGGATCCCCTTGTGATGCGGGGGGGCAAACCGGCAAAGGGCTAGAGAGGGTCATTTGCATGGTGAGGTTGGCTTGCGTGCATTAATAACAAGGTGGTATGTTTCGGTAATTAAGATGGAAAACAAGGGGTAGGTTTGTTGCAAGCATGTCTATATGATGCCATTGGCCTTAAGCATGATGCGCCTTAATCTGGAGGGACAATTGGCTGTAACAGTTGCGTTGAGGTGGACACGAGGAAAAGGCAGAGAGACAGAGAGTTTGAAAGTAAGTGAGAAAGATGCGCACAGATTCTTTTGGCTGATTCATCAACTTTGCTCCTTTCTTCTCTACTTGTATGAATTTATGTTTGACTCGTAAATATATAATTCGTGATATTTCTTTCATGTAAATCGATGAATATGTTTTTTTTTTTTTTTAATATTTTTCTTTCTTAATTGGATAGAGTTTTTGATCTTCAACCTCTTGATATATTATTCATACTTGTTTCTTTTCCGGATATACAGATTTGTTGAGTACTTGAGACAAGAGAGATATGGGGTACTGGAAATCAAAGGTTCTTCCAAAGATCAAGAAGGTTTTTGAGAAGGACAGTACTGCCAAGAAGGCAGCTGCAGCTGAAGCTATCAAGAACTTTGATGAGTCTAAGGTGCTCTTTTTAACCTGAAACTTTCTTGGATTTCTTCTTTTTCCACAAGAATACTGTAACTCGCTAGAGGCTTACAATATGTCTCTATTCTTTAACTTGAATATGTATCTTTCTTGCTTTATTAGGAGGAAATCAGCAAGGAGTTTGAAGAGAAGAGGACTGAACTTGGACCTAAAGTGATAGAAATCTTTGAAGCTTCAACAGCTGAAATCAAAGTCAGTCAGTTTTATTTTTTTCCACGCGTACATCTACCTATTTTATACATGAAGCAGGATATATACTAACATGGGCTTCTTAATTATCTTAACTTGAAACAGACCTTAGTTAAGGATCCCAAAGAAGCAGGATTAAAGAAGCAAACTACTTCAGTTCAAAAGTTCCTTGATGAGCTTGTAAAAATCGGTATAAATATATATAGAAAACTTACTCTCTCTCTCTCTCTCTCTCTCTCTCTATATATATATATATATATATATATATATATGATCTCATGTCCTAGCTTCTTTCAATATCTATAAGCTATTTTACTATTGTCATCTCCATATATATATTTACTTTGCCATATTTTTGCATGCACAGAGTTTCCAGGATCAAAAGTAGTATCTGAAGCATCGTCAAAATTTGGACCAGCCTATGTTTCGGGTCCTATTTTCTTCGTTTTTGAAAAAGTCTCAACCTTTATTCCGGTAGAGGAAAAGGCAGTCGAGCCACCAGCACCTGAAACAAAAACTGAAGAAGCAACTTCTAGCACAGAGAAGGAGATAGTAGTTGAAGAAGAGAAGAAAACAGAGGTAGTAGCAGCGGAGGCTTCAGATAAGACTGAACCAGTGGCTGAACCACCTGCCAAGGTGGAAGAAGCAGAACCACCAAAGCCATGACTCATCATCAAGAAGTAAATCCCGCACGTCTTTGTGAAAAAGGTTACATAAAAAAAAAAAAAAGATTTGTTATTCTTTATCATGTATCCTTTCCTTGTACGTTCTTTGGGTCGTATATTTCTTTGTGTATTGTTTTTTTTTTTAAAAAGTTGTAATATCAATTTACAGTCTAGAGAAGTGGTGGGGGGGTGCGTCACTTTGTTTCTCCTCTCTTTTCTTAATTTGTTCTTCTTGATAAAAAAAAAATATTAAAGAAATTAAATTTCTTTGAATAGGATTGTACGTATTTGTCCTCTCCCTCTGCATGTCTTTTTGCCTGTTTGTCCTACATATTAATAATAGTTGCTGGTATAAGTAAGATGTCCTTTTTTTATTTTTTATCGTGCCTTGCTTGATAAAGACCAAAACGTTGCCTCTTTGCTTGGGATTTTAAGAATTAATTGCACGGAAAGAAATATTTCAATAAAAAATAATTAAAACCTTGGAGGAAATTAATAAAAGCTTATTAATTTAAAAATGGAGTGCTTGTTTAAGTTCCCTGTGTTTGTCCTTCATTGCTGAAGTTCAATTTTTGCGTTCTCTACCTGTAAGAACGAAGAGATAATTTGTTTTAAGAACATAAATAAACCTGGAGCACATGCAAGATACAAACTATTTCTTTCGAACGACATGCTAGCTAGAAAATGTGTATGTATATATTTCCTGACTTTTCTTCTCTCTCGATCACTTCCTATTAGGGGACCCATCATAGTAATTAATTACTTACATTGGTAGTTAAATTATTTTGATCGATTTCACTCTTGGGACAGGGCCAAGTAGCCGTTGAGGGATGTGTGCTTCAAGATCCATTTTGTAAGAACTCGTGAATTATTACAACAGATCGATTGTGCTGTTGTAAAATCTTGTTTGTCGTTTTACAAGTGGATGGCATTATTTAGGCATTTTCTTTTGGACGTCTACCATACCATCTACCACCCTGGGGAGCCTAATGCCTCTGCTCCAGTACTTCATTTGTTGGTATCATGATGTATCAGCTCCTATGAATACTTGTACAGAATCATGACAAGCGAAGATTAATTTCCTTAATTAGGACAAATGCCTGTTCTTTGTTCTGATCATCATGTCAGACCATTTTTTCCAGGGAGGAGCTGTGGCATAGTTCTAAGGCTATCCATTTTATCAATTTATTCATATCGGTGCAGGTAAAACGGTCAAGGATAGGGTTCAGAAGTCCCCTCATCCTTGGACATGCTCCACATGGTCCAATACTTAGAGGGAATCCAAAGTTAAGTCTTCTCTCATAGTTGGATTAAGGCAAACCATGCTCAAATCTAAAACCATCCCTTCGGCCTCCTCCTAATTAGGCTAGGGCAAGCCATGTCCAAACTCAGGACCATCTTTAGCCCCTTCATAGTTGGCCTAGGATTGACTCACTGCGTGCCCCCTCTACTTAGTGGTACGATCGCACGTCCCTCCTTGACATGACTTGAACTCTCAAATTAATACAATCAATTGCCCTTTAACGCACCTACGTTATTCTATTATAATTGAGCCCACTAAGTGATGACTGTCACGTTGGACTCGTTTAGGCTCATTGCTATTTTAAAACTTGGCCTAATCCATACTCTTACATGGCACCTGGCTGAATTTATGAACCAGATAAATGAGATGGGCGTGTCTAACTTGGATAAATATAAAATAATATTTTTTTTTTTTTTTTAAAGTCAAAATGGTATTGTTTTGAATGAAAAGTCAAATCAAGTCTTATTTAAGTTTTGACTACGTTGCGAGTTAATTTTTCATGACAACAAGTTAGACCAGGTCAATTCTCAATCCGATTCGACAAGAAACTCAGTCTAACCAAGTCTTGGGTAGACATGTCATAAAACTGCCCTACTAGGCCAGGTGAGGTTTATTAACATGATCTCCATAAAACATGCACCACAAGTTTCTCCATGTAATTCTCTATCTTAGATAAGAATAGTTTTCATGAGACTTCTCTTCCCAAGTATAATTCAGTCTTCATTTGAGTACATGGGTAAATTGGAACGAACTTAAAGTGTTTTTCAAATTCGGGTATAAAAAATTCATATTTGAGTATAACATGATCTCTATAAAATATTTATTATGATATTTTCTTTAAGAGATTCCTTGCCACTAAGATGATGATAAAAAAAAAAAAAAAAAAAAAAAAAAACAAGGTAAAAAAACAATCTCTATTCAAGGTTAAGCATTAAAACTCTCTGTTAAAATCCAAAGACACAAGGCCATCTCCACTTAGAAAAAAATAAGAGTTTGCCAACTCAAATTTCCATGACAGCATAAATGGTTACTTTACTCACAAGAGTAACAACAAGTATCCGTATGATTTTTCATTCAAACATGACCAATCATTTTGGGTGCAACTATCTTTTAGAATACAAACATTTTATTTGTGAATGAACAACCTTTTGGGTAGAAATACCCTATTCAAGCATATATAATTCCTTTAGGTACAATTACCTATTTAAGTAATATACAATATCAATTCAAATTTATATTTGGAAATAAGGATAACCTAACTTGAACTTAAAGAATTCAACACTCTAAGTGAAAATGGTCACTACAAAACTTCTTCATCCATGAACTATTCAAATCTTCCATTCTAATATAAAGATGACATGATTTAAACTCAAAACACTTTTATTTCGGCACACTTTCAATTTAGATAATCTCTATCTAAAAAAAAAAGATTAGGTTGGACACAGTTTCATTAGAAAATTTAGCTTGAACTAGATACAACCATTCTTGAAAAGCTTGACATAAAATAAAATAAAATAAAAAATCCTAACAAAAAAAAAGAGCCAAAAGGCCTTTTTAAAATTGGTCCACCGTTGGCCATTTATTCAAACACAATGTATGCCTTTTAACATGTCAAATATATGATCATTTGGTCATAAAGCACACTATGATACTAATATAAATCTCTTGAAAGCAACCCTTATTGGGGTTTTAAGTTATAAGAAACAACTTCATTCGTGTACAAAAACATTCTTCACTCAAGTAAAAGAACCATTTTGCCTAAATACAACCAGAGCATGAGTTACTCCATAAACTTTTCATGAATTACCCCCCAAACCCCCATAGGATTGAGGCCAACGATAACAATTTTTACAAAATAAAAACAAGAATATAAACATTTTTCATCCCTTGGGGTTTTGTCCACAAAGTTCTCCTTTATAACCCCAGGTTAGTCTCCTCCAGTATCAATGTTGGGCATAGGCTACTTTTTAGTCGTGATTTTTTCCTCTATAATTGGTGCTTTTACATGCTTGGCTTGTTGTAACACATATGCTTACTTAGCCCATCTTTCTAGGAGTTGGATAATTATCTCCAACTTCCTCAAATTAGACTCAAATAAGTCCTTTAACTATCTCTTCCTCGGAGCCATTTTCCTCCTTAATTGATTTTTAGACCCAAGTTTATCCGCATCAATATAAAAATACAACACATCTAAAATAGGTACAAAGTATGATTACAATACAATATACACAAAGACAAAGATCCTGCATATCTTAAATGCTCATCCAATGAGTACCATTTAACAAGATAACTCAAATACAACTTTTAAGTCTTTGTGTCACTATGGTCATAAAGATTTAGAGAGCTACTAATGGATTCAGGAAACACAACTCTTTTCTATTTTACAAGTATCAAGGACTAAACATTGAATCAATGATAGGGCCTAGAGGTCCTTCACCCTTGGACGTACTTTATTAGCATGATGTAATGCTTAAAAGAACTCAAAGCTGACCTCCCTTCTATGTTAGGCTAGGGCAAACTTTGCTTAAACCCAAACCCATCTTTTGACCTTCTTTTAGTTGGGTTAAGACAAATTATGTCCAAACATAAAGCCATTTAATGGCCTTCTCTTAGTTGATTCAGGAAAAGTTATACTCGAACCTAAAGTCATCTTTTATCTTTTTTCTAATTGGGCCTGAGCTGATTGACTGTACACTGTCTTCTTGGTAGACTGATCATATCCCTTCTTGACAAATATTCTCAAATATAAGTTGCCTAGGGTGCACCCACGTCATTCTATCATAATTGTGACCACTAAATGATGGTTGTTATGTTGGACTCATTTAAACTCTGTAGACAATTGAATAATAAAGCTCTTTGCCTTGAACAAAAATTCACCATCCATTAGGCTCTATAAATCCAAATGATTGCTATTTTTATATGGATCATATTCTTCCTTTATTCTGGCCCTTATCACTAAGCAAATGAATGTTATTTATGAATATAAATATGTATTCATGAATATAAGGCAAGGTGAAACATTTTCTTTTATACTCTTGTATTCAAAAATTCATCTTTTTTGTTATTTCCTACAAACAATCATAAATACACAAGTATATAAATACACAATATTCAACCTTCATGATAACATCCTTCCTAAATCTTTACCAACTGAAGAATTATAGGATTTTTTTGTACCATAAAAATGACTTGTTTTGTATGAGATTATGAATCACTAGTTGGACATTTCTCTAATAATATCAAAGATCATCAATTAGTCATGAAAAAAAAACATAATATATCTTGAAGTTTGTTCTATACTTCATTATTCTCCAAAAAGATTTACTTAATTTATCAGTTCTTTTACATTAACTAAGCTGACTAAGTATTATATTAGATTAACAAATGAGTGGCTAGAGAGATGGATGAGAATTATGAATTTTATATATCTTTGGTTATGATAATGCCAATATATGTGTGTGTAGTTTAGACTTGAAGTTAGAATTTAACGGAGCAATTTTTTGTTTAATTATTTTATATTTGAAGCGCAACTTCTTCTTTTTTTTTTTTAAATATCAAACTTTTTAACGTGAAATAAAATATTTTACATGTCTTATCATCTTTATGTCTCTCATGTGAAATAAAATATTTTACATGTCTTATCATCTTTATGTCTCTCATGAACAATTTTTACAATTACACATTCATCTTTCTTTCTTTTTTTGATAACTCGGGGTATCCGGGTTAGTTTACATGCACCACGATTAATCTCCGGGCCTACTGAACATCCTGCAAGCCCAACAGGCAGGTAAGACACCGCGAGGATAACAAGCGTGCACACTAAAATTCAAACCTAGTGTGCAGAGGCAGGGAATTCCCTACCAGGACCGCTAGGCCACAAGCCTCAATAATATAGATATCCATCTTTATATATATATTGGTGTGTGAGAGAGAGTCAACAATTGTATTAGTAAACCATTCATCCTTAAGAAGCAAGGCATCTCTTCATTTACAAACAAAACAACTAAGAATGTAATAAAAGCTTGACCAATACAAATATTAATAAATGATTTTTTTTTTCTCTTTAGAAAAGGGTAGAAAAGGGAAAAAAGGAATTGTTATTTTTTTTTTCTATTTTACCAATAAGAACCTGAAAGGAAAAGAAGAAGAAGATTTGACTCATTTATTACACTGTAGATTTAGGTTTTTGTAAATCTAAGTTGATTTAGATAAATTTGGAACTGGGTCACATTAGGTTTTGGGTTGTAAACTAAACCTCATGCCTTATAGACTGAACGACGTAGTTTTCTAACTGTCTTTTACCACTTAAGGCCACCTGAACCAAACCTTTGGATGCTAATTTCAGACTGGCCCATTAAGGCCCATTCCAATCTCGTGAGCCAATAAAAGAAAAATATATAGACCGAATGAGTTGGGCCTTTCAAAACGACAGTGAAAAAACAAGGCCGCCCCAGGACCATGGAAATCTTTGACTAATCCAACGACGATAAGAAACTATAAAAACACCAAGAGTCGTCCTCTCACCTACTTTTACTCAATTTTTAGGACCTCTCCTCTTCTTGCGCTTCTGCACTTTTTGACAGTGTAATTGCTGTTTCGTACGTTAAAAATTGACAAGAGTGAGTTCAGTTTCTCTCATCGCATGAAAATTTGTTAGTGCCCTTTCCCTTTTATTGTCTTTTCTTGATTAATTGTGTTGTTTATGCTGAAATTACCATGATTTTGATAGATGGGAATTTTGTTTTTCCTTTTTTTTTTTTCAAAAGAAAACGAAATGGATTTTGGCATATTGTGAGCAACTAAATGGAGTCCATGTGCAAATCCCAGAAGATGTATTGTAGTTTTTTTGTTTAATTTTTAGCTTTAGTTCCTTTCTTTTAACCATCAAAGACTTGGACTTTACCGGTTTGGAAGAAATAGATCAAAAAGGGCTGCAAATTTTCAGATTCTTCTTTTCTTTAACTTTTGTTCCTTTAAGAAAATGGGATTTTTTTCTTTCATAGGAAAGAAGGTTGCTACTTTTCTTCTTTGCTGTACACCTTATGACATCTTATTTTATTTTCATTGTTGTTGCTTCTTTTTCATAGATGGAACATATGATCAGATCTATTCGAGGTTCCAGAAATGTTGGAACTGGGAACATTGAAGTTGATAACTCAGAAATGGAGGTGTTTTGCGGTTGTATTGATCGAATGTTCTCAAAAGTTAATGAGGTGTTTTTTTTTTTTTTGTATTATTAATATTATCAATTCTAAATAAATAATGACTACTTGGTTTTGTTAATATTTGCCTTAAATTCATGTTAATAGATGTTGGAATGCAGTGAACAGTTGATTTTTTGTCAATTATGTCTTGATTTTCTTACTTACAACTTACAAGTGTGCTGGATAATGAAATGAAAAGATTGTCACATTATTAATTTGATATTGCATTTTTTTCGCAACTTACTTGTTGATTATCAACTGAAACAAGCCTGTTTTGCTTGCAGTTTGAGCAACGAGTAGATGCAGTTGAAAGATACTACGCAGATAATAAAGAACTAAATACTGCTAAATGTAGCTCAATTCTGAAGGATAAAATCAAGAAGAAACATTTGATGACCGTTGAGAAGCAACAAGAAGATTCTGAAAAGACAACGCAAGACCTAATGCGCCAGTTTGCAGTAATATTTCGCCAGGTAAGTAGTTAGTTCTCTGATTATATAAGAGGTTGCCACTACTTATGCTTTCACGTAAATCAGGAGTTATGCATGCTTATGTTTCTGAGTTGTAGATTTGAAGTTTCCAAATCTAGGATGAATTGAGATTTTATTGATCCCCACCCTCTTCATTTCCTCATTTGATGATAGAAATTCTATGCTGTTAGAAGGAGTAGAAGTTTTCATGGTCAAATTCCTAGGCTGATAATCTTGTTTGGTTTGTGGGCCTGTACATTCAAACTTCCAGCCTAAATAAATCATAATTCATAGGGGACAAAATAACCGAACTGTATTTCTGCCCTCTTCCAGATGGCTGGGGATGTGATTGAACAGTCTTGCACACTTCAGAGGTTATGTGACATTGTTTGGTGCGGTATGCACATATAGAGAGCATAGCAACATTCAATGTTAATATAAAAATTATCATCTTTTTTTTAGGCTGCCTTGTGTAGTTTCTCTGTCTTGTAACCTGTTTTTGTTTTCCTTCTTCAAAATAAATTGCGTGTTCTGCAGCTCAGAGGGTGTCTTGAAAATTTTCACTCATCTCTTTACTAGAATCCGATGTGATAGAAGGAGCTGCTCTAGCTTAAGCTTAAGTCGATTCTTACTTAATAGAATAGCCGAACGAATTAGCCATAGAGAACTAAATCTATTCTGTAGCAGCTGAAGTTTGCTTAGTGTTTGGTATTGTGGTGTAGGGTGTTTTTTTCTCGAAAATGCATCAAAATAATTTATTTTTTTAAGATATTGTTTTCATTTTTGACATCAGCACATCAAAACCATCGAAAAACACTAAAAAAATGCATCAATTTGATGCTTTTTCAAGTAAAATGCACCCGAAAGCAGAAGCTACCACATTCCCAAACACTATATGTCTATCCGGATATTAACCATGTTAATTCATTATGTTGTTCAGATATGAGATTGGACTAAGCTTGTGGTCTCTTTCCATTGATAGAAGTTCATCAATGCTTTGTTTTTTAATGCTATTCATTTTGATTGTTTTAACTTCTAGTCTGGTAAGTATGCTACATAATGTAGTATAGCTTTCCTTCTTCCTTAAACCTTCTTTTCCCTGGTGAAAAATCTAATTGATTTCCTTATCGTTCATCAGATCACTCAGCACAAGTGGGCATGGCCTTTTCTGGAACCAGTGGATGTTGAAGGTCTTTGTTTGCATGATTATTATGAGGTAAAGCTTATTGTTACCATTAAAAGTTTCTACTTGTATATATATCTATGATCAACTGATCTGGTTTTTTGTTCCAAAAATAATTTTAGGATCTCCTCCACACTTTGGGTTCTAGATTCAAGATCTAAAGAGATAGAAAGTGGGAAGGGTTATGTTTTTCTTTTTTATGATGATGAATTTCTAGATTTCTAGCAGTGGTAATGAAAAATATATTATATCACTTACTAAAACTAATGGAAACTAGGCCAGTTTGGCCTGAAATTTTGTTGCATGAAAATCTCAATTCTGCCATAGGGAAGAAGTAACTCCCTTCCTGCTTTTATAGAATTAATTTTAAACTACTTTTGTGAGAGAAAAAAGGTTGCTGTGGAAGATAGTGGGTATTTACAAAACATCTGGAATTGTTGGTTGGTTATCTGACATTCTAAATTCTACCAGTCAAGAGTTGGAGAGGTGCAAAATAAGATTTTTTTAAGGATTGAACATGAAAAAAAAAAAAAAAATCCACGCTTTGAATCTACAAGTTTGCTTATACCAATAATTTTTCTTGCCATGGTATGCTATAGATTTTCTTGATGCATCCTTTTATTTACTATTCATCTTTGTTAATTTTCGAGTTTCCTTGTGGATATATGTATCTTCAGTTAATGTTTAAGGTTGTGCATCCCAGGTTATTGAAAAGCCAATGGACTTTAGTACAATAAAGAATAGAATGGAGGCTAAGGATGGCACTGGGTACAAGAATGTTCGGGAGATATATGCTGATGTTAGACTTGTTTTTAAGAATGCAATGAAATATAATGATGAAAGAGATGATGTCCATGTGATGGCCAGAACTTTGTTAGAAAAATTTGAAGAAAAATGGCTGCAACTTCTGCCTAAAGTTGCCGAAGAGGTATATTGCTACCTTTGTTTGATTGCCCTTTTCTCACTGGAAATAGCTTAACTGCTTTCTCAGCACCCCATCTGACATTCATGAGAGGCGAATTGCTACCCTAGCCTGAATATTGTTTTGCCTAGGAATTGCTTGATTCTCTACAGCAGACCGAGTCTGATAATTCTTTTCTAAATCTCGTTATCTATTTGGTACTTTCTATTGTTGGGTGAATTCAATATTTAAATGCTTGCAGGAAAAAAGACGAGAAAAGGAGCAAACAGCAACTCAGGTGGCTACGAAACTAGCTGAGGAGGCTTCTTATGCTAACATGGCTCAGGATTTAAGCAATGAAGTATGTGAAACTTCAGAGCCTTTTTGTAACTCACTGTTTAATGGAAGGAGATGCTTTTTTTTTTTGCATACACTGGATGATGTCCCTCTATTAAATTGTTTAATTTTGTATAAGAATACATGTTAAATTTCTGTCAGCTGCATGGAGTTGATATGCAATTGGAGAGAATCAGAGAAATGGTGGTTTGCAACAGCAGGTTTGTTCAGCAGCCCATGTTCAGTTTCCTGCTATATAACTTTGAACTCAACTTTTATTGGTTCAGATAGATTTTCCATGGTATTTTACTACTGTATGTAGGACATTCATGATGTTTTCCTTGTTTTTTTAAATTCTCCAAGCAGAAAAAAAGAGTTGGGATGAAGTGCCAGTACATACTGATTTTCAAAAACAAAAGTGCTATTCTTAATGTCTCTAAAGCTTTTTTATAGTTTTTCTACCTGGAATCTGAGCTGGTGAATGACATGAACAGCTAGTCTTCAGCATAGCTTGGCATGCTGGTTTGTTCTTATTGTTCAATTTATAGACGAGTCATTCACATTTATGGACACACTGCTGACTGAAAAAAAATCCAAAATTATGCTAAATCAATAAATTTTTAGAAACTTGTGCTACATTAACAAAAACAGAAAATTAATGAGAAGGTTGGAGCATACGTAGAGTTACTAATTTAGTACTTGTCCCCATTTATAGTGATATAAAGCTGATCCTGGCACTCAGTTTGTTGAATTCTCAACTAAGAGGATATTTCAAGTTAAAAAACTGATCCACAAAGTACAATTTTAAGGAATAGTAAAAAATGAAGGGGAAATGGTTAAAAATGTACTAGATCATTAGAATCTTAACTACTCCCCCTCTCTCCATACAGTTTCTGTCTTGTTAACTTTCTCAAACACGAACTACTGCTCTTGCTTCCTGGCTCGTTTTTCATTCACTTCGTTAAAGAAAGTTTTGAAAAAATTTAAATTTTAAGAGATGTTGATAATAGAGTCAAAAGTACCTTTCAAATCATCATTATGATCTGAGTTGTATGCGTTGTTTGCCCATGCTGAGTTGTGTGCGTGCAACTGTATGTGATGTGTGTATTTGCGTGCATTTGTGTTCATTTGAGACTGGCCAGCTGAATTTGAGCCATCTTTCATTATATTAGTATAATCAGCCATCCTCAGTTACAGTGGATAATGTTGTTTTAGAAAGATATCCACTGAAGAGAAGAAGAAACTTGGGACAGCGCTCACTCAATTATCTCATCAAGATCTGATTAGGGCACTGGAAATAGTTGCTGAGCATAATCCGAGCTTCCAAGCAACAGCTCAAGAGGTGAACCTTGACATGGATACTCAGGTGATCATTTATATCTCATGCTTGTCAGCATTCTAAATTGACATGCATGTTTAGATTCTTGATTATAATTTCCAATATATTGCCGTAGCAGCTAATATGTTTTGTTTTATTTAATTTTGTTTTCCCATTCCAGAGTGATGTGACGTTATGGAGGTTAAAGGTTTTTGTGCAAGATGCACTCAAAGTTTCTGGCAGGAATTCTGGGGGCGCGGGTATGGGGTGCAACAGCAATATTAACAACGATGATAACAATGACAAGATCAACATCAACAACAAGAACAGGAATACCACTGCTTCCAAAAGGAAAGGAGAGAGGTGTGATGCCGTGACCAAGGCATCTGCCAAGAGGACTAAAAAGATCTCACTTAATTCCCTTAATCCATAGCCTACCATTGCAGTTTTGGATTTGTTCTGGCAGCAACCATTTACTTTATCAATGGCTTTTGATTACTTGGTTCCATGGGGAAGTGTTAAAATCAGGAAATTTTCTGGAGATGGGAAGAAATGGCGGATGTGAACAATTGAGAAAAGCGTGGTTCGTATTTGTGGCAGGTAACACATTCCATGTGTCCTCTCGTGTGGATGCCCATGCATGAGTGATATGTGAAGATTGAAGGTTTGGAGGCTCCTCTTATCTGGCAAATTAATCACGTTGAGAGATTTGTGAAGATATTCCTGTATATATTGAAGGAAAGTGGCAAATAGTGTATATTGGTTCTGTACATATTCTACTCTCTTGAATTAGAAGATATATGTTCTGTTGATTCTGACATCAGTTTAAATGTTACGGATGAAATAGTCAGGGATTTGTTTGTTCCTGTCTTTTAACACCAACCCTAGCCGCCATGTTACAAAGAGCTCAATGCCTTGGGCTCCAGGTGCTCTTTCCTGAAAGGAAAATGGGTTCAGGGTTCTCGGCGACTCTGTCCTTTCCAACTCCTGATGATAAATCAATGACAATGCGCTTCTAGCTTGATTTACTTTTAATCAGGCAAATGCAGGACTTACACATGAAATTGCCAGAAGTAAAAGATGTGGGCACCGGTTTAAGATTTTATTTCAGTCTTTACTAGCAATTAGCATTTTGCATATTAACATCTCTCATGTGTTGTGAATGTACCTTGGGAGTGAGCAGCATGTTGTGGTGGTATTTAAATAAAAAAAAGAATGTTGCATTTTCTGAGATACTTGGGCATTAACCTTGTTCCACCAAATTAAGTTTTCAAGGTGATCACCATAACGCTCTTAATAACACTGTAAAGTAGAGACCATGTTAGGGTTATTTTCTTTCTTTTTTCCAATCATTTCGGATTTTCTTTTGGTTTGTTTTCATTATGAATATACCATGTGAACTGAAAGTTGAATTTGTTATAAGCAAACTGTGGCGTGTCTGATTTTGACATTACATTTGAAAACATTTGCCATAAATCATAGAATTGATAGACAGCAACAGGCCATAAATGCCGTGATCTTGATAGAATGATCTTCAGCAGCAGTCCGGACTCGACGCCTCTGAGACCAACAAATGAGCTTAGGTTCGGGTATCAGTGAAAGAAAAGAAGTTTTCCAACAACCAGGTTGCCGACAAGGGACTCTAGTGAGGTTTTTCAACAATGAGATCCATAAACTCTGAAACTAGATCGAAGCGTGGATTGCAAACTTGTGTTATAACCCTCGAGTGCAAAAATGGTCATCTCAAATGTAAGGTTACCTGCGACCTTATCAACTTGCCTGGAAAATGGGAAATCAAACGATTAGTAAAAAGTAGATAATTTAGTAATACTCACGAGGGGAAAGAGAAATTATCAAAAAGAAAGGCAAGACGAGGAAATTTCCACTCCTCATTGGTGGTTTCTTAGATAATCTTGCTGGGGGCTGACGCATACTTTCTGTTGGATTGTTGCTTGTTGCCTCCTATCAGAATTGAGCTAAGAACCTCTGATAGAAGGTCCTATTCTATTCTTATTTCTTTGTCTGCATGGTATCTTGAAAGAATTTCACCAGGCTCAGGCAAATTGAATTATTTTGCTATGCTGACTCATGATGCGCCTTCTTGAGCAGGCTACTTAACCATCGTTCTTTTCTCAATCTTTGGACCTCTCAAATCTCATATACCATTACCAAGAAATGCTTTCATTTCTTTTTTATACTCTTTAATTGACTGTTCTCTTATCTTATGAAATGAGGAAAAGGAAATGTAAACAACATATGAGCATAATAGACATGGAATCAAGTTCACTGAATGGTTTGGCCAGCCCTTAATCCTGATCTGTTTTAAAAAGCCTTCTGAAACCACAATTTTAAAGTATGCTCCGCATCACCAAAGAAAAGTACGATGTTGGAGAGTACGTGTAGACAATCGATACAGAAGAGAGGAGCTACAGATTATTGCAGAAATCTGAGCTTTTGCTGCCATGAAACCCCTTGGCAGGCACCAAAATAATCATATACACCCAAGTCTAAGATAACTATGAGAGAAATATCGAAATGACAGGCAAGAAAAGGTGACATATCCGAAGATAAAAATGCTAACTTTTTGTTTACCTTCTGTTTCATAAACAATTGCTGTTGGTACCTCTCCAGAATGACAATTGAGAAAACTGTGAAACGAGTGAGTCCTTGACCCTTGCAGGAACCGATTTGTTAGTCGTTAAGATCTCCTTTGTATCCAATTGAATATCAGAATCACGCCAAAACTTGATGATGTGAAGGCTCTCTTCTTCTGTTGATCTCTGGACAACAATTCTAGAAGCATACCCCTTCTTTCTCATCAGAAGACATATCTGTGAAGGATCATTTGTTGTAAGAGTAACCATGTATAACCATCCCTTATCCGACAAAAGTCTATCAGCTACAGGCAATATCCTATCAATTACACTCCTACCATTCTCCCCTCCAGCCCAAGCTGACGCAATTCCTTCACGACCCACCTCATAATCAGGTGTCGGAACATAAGGTGGGTTCACAACCATCACATCCACCATTCTTGCCAACCTCTTCTCAAGCCCAGATGCAATATCCATGCACATTAACTCTGCATCAACAGCATGAGCATCCAGCGTCTCACGGGTCACTCTCAGTGCATGAGGATTAATATCAGTGGCAAAGTAGTACACCCCAGGAAGCTCCTGTCCAAGCATAAGAGCTAGAGAAGCAATAACATAACCACTACCACAACCCACTTCCAAACATAATCTGGGACAATGATCTAGTATATTAGTTCGATCAGCTAGAAGCGCATCGACAAGCGCAAAGGAATCATCGCACGGTTCATAAACCTCGGGATGCGAACTCACAAGGCGGATTTGTGCTGTTTTTGGGGACATCTTGTAAGCAACCTGAACTGAACTGGATTGATCACTTGTTATTTACTGTAAAACGAATCGATTTAAACAATTGCAAGTTTCTATAAACCCTAAACATTGGGGCAGTAATGGGATTCAACATAGAGTAAAATGGCATTATGATTATTATATATCAAGAAACAGTAAGCAATAAAGAAAAGGGAAGGAGGCTAAGCAAAGTGAAGGTTTGAGATGTAATAAATCTGGGAATTGAAGAGGAAAACAAAGGGATTACCCGTTTTGTGCAATTCTGCCTCTCCTCCTCCTGCAGCTGCCGCCGCAGATTTGTTATGTTCTACTGATGCTGAAGAAGAATACAGGTGCTGAGAGGTATTATGGAAGAAAAGATAATGAATGGTACAAGAGAAGACTCAGTTGTTTACTCAATGAGAAATTATTTTTTTAGGGATTAGTTTTGCTTTGGGATAAAGCTAGGGTCTACGTTTATATGATTTTTACAATTAAATGTTCAGTCTTTAATTTTTTTTTTAATCCTTTTATTTTAGACATTCAATTATAAAATTAAAATAAATTCAGATTATTACAATTAAAACAAAAGCTAAAACATATGAGTGTTTTAATTTGACAATAAAACTATTATTTTGTCCTTGATAATTATATTAAAGAAGGGTACTAATAAGTAGTTTCATATTTTTATATATATAATTACCAAATAACCCTTTAAAAAAAGTTTCTTGTGATTCAGGAACTTTTTAGGTTTTTCATATTTTTTTGTGCATGTCAATTACTTAAATATCTCTAAAAATAAATTCTCTTTGCTACAGATGCAAGAGCATTTTAGGTTTTTTAATATGGTTTTTTCTTATTTCTCACGTGAAATTAGAGGTGATTCGATATTTTAATATATATATATATATATATAAAAATTAATATTAAAATTTAAAAGTGGACATCGTCTGCACTCTTTAGGTAGTGCATGCGATGCCCATGCAATATTAAATGTTGATTTTTGGAGTGGTATTCAATACGCCTTACCATTCCTGCCATGGTGGTGAGGTGCGTGCTCTCCAACAGCATCCGAAGAAGCTCCAATAAGAAATTTTTTCTTTTCTCCCTCTTTTCACTCTTTCCTCCTAAAAAACCATGTTGACCATTGCAAAAGAAAGAAATTCTACTTATTTGTTTGTTAACTTAAATTAGATCCTTAGTTTTTTTATTACAATATATTTGGTCTTGAATCATTTATTAAGTCAATTTTTTTTTCAATTTCATCCCTTGATACTTTAATTTTATATAAGGTTTGGCTTTTATTCTTTTAATTACAATGTATTTGATATTGGGTCATCTGTCAAGTTAATTGTTTTTTCAATTTCATCCATTTATACTTTGTTTTTATATTAGATTTGATATTTATTCTTTTAATTGTAATGTTTTTTGTTTTAAATCCTTTATTGAATTAATTTTCTTTGGATTTCATCCATTGAAATTTTATTGTTATATCAAATATGGTCATTAATCTTTTGATTGTTATTTTTAGATGTTCTTATTCTTTTTTTAATTGAAATTGTTTTTCAATTTCATCTATTATGATTTTATTTTATTTTTTTGTGTTAAATTTGGTTCTCTTTCTTTTCAAATTTATATTTTTTAAATCATTTTTTTAATTATTTTTTTAAGTTTATCCCTAATTATTTTGGTTGGTTTAGAATTTTACATTGTTATTTTTTTCAGGTTTGCCTTTATATTATGATCCGGTCTCATGATCTATGTCACAAATTCTAAAGGTTGGACTGGAGGTTGGCTTCAATTATTTTTAATTATTTTTAAAAAATTTCATCCATCATCATTGAGCTTGTTGGAAATTGATTTTTTTAGATTCTTTTGTGAATTTGATTTTTCTTTTTGATTTTTCCTTATAGTTCAATATTTTTTTATATATTTAAGATTTGACCCTCAATATTTTAATTTTTAATTTTGATTCTTGGTATTTTTATCAAATTTTAATTTTTTTTAATCTCATCCTTAGATCCATACTCTTGATTTTTTATTTTTAAAAATATAATCCTTATTCTCTTAATTTTTTTTTCATTTTTGATTCATATGTTAATTTGAATTTTAAAAAAAATATTTTTCCCTTCAATTCAAAATTTTAGTTTATCCTTTCAATTTATTTTTTTCAAATGAGATTCTTATTCTGTTAATTGTTATTTTTTTATCATTTATTTTTTTATTTTATCATTCGAGATTTTGTTTATTGGGTTTTTGTTTCCTTAGTTTTTCTCATTGTTTCTAGGCCCTATCTAAGAGTCAATCCAGGACAATTATCAAGCCATAGATCGAGTGAGTTACCTCGAGTTAACCCAAGTCATTCATATCCTTTTGTTTTTATAAAAAAATCAAAATGATACTATTTTTTTTAAAAAAGAAAAATAATAAATGGGTTTTGACTGGATTTTTCCAGGTTAATTGAAACATTGGCCAACCCAGGTTTTTGACCGTATTATATTGAATCAATTTCCCCTCAATTTCTTTTGAAACTCGAGTCGGTTTAAGTCAATGATCACCTGGGGACATGGGTCAACTCGTTAGATTGAGTTAAGTTTTTAAATAATTACTTTCCAGATGTGGTACTTCTAGTTTGGTTACTACCTAAAGTTATAGGTTTGAAAAGTTAACACGGGTTGACATTGTTTTATTTTTCAATTATATCATTTGAAGTTGTTCATTTAAAAAAAATAAATTTTGTTATTTTTTGCAATTTTCTTTTCAATCAGGTTATTCCTATCTCATAATCTAGATCGGAGGTTTATCTAGATGGTCTAAGTTTTTTTATAAATCATTTTTTTTAATCTTTCTTGATTTTGTCTTTTAAAATTTGATTCTTTTTAAATTAAACTTTGTTTATATATATATATATATATATATATATATATATATATATATATATATATATGTGTGTGTGTGTGTGTGTGTGTATGTGTGTTTTTTTTTTTATATATATATAGGATTATCCTGTCCACATGATATTACTTGCGGGTTTTGACAACCTTACTTTGTTTTGCTAATAGTTTGTTTTTTAATATTTTTTTTATTTTATCTTTTTATAGTTTGATTTATAAGTGGTGAATTGGTGATTGGTTGTCTGATTTTTCTAAGTTGAGTAACACTACTGTATTGGGTGGTTTTATGAGAGAAGAGAAAGAGGAGAGTTTTGTTAGGGATACAATTGTTAGTTTAGGAGAATAGAAGGTTTGCGGGAAAGAGTTTTATTAAGGGTGTGTATATATAAAAAAAAGTTTTATTTTTAGATGTTAATAATAATTTATTTATTAGTATATATAGTTTTTAGTTTATTTAATTATATGTGTATATAAATTTTTTAATTTGCACTTAAATTTTTTAAACTACAAGAATGCATTTTAAAAAACTTTTATATATAAATAATTTTATAAAAAATAAAATTATTTAACACGGTTGATATAAATACTATATATATATATATATATATATATATATATATATATATTTTTTTTTTCTTACTGAAGTTAAGTGTCTAAAGCACTGGCTGGGAAAAAGAGAGAGTAAAATATCCGAGCAATAAAAGCAAAACTTCAAATCATTAAGACATACCATCCATATGATGACATAATAATGAAGCCAAGAATTACAATCAAGGTTTGCCAGCAGTTCATCTTTTCCTGTTTTCATGCCTGGACAAAAACAAAACAAAACAAAACACCCCTCGTAGCTAACCACAGCTTGCCTCTTAACCAAATGCATGCACACTAATAATAGAGCCAACTATGCTTTTAAGCATTAATTAGTAGCCCCCCCTATTAAAATGGCAAAAAGAAAAAACACCATTAATGATTTATATACTATCAATGGTAACTGTTGCAATGATGGCCTGGTTATACTGCTTGAGCAGAGTCATCCCCAATATTCACCACTCCTCATCAGTACTGAATCAATCATCTATATATTCTTGTTGTTAACAGCTTCTATAATGATTATGATGCGTTGCATCAGGTTGGTGAAGTCACTGCCTGTGATATGTGTTGGGTTGCTTAGCTTCTGCAAGCATCTGAACAACTTCTCTCATTGTTGGTCTCTCCACACTTTGTTCTTGAACACATAACATTGCCACAAAAAAGACTTGCATTGCTTCAATTAATGGAATATCTGTCAGCCCTTGGTCCAGAATCTTAACCACCCCTTCTTTGCTTGACTTAGTCTGTGTCTTGGTCCATTGAACAATGTCTAGCCCTTCTTCTCCGAAATCCCCGACTGGCCTTCTGCCTGTGATTAACTCTAACAGCACCACTCCAAAGCTGTAGACATCACTCTTCTCATCCACCTTCAATGTGTATGCATATTCTGTTACAAGAAATTGCTCAGCCGTGTAAGTTTCGAAGTGAAAGTCTTACAGAAAATGTGATTGAATAGAAATATTGTTTATTTATTTAAAAGAAGGTAACCATGCACTATTGTTTTGGTCAAGTTTAAATGGCGAATCTCTGTGACATGTACTGTTGTTTGATAAAGAAAAAGAAGTAGTGTTCAACTCATCTCCCAAGGTAAAGTAACAACTTGTGTACGCTAAAAAAGAAAAGGCAGCTTGTGCTTTAATAGCTGTGTTGTATACACATATTTCATTTTTTTTGGGGTTTAGGGAAAGTAAAGGTTAGATAGATCCCAATCAGGATCCTCTAGGAGGTATTGCTTGGATTTATGTGGATCTTGCTGTTGCTCCTATTTCTGGGTTTCGGTCAAAAAGGGCAGCTAGTGATTGGCATGAGTGAAGATTGGTTTATGGTTTCCAATACAAAAGCTCACAACCCCACTACTAATAGTGTGGATTAAAGCAAGAGGAAAAGCAAGAGGGAGAATTTTCCTTTGTGTTAGTGGAGCCTTTACCATTCTTGGACTCCACATCGGACTCTGTTTGCTACTTCGGTCCAGGGAAGAAAACACTTGTTCTTATTGCAGATCTAAAACGAAAGCAGACTCTACATATTTATTTGCCAGTCGAACACACATAATTAATGTTTTAAAAGAACAATTAAACCAGATTAATAGAGAACCCAATCATGACACCAAGTCAAAGGCAAATGCGAGAAATGCTTTACTTAGTGACTCAATGAAGAGTGCATGTCATGTCACCAAAGCCAAGAGGTCTCAGGTTCTTGAGCCCAATTCATTTGGATGAATTTAAAATCACTGTATGTGATCTTCCATTCTCGAGTTATTTTAAAAACCATATGTAAAGGGAGTACCTGGAGCAATATAGCCATAAGAGCCAGCAATTGCAGACATGCATTCTGAAGCTCCGGTGTCTTGCAAGAACTTGGCAAGCCCAAAATCTGCTACATGAGCCTCAAAATCTGAGCTCAGAAGAATGTTATTGGACTTGACGTCCCGGTGGATAATTAGAGGAGAACAGTCGTGGTGCAAGTAACAGAGGCCCTTCGCTGCTTCAATAGCAATTTTCAGCCTGGTATCCCACTTGAGAAAACTACCTCTCTTCCCATGAAGAACTTCACCTAGGCTTCCATTTGGCATGTACTCGTATACAAGTAAATTGGTCTCTTTATTCGAACAAAATGCCAACAACCTCACTATATTCCTGTGTCGAATTTGCCCTAATGTTTGTACTTCTGCAGATAGGCCATTATCATGAGACGATCCTCTGCTTATTCCCAACAACTTCTTGACTGCTACTGGCTCTCCATTTGGCATCAGACCTCTGTAGACTATGCCAGCTCCACCTCTCCCTATGATGTTGTTTTCCTTGACGCATTCCAATATGTCTTCGCATCCAAATTCCAGCTTCTGGAATGCTGTGAGCTTCCAGGAATTCGAATTTCTTCGAATCTTTCGGGTTTTGATGATTGCCAAAACAGCAAATACCAAAGAGCATCCTAAGAGTCCAAGAGCAAAAAGTAGCTTGAATTTTCCAGTGACCTGGGAATTGGAGCTATTTTGGTCGTGGAATTGTAATGGAGAGGTAGATGAATAGTTGCAAGGGTTCAAGTAGGAGCCACAGAGTTGAGGGTTACCGGAAAATGATGTGGAGTTGAAGAATGAATATTGTCCAAATTCAGGTATGGAACCAGAGAAGTTGTTGTGAGAAAAGTCTGCCGAGGTTAGACTTTTCATGGACCCAATTTCCTTAGGAAGACTTTGGTTCAAATGGTTCCAGGATATATTAAGGTAATTTAATATGTGGATTTGTGTGATCTGAACTGGAATCGGGCCTGAGAGTTGGTTCTGACTCAAATCCAAGTAAGTTAAGGTACGACAATCGCCAATTTCAGGGGGGATGTTCCCAGACAAGTTGTTCCTACTCATATCCAATGTAAAGACATTTTTCAACTGACCTATTTGAGATGGAATTTCCCCCGTGAATCGGTTTCCTCCGAGCAGAAGAATTTGCAAGTTGGAGAAATTTCCGATGGATGCAGGAAGTGGCCCAGATAAGCGATTATCTGCAAGATTCATCTGCGCAAGATTAGATGGCGTCTTGCTTATTTGTTGTGGAACCTGTCCACTCAGATAATTGTTCTGCAGCTCCATCAGTGACAGTTCTGGCAAGTAAAGGAAACCACTTGGGATTGATCCAGTCAGATAGTTCTGCCCCAACCGAACTCTCCAGAGAGTGTCACAATGGCCAAGATCATCAGGCAGAGGACCGAACAGAAAGTTGATGCGCAGAATTAGTATCTGCAGCTTCCTTCCTAAGCAGAGAGATTTAGGGACTAGTCCGGTAAGCTTATTGCTTGACAGGTCAAGTTCAGTTAATCTGCCATTTTCTCCCAGCTTTGCAGGAATGGCTCCAGTGAAGTTATTGTGCCAAAGCTTCAGGACTTCTAACTCAGGTAGCTCCGCAATGAAATAAGGGATCTCTCCATGTAACTTGTTAAGGAATAAGTTCAATAAGGTGAGGCGACGAAGCCCGGAAAACTCTAGCGGAATATCTCCCGTTAGGGCGTTGTTTGAGAGGTCAAGAGATACGATGCTGCTCAGGTTGCCCAGTTCAGGAGGGATAGGACCTGTGAGCTCATTCGTTTGCAAGAAGAGGGTGTCTAGCTTGTTGAGGCCGCCCAATTCTGGAGGTATCGGTCCACTTAAGCTACAGTTTGCAAGGTCTATATGAACCAGATTGATCAGCTTACCAAACTCAGGTGGGATTCCTCCATCAAACGCATTGTAATACCCCAGGTAGAGCTGCTCAAGACTCGTAAGATTACCAAGCTCACCAGGTATCAAACCACGCAAATCATTTCCCTTAAGTGACAGATAATTCAGCTGTTGCATACTTCCATAGCTTGGAGGGATAGTCCCCTGGAAGTAATTCCCGCCAAAATCCAAGTACTTCAGCTTGGCGAGTTGAGTGACACCTAATGGTAGTGTGCCATTGAGATTGTTGTTATAAACGTCCAGCACTTGAAGCTCCTTCAACTGAGAAAACTCCCAAGCAAGCTCTCCACTGAACAGGTTGGTGGATATGTTGAGGAACTGAAGCCTTATAAGCCTGTGAATTTCTTGTGGGAACTCATCAGAGAAGCTGTTTCCTTGGATCGAAAGATTGACAAGGCTTCGAAGCTCAGTGATCGCAGGTGAGAGAGTGCCCGAGATGTTTGAATTGGATATATCAAGAGCAACCACTGACCTGTTCATGTCGTCGCATTGGATGCCAGTCCAAGAGCACAGAAGGTGGTAGTTTGACACATTCCAACTATCAAGTGAAGGATCATATGACTCAAGAGATTGTTTAACAGAAACCAGGATTGAAGCTTGTCTTTTGAGGTAGGTATTATGCGAGGAAAGTGATTGACAATAGTTGATCAGAAACAAAAGAAGTAGAGAAGAGAGGAAGGCAAGCCTAGTGTTAGAAGCAGCCATGCTAGAAGTTTGAATGATTTAGAGAGAGAAAAACAATATTTAATGGGTTCTAGAGAACCCAGCATCCTATTTATCAAATGGAATAAAAACAGTCCATTTCATACCATCTGAACTGATGTCACACATGAATAAACACATCGAGATAGATGAAGAGGTGTTTGTGGGTGTGACAGAGTGAGAGGAAAGAGATGATCTAAGGAATCTAAAGGCAAAGTTGTAGCACATTAACAGCAGCATCCAAGGTCATCTTTTTCTTTGGCTCAGTATATTTTTTTGGTTCCATCTTTTGCTTTCTTCAAAAAAAAAAAAAGAATAAAGAAAGAAAGCAAAAGCAAATGTTCGCATAAAGATGTGGAGCAATCAGACCGTTTCATCAGCCATTATTTGAATCTTCCGTTATTACGTATCTGCCCTTTCTTTTACTTTTCTTTGACACAACAGAAGAAATCTTAAAGCAACAAAAATATTATATAAAAAGAAAATGATCACCAGCACTTAATCTGTAAGTTGACTTGAAGCTGGATCAAGTAGCTAGACTACTAAATTAGATGGATTAATTAAATTCCTGTTTTTCCATGATCATTAGTGGATCCAGTGCCTCTAGCCCTTCCTTTCTCTTGATTCAATGTTCGTAACTCGATCAATCTTTATCTCTCAAACCAATTCACCAAACATCTTTGTTGATTGACTCACCCAACACCCACAAAATCTAGTTCTTGACCTTTGTTTTTATAATGTTTTCGATTCTTAGCATGAGTAGTCTTATCCCAATTGAAAACCAATGATCTGGTGTTGCTGTGTCAGCTTTCTGCGCCGTGTTCATCACTCATGGCTTTCATCACCCTGCAAAGATTTAAAAAAAAAATGTAAAAAAAGAAATCGCATCTTCTTAGCTAGCTATAGCCTTTGCTAGCGCTGGTTTACTACGAGCACTCAAGTTTGATTTTAATGATCAGGGGGTGATTAGGAACGAGCACAGCTAGCTTAATTAAGCGTGGGGGTGCTGATCCTGTTAGTGATTAGTGGTTTTTGTTAGCTTAATGAAGATCTCATCAGTTTTGTACTCAATCACAAGCTGTGGATTGCAGATAATTAATGTCTATATACAAACGCAGAAACATGAACATCGAAGCTCGCTAGCCAATGCTGTTGACTCCGTTAATCATTGGTCCACTTTTCCTTGACAGGGGGCGCCTTGATTGTTTCTTTACAAGCAAGGGAAGTGTTTGTACAGACATGGATTCTCTATAATTATTACTTTTAGAACAACCCGTTACTTCGGACGCTGCTATGGGACTCACTGCTAATCCAATCACTGAAACTAATCCATGCCCCCAAGTACAACGGCCTGGACTTTATTTTGCTATTGATTATTGTAACAAAAAAAAACTTAATTAATTACAACATTTAGTCATATTGATATTAGAAGTAATTTTAAAAATAAATTTGTGTTAAAGAAGCATTAAATTAGTAGTAAATTAGGGTTAAAATTAATATAAAAATCAAATCAAATCAAATTATAAGAGATGAAATTGAAGAAAAAAACAAGAATTTAAAATAAAATATATAGCAATTAAAGAATTGATTATCAAATTTGATATAATTAACAAATAATAAAATATTATTTATTTTTTTACAACTTTAAAAGTATATTTTATTCAAAATAAAAATAAAAAAAATATTTTCTTCAAATCCAAACCATTTTTTTTACTGAAAATAATTTACAAAAATACTAATTTACAAATACTATTTTTTGTTATCTGAAAATAAACTTGTTTCTTTTGATGAGGATATATATATAAAAGAAAAACATATAGAGGTCCTGTTTCGGATGTTATTTGCGTAGGAATAATTAGTGGGCACTGGCCCTTCCCACTTTAGAGCGCGACAGATAACAAAGTGAAAGCAACTTCATGGGTTGATTCTTTTTATAGCATGTTGTTGGGATTCATCACTCCTTTAAGTCTCCCTCTCTCTAGTGGCGGACCTGCTGGAATCTGTCTGGTTAATTTAGAGGTAATTGTTTTTAGTTTGATTTAAATTTAAAAAAAAATAATTAAATTAAAATTTTTTTAAAAAAAACTGAAACCAAACCGAAACCAGGTTAAACATACCAGTTTTGGTTCGGTTTAATTTTTTTAGAATCAAAACCTATTTAAACCAGTTTAACTTAGTTTTTTTTAATTTGATTTAATTTTAGCTTAATTTTTACTTATTTTTTATTTGATTTAGTTTTTTAATTTAACTCATATTTTTTAGATTTTTTACTCGCTATTGTTTAATCTGTTATTTGGACGGTTTCTAAAGCCAACATCGGCCTGACGAAGTACTTCTCTCATCTAGATTGGTTTCTCAGAGCATAACCACTTAATTATAGTCCTTGTCGTTTATCAAGATTCCTTAAGTAGTCCTTAATGAATGTCGACGATAATATTGATGGTCAATGTATATAAAAGAAATAGAGAGAGCAAGACAGGGCCAAGGCCTCATCGAAGAAACCAAATCGAAAGTCTTGATCACAGAAGAAAGATACGATCCGGAAATCTTTTAGAATAAAGGAGAAAGGAGGAGGCAGGCGATGCCAGAGCTCATGAATGGAGTTCACCACGAGCGGAGAGTTTATCTAAACAGAACAGAATATATAGAAAGCAATCTTAATACTGGGCCAGGAAGCTACCGAAATTAACAAAGCATCTGTACAGAAAGAGATTTTGATGATATATATATATATATATATATATATATATATATATATATATATATATATATATATATAAAAGAAGAAGAAGGAGCTGGGAAAATAAGGGTCTGCTACAATCATTGAAGTTCCTGGACAAAGAGCTTTTGTTTGAGCCCACATAGGGATGCTTGTTGCCATCCCTGGATACATAGTGATGATGCTGGTTTCATCATCTTCCCACTCGCAGGTCCTTTTAGGGCGGGGTTACTTGATTACACGAGACCATTTCTTCACGGGAAAAAGCCATAATTATGAACTCTCCGTGTTGTTGTCACCCAGGAGAGGTCTTTAATTCTGCAGGAACAAATTTTAACTCTTCAATCTTCTTTTATTTTTTTTCTTTCCGGTTGTGAGTTTGACACTCGATTGTAATGGAAGGGGGTGCTGTTGAGACAAGCATGCAAACCATTCTCGAGTGTATTGATTATTGTATTTATGGGTGGTTCCCAGAGATAGTAAGGCAACTGCATCTCTAACTCTGTTTTATAATTTATATGATGCTCTGCTTTGTGTGGAATTGCATCACCTGACGGAAGCAAATCATATCTATCTTAAAGCTGCTTTTATCATCTCCTTGTCCCCATTGAGAAGCCAATGAATGACCTGCATTCAAAGTTGGGGTGTTAAAAATAAACCCGCTCTTCTTAAAGTTGATTGATGTGTTACAAATATCGGGATTATTAGAAGTTTAATTTTAGAATTTGTAAAATTAGGATTTGCATTTTTATGTTTATAAAACCTGCTTTTCTGATATTTTGTAGTATTATAAAAATAAAATGAAAAATATTTTCTAATGTTTATTATATTATAGAAAAATAAGCTGGAAAATAATTTATTAATATTATTTTTTCAAGTTTATTAAAATAATAACAAATAAATCTTACAAATTAAGAAATTAAATGAGAATAAAATTGAAAAAAAAATCTAATTTCATAAATTATTTTAAATAAAATATATAACAATCAAAATAATAGAGATCAAATCTAATAGATAAAAAAGTTGAAAAATGATGAAATTAAAAAAAATTACAATTTCATAAATTATTTCAAATAAAATAAATAACATTCAAAAGAATGATGACCAAATTTGATAGATAAAAAATTTCAATAAAAAATAATAAAAAAAGGTAAATAATAATCATAAAAATAAGGATCAAAGTTGATGTAAAAATTAAATTAAATTAAATTTTAAGGGATGAAATTAAAAAGAAAAAAAGATTGAATTATTATTAAAATTTATTAATTTATTTTGAATGCATGAGATGTTATTATGTTATCTCCTTTATTCCTTCCCTGGTGATGTATAGTTGTTGAAGAATGAACTATGCTGATATAATGTAGTTTAGATTGTAGCTGATAAATTAAAACTAAAAAGAATAAAAGATTTAAATATAAATAAATAAGACTTTTTCTTTTTATTTAAATTTTAGAAGGAAAAAAGCTTTTATATAATTTTCAAATTGTTTTAATAAGAAAATGGGTATTTCAATGCTGAATTGAATTATGGGTGGTTGAATGTTTGATTTTCTTTGATGTCTAATTGTCAATCTAATATTGTGTTGATTTCTCTCTTTTAGTTTCTAATTTATGATATAACTAGGATATCTTGTAAATTAATACTTCTTGCTTAACCTATACTTCTTGCTCTATCATAGTTATTGAATTATATTTATGGATGAGGAATTATCATGAGAATTGTGAATAGTTAATTGGGCTTTAAGATGAAATCAAGTTAATGACTTTTATTGACTATATGTTATGTTAACTAACAAATATTGCTAACATGTTTTTATTTGATAATTATAGATAAAAAATCTTTAAGATTAAAATGTTTCATCCACAGGCATTGCTCCAGTATCAAACAATGCCCAAACTTCATCATCAAGTTGAACCAACTTGAACGAGTTCTTGTATCAAAATAGAATATCACTCTCAGATGTACGCAACCAAACATGATTAAGCATCTTACAAAAGGCACAAGAATCAGGAATTCAACAATGCATCTAGCATCATAGTTGCAGCAAAAATCTCAACGAAAGCAGTTAATTACCTCATCCTTCTTCATATAATAGCTAAAAGAAAAAATTGAAATTGCCTGCTGACCATGTCATCTGGGAAAAAGCATTCAGATAAGTAACAGAGACAACTATTGCAACTGGCTATCATGTCTTGCAGAAATGAACCTTTTCTAATCCCAAGCTTTACATTCTAAGCTCACCCTTTGATGGATTTCCATATCTCCAACATCTAACAAAGACACCAGCCCTTTTAAAAGAATGCCTTCAAATTAATTAAATTGAAACTGATCGGATTAGAACCGGTTTTAATTTGATTTTATTTTTTTAAAATAATAATTTTGATTTTATTAATTTTTTTAAAAAAACTAAATTAAATCGAAAATGATTAGCCTAAACAGAGTAATGAAGTGGGTTGACGGTTTTTCCAGATCCCTTCATTCCATGTTAACCCCCAGGGGCAAAAAGAAAGAAAGAAATGATACCTGTTTAGGGCTAATACGATTTCTTCGTCAAGGGTAGAAACTGGACTGGGCCTAAAGCTCGGTGGGTAAATTTCAATTTGCCCATAAAAAAAAGAACCTGGGAAAATCTCTGGAGTCTGGACAGTTCAAATAAATAAGAAAATGAAATAATCCCAAATTACAAGACAATTAGCAAAATCTTTCCAAACCATTTTTTTTTACCGATAATCGTTCATTCATATAACTAATCCCAAACCCTTGTGGGATTTTACTTGCTATTCATTTCCTTATTAATAATCTATTAATCAGGTACTTAATTTTCATGTCAATTTTGAATCTTATTATTCCTTGGATTCTTTTCATTAATCTATGGCTTAGATTCTTTTGTTCTAGTTTTTTGCGCTCGAAGTATTCGTCAGAAATGCTCAGTGCTTACATTGCTTAATGTGTTAACAGGGCAATGAAGCAATCGAAGGATCCATTCGAGGCAGCGTATGTGGAGCAAGAAGAATCGCCACCAGAATCCCCAGTTGCCCAAGATGATTATGACACTCAAGCTTCTAACGCTGCTGCTGCTGATGATTCTCAGGGTGCTGCCGTTGGTCAAGATGATGATGACCTTGGCGGTGGAGGCCGCAATGATTTTGCCCATTCCTCTGACCGCCCATCTGCTTCGAGGCCTATGTTGGGCTCTGCAAGAAGTAAGGCAAAGAATAAAGACGATGATGAAGAGGAGGAGGAAGATAACATGGATGTTGAGCTTTCGAAGTTGGCTTCTACTGCTGACCCGGATAAAATGGCAAAGATGCAGTAAGTTTTCAAATTCATAATTCCTTTATTTTATCCTTCTTGTTATTGTGATTTGTTTTGTATTTGATTGTGATTGTGGGTACATTAACTTGTAAATAAAGAATGGTGTTTAGGAACTTTCTGTTATATATGTTTGTCGTAATGAATTATCGCTTTAGGCTGTATTTGAAGGCACTCTTTTAAGAGGGCTGGTGTCTTTGTAAGATGCTGGAGATGAGGAAATCGATCAAAGGGTGAGCAGGGGTGCACTACTCTGCTTTTTGCGCTTTCTGGGCAGGCTTGGTTTCTCACCCTTCATTGTTTTCAGTTGATGTTATGATGTTATTGAAGATTTGGGAATAGCAGGACTGAAATATTTCAGGAGCTAAGCAGTTATGTTCATGGTGCGTTACATGGTAGAAGAGGTATATATTGGATGTTGATACGAGGGAGTAAATAGTATGGTGCACAGGCACAAGATGGTTCTGTCGAGTGTCGAGTGTCGAGTGTCTAAAGTTCCTGCTTTTCTTGGCCATCAGTTCCAGTTAGACTCAGATTGCCTATAATTTTTTATTTTTACATATTTTAGCTTCAGCTCCTGTGCATGCTTATTGCAAAGAGTATCATGTGCAAACAATAGCCTCATCCATTAGACCTTCAGGCCTTAAATATTTTTAAAATTCTCTCTGTAAGAAAGGTTAGAATGTAAAGCTTGGGATTAGAAAAGGTTCGTTTCTACATGACATGATAGCCAGTTGCAATAATTGTTTCTGTTACTTCTCTGAATGCTTTTTCCCAGATGACATGGTTAGCAGGTAATTTCAATTTTTTCTTTTAGCTATTCTACGAAGAAATTTGAGGTAATTAACTACTTTCGTTGAGATTTGTACTGCAACAATGATCCTAGATGCATTACTGAATTCCTGATTCTTGTGCCTTTTGTAAGATGCTCAATCATGTTTGGTTGCTTACAACTGAGAGTGATAATCTATTTAGATACAAGAACTTGTTTAAGTTGGTTCAACTCGATAATGATACAGTTATTTAAGAATGTTAATGATTGATTTTGTAGGATCTTTTTGCAAATTTTCTTGGTTTTGTGATACAAAAGAATGTTGGCTTCATCAAAAAAACAGAAAAGAAGAGAATGATTAATTTCACAAAAGAGAGACGTTTGTTTTCACGTGATACAACTAGGAATTTCTCTATATGTTTCAAGATTGGCCATGGGGGGAGTAAGATTTGATGATATTCGTCCAACATTTTTCCCCAGATTGCTAGCACATTATAATGTTATTTTCTAACATTGCATGAGATAGTAGGATGAGCGGGGGACCTAGTTCAAATCCTGTGGCGTTTGCATTAATTTGAAAGTTAGGTTATGTGTTGCTATGGTAATTGCACCTATTATAAAGGTAGGGATCCTAGTTCAAATCCTATTATCATAAAAAGAAATTTAATAGAACAGAATGACAAGAGAAAAGTGAAACATCAGTTGGAAGTGATGTTCTGGAAACAACATCTGAAAAGCAAAATAGAATGTTTGATAGAAAGCCAAATTATTATTCGTTCATGATATTCTGCTCAAAAAAGAAAGAATTTGGTGTTGCTAAGAGTCAGGCCTTTATTCAGATGGATGATATAAAATATCAGGAGGTACACGTTTTTAAATTGCAAAAATTTGCTTTTAAAGCTATTGGCTGTTTCCTTTCCACAGGTTGTTATTTCCTGAAAATTACAAATGATGGTTAAATATCTGGGACATAATAAGAAATTGATTTTGTTTATTGAGTGCTAGGAAGAATGAAAAGAACTATTTCAAATGCTTTGTATCATTAATTGGATGAATACTATAGCCACCTTCTTCTTTTTTATCTTCCTCGTCTAATCATTTATAGAAGGAGGCATTTCTTTGAGCTATTTCCCTTTGTTTCTTTATTCAGGACTATTTTAGCTCAGTTTACTGAAGAACAGATGAGCAGGTACGAATCATTCCGCAGATCTGCACTGCAGAAGACTAACATGAAAAGGGTATGCTTTCCTATTGCTTGCATCTTCCTTCTTTTCTCATACTATATCTTCTTTTTTTGTCTCGTCCTTGAAATTTATTTTTTGGGGGCACATGGTGGCCTTTTACCCCCCCCCCCTGGCTGCTGTGGGTTGATACATGCAAGATGAATATTTTTCTCTGTTGTGGGGAACAAGTTGCCAGAAATCCGTTGGGCTTATACAGTAGTTGCTACATTTGTTAATTACTTCCACTCAACCTTCTTGAAATGCCTCATTAAGTTTTGCACAAGTTGGTTTTGCTATTTTTGGCAATTACTTCCACGCAGCCTTCTTGCTATGCATCATTCATGTCACTAATTAGTGCACAGGTTGATTCATTTATTTATTGATGCTAACCTGAACTCTTTACTTTTCTCTAATGGCATGAATGCAGCTGTTAGTGAGCATCACTGGAACCCAGAAAATTTCTTTACCAATGACGATTGTAGTTTGTGGTATAGCAAAAATGTTTGTTGGTGAACTTGTTGAAACAGGTGTGCATATATTTCCTACTTGTCATTGTTTTCTTTAAATTTCATTTGCAGAATAGTAAGAAATGAAGAAGTAACAGTGGTGTTTCTGCAGCCATCATACAAGTTACATTATGACTGACCAGTGGCAAACACTTTGATGTTACCTACTTTTAAGAACTGCATGATTTTATGCATGACTATGCTGGAAAAGAGTTTGTATATTGATATCTGAATAACTCTTCCTCGAATGTGTTTCTTTTATATGGTTTACAGCCAGAATTGTAATGACGGAGAGGAAGGAATCTGGGCCTATCAGGCCTTGCCACATAAGAGAAGCATATAGAAGACTAAAGCTTGAAGGCAAAGTACCGAAGAGATCAGTACCAAGGCTCTTTCGGTAAATGGAACCCAGGTGCATATTTGGTGGTTGCTTGCTCAGTTTTCTGGAATTGAACTGTTAACACATTTCTAATCTGCATGTTAATCTTGTTTTTTGCATTCGCCTTCATTGTACCTCGTCTAGAAAGTTAAATTTAGAAAACCTAAGTTGCCAATTTGGATGTCACAAACTGGTCACAATGCGATGCTTATGATTCAAAGGGCAGAATTTGTACTATTGTAGTTAGGACCTAGAAATGCTTTCGGTGCCTCATGGATTTTCCTTTGTAAACAGAAATAACAGCAAGGGCCTGATCATGCTGGTTTATGCTAAGACAAAAAAAAAAAAGTTAGAATTTTGCCCTGTTTGTGAATGCCCCTGGGGGTGATTTTTTCCTAACTGAGGCTATAAAAATGTTTGGATATCATAATTATTACGTGGGTTCCATGTCAAAATGAGGTAAAATTTGTGCCGGAAGTGTGTTTGCCTTGAAAAATCATTGATTTAATATTTTTTTGATGATTTTGATTTGCTAATATCAAAAACAAATATTTAAAAAACTTATTTTAATATATTTCTAAGTAAAAACACTTTTGAAAAACAAACAATTCTAAAAAGACACTTGATAATCTTGATCATTGGATCTAATTTTAAAAATTAGTAAAAAAAAAAGAGCTTTGTATTTTAAATTATATACAATTTCTCAGGTAATAGTTTCGTAGTATTGTTATATTGGTTATTCATTAATGAAAAATAAAATAAAATCAAGACATCCTTTTATGTCATTTGCGTAATATTTTTGAAATAGCCTTTTGTTCATTAACGAAAAACTAGCCTAACTCTATTTTCCCCCCCCTCTAAAATGCTTTTCTAAAAACCTTTCACATCCCAATTTTAAAAGTCAATCAACAGTAGTAGAGGCACGCGCAGAAGGGGCTAGACCAAAAGTCAAGGGGTTGGGAGAAAAGAGTGTGAACAAACCCTTTTACATTGTCAAGGTTTGGGAAATCAAATCATCTTCTTTTCTTGAAATTGAGCCGGAGTCGCTCAAAATTCTAAAACTAAATGATTAAGCCTTCTATTACTGACCATATGAATTGTGTTTTGTCCCATTGATTTCACTTTTCAGGTCACCTGATTCAAGTTCATAGAGCTGTGAATCCTGCCATGAACCCTGTCAACCAAAGGCCTGGTGACTTCTCCCCCTTTCCAGGATGCACCTTGATCTGCTGCTTACACTGTATTTCTCTTCCTCAAAATTAGAATTGGCATTAGATGCCTTCTCTGACACAATAGGAATCAGTCATGAGCCTTGATTTGGTTTTCACTTCAAACAAACATGTTGTGCTAACAAAAGGAGTTTTTCTTCCATGACTTAAAGTCACCATGACTCTGGTTAAAATTAATTTATTTTCTGTAAAATGAGTGTTGGATCCTTTTTCCCATCAAGCGTGCGCTTGCTTCTTGGACGTGTGGTAGATATTATTTTTAAAAGTGTTTTCTGTTTGAAAATACAAGAAAATATATATTTTTTAATTTTTAACATCATCATCAGTACATTAAAATCATCCTAAAAACATTATTTTGTTGAATTTTTTTAAGTTAATAATGTTTTTTGAAATACAACACCGTTTCAAATGTAAAAGCTAACAATATCTAAAGCTTGCGACAGAAATTTCAGGAAACATAATTTGGAGTTTTTTAAAGCAAGTAGAAGATTGCTTTGAGGAAACATGATCCTGCTTTAGTTTTATGTTTGATCATGTAAACACAGCATGGAATATCAAGCAGCTTAGTTCTTCCAACATGAGTGGATCTGTGTTTGCCATTGAGAAATCCGAATGATGCATGCCAAGATCGTACTTTTGCAATCATTTTTAAAGTGGAACTGCCAATCCTCGCATGTATTAAGGAAGGATCACATCAGAATCCGCAAGCCATTTTAGAGGACAAGAGACCCTCTAATGCCAAGTCCCACGTTGTTTTGTTTTCCTTGGCACTCTGTTCTCTAAGAAGAACATTGGATGGCAACATATCACGACCGATTTCTTAAGATAACTCGACGAGGGTAATACTAGAAACGGCAATGGATCGAGGTGTGCTGATCTCATCTTTAATATTTAATATTTAAATATTTGTCAATAGTCCTATCTCCGCCTCCAATTTGATCAAATAAGGTGGGATAAAGAACTTTCTCCATTGAATACTCGATCGGATGCAGGTATTTCTTAAAATATTTTTATAAGAATAAAATTTAAGTCTAGAGAATAAATTACTCTTCCTCCATAAATCATAATAGAGTCTAAATCTTAAATCCGTGCATAAAATTATAAAAAAAAACCTTCATGTATTATAAAATAAAAACTTACGTGTTATATTAAAAAATAAAATAGTTTAAAATTTTTTTAAAAAAAAAATGAGTTGAGGCCGAATTGGGTGGCTTCACTTAACCCTTATTTAACAGGAAAACCTTGACAAGGTATTGTAAACTCAGCCGAAAGTTGAGTAAGGGCTGAGTTCAGAGTTGGGCCTAAAGTACAAGAAACCCTAGTAGTTGGCGCAAACTGCATTAGTTCAATAAAGAATAGCATTATTGAATGAATGAAATGGCCTTGGATCCCAAGAGGCAGCAAACAGAACATAGGGGACAAACCCAAATAAAAAAGAAGAAGAAGAAGAAGAAGAAAACCCTCCTAAGTCCTACCCCCCTCCACACATACGCCACTGTGGTAGTGTGTAGGAGGAGTGACTACTCTCTCAAGTATTTATATACTTTCCATTGTGTATTATCATAAATTTTTAACTCCACATATATGCACTTCTTTGCTTGTCTGCTTGCCTGCCCTTCCTCGGCTTCCTCTCTCCCTCTCTCCCTGTTTTTTCCCTTCATGTCCTCCGCCTCCTCTCTATCTATCTTTCTCTCTGTTTCTCTTTGAGTTCCCATGTCTTGCCGGATGGGATGGTGAGGAAGCCATTGTTGATGAAACTATTGACTGAAAAGATAAAATCCCTTTAAAAGAAAAACCAAGGATCCCACCTTTTAACTCGTTAAGGTTCTACATAGTTGTACCAGCTAGTGTTTTTGCTTGGTTATAATGATGAGGTCCGTGTTCTTTGCTGCCTCAACAAATATTGTCTGTTTTTGTTTCTTTTTTCTCCTCCATCTTTATAACTCATCCATCTTCTTCTGTTTTTCATCATCTGGATATTGTTCAAATCTGAATTTCGCTTTGAGTGTTGATCTTTCAGCTTTCTTTTTTGTTTTGTTTTATCGACTTTTGAATAGATGGATTGGTTGTTGGATCCGGGTACAACTGTTCCTGCTATTGCTGTTTGTTGGTGATGGTCATGATGAGAAGGAGGAGACATGAACATGGGTTTTGCTTGCTTTTGTTCGTTTTTTATTTGTGTCTTTTAAAGATGAGATTTCGTTCGCAGATTGCAGATTGCATATTTCTCTGTGAAAAGCAACTACAACAATTCAGTGTTTCAAAGACAAGTTCTTTATCAAACTGCATGATATGATGAATAATCAACTGTCCCTCAAGAGTGAGATTAACACTCTTTTCAACGAATTGGATTATCTATAAGATCCAGATAATATATGGGGTCTGATATTGATCGATTTGCGTTTCGATCAACAACCATTGTCAAATTTCAATTGCTGCTGGGGACAATACAAAGATTCAAAATCTCTGTTGTTAAGGCAAAGATGACTTTTTTGGTCTCAAACTTCTGATGCTCATTCTTGGATTAGGCAGGCCTTATCCTTTCAAATTCCATATTGTAATGCTCATTTCTTGCTGGACTGCAGTCGAAGACCTGTTTCAACCTCCTCCTTTCTACAGACTGCCACCAAACAAAAAAAAAAAAACCTTCATTTATCATCAGCTTCAGAGCTCCACCATTCTTTGTTTCTCTGGTTTTTCCTTTGCGATCCCACTCCTAATATTGCTAGAGTAAAACGAGCTGTTTTGATTACTTCAATTTCTATTTCCAAAGCTTTTCACTCACTGATCTATGGCTGACTGTTTTCAAATTAATCTGGGTTGTGTTTGAGAATGAATGAATGAATGGATTGTTTGATGTGGTTTGATGTGGTAGCTAAAAGATCAAACATGAAAATATTGTTTTTTAATCTTGGTTTATACATCGAATGCTGTGAAAAAGACTACATTTTTCTCTTTTTAATGATATGATCTCTGGACTTCAAAGTTCACTGTATGTTTGTGATGATTTTTTTTAATCCTTATGCATTGGCTTGTGGATCATCTCTCTGTTATCTATTGATAATGAATGACTGCTGTAATGTGTACAGGTATCAGAGAGTAAGCCCGGATTGTGTTCCTTTAAGCAATGGCAAAAAACCCAATGGAGTTGAGAATGGAAGGTCAATCCCAAATGGATTCAGTTCCACAAGTACTAATTTTGAAACTAAAGGTTTCAGGTTTAGATCCCCATCGAGAAACCAAGATCACCACAATAACAGTACAACCAGTCCGCCATATTCAGATAACAGCCACAATCACACACAAAGACATGGCACCAGTCCAAGTCCTAGCCCAAGCCGTGGTGGCAACGGTGACGTGCTGTTGCAATGGGGACAAAAGAAGAGAGCTAGAGTTTCAAGGTCTGAGATCAGGGCCTTTCCTGATGAATCGTCATCTTCTGGTCAAGCTAGACAACCCATCAACAAGATTCCTAGGAGAGTTGATAATAAGCTCTCTCCATCGTCCATGCCACCACCGCCTCCACCACCATCATCCCAACAACAATCTACCAGTACTAATACCAGAGGTGGAAACTTAAAGAAAGAAAATTCTGGGATTCTTTCTCACAGGTATTTTTTTTTCTTGGTGTTTTCATAATTTTTTGTTAAATTATGAATTTATTTCTTAAGATTATGTGCTAGATATTGTTGATGCTTGAAAACCTGCCCTGTATGTATTTTTGGTATAAATTCCCTGGATTTACTTGGATGGTATAATTTGGTGGATCTTCTCTTTATTTTGTTATTTATTTTGAGGTTGAGGTTGTTGCTTTATATGGAAAGCATTTCAAAGTTTTGGGATCTAAACGTATAATGTTATTAGCTTCTCTATTCATTGATTCCAGTTGTTGAAGAGCAGCTTCTTTTTAAAGTGATTAACCTTTTTAACCCTTGAAGGATGAGAAAAGAATATATGAAATATATCAATCTCACATCTTTCTTAACCTACTTATTGGTTTGATTGGTATCCAAGAAGTCCATTTCCATTTCTAGCCACCTCTGCCTGCCCTGTTTTTGCTTTTTTTTGGTTTATCTTGCTAAACATTTGTGCTTGCTGTTTTGATGGGGTCAAGGTATCACTCGTCCACTAGGTGCCTTTTTTTTTTTCTGCCCCTTGCTCAGGTCATGACCCTTCTGTCCTCTTTTGAGACTTTTCCCCCATTTGAAATTTCCTTTTTTCTAAAAAAAAACCTATCACCTTAATTAATTCGTTGCTCTTTATTGGTATTTGTGATATTTGTGAAATGTGTTTCTCTATCTTCTTTTTTTTCGTTCTTAGAACACAGTTATGTAGTGATAGTGTTTCTATTAATGACTAATAAGGTTATATGCTTTTCCTTTCTTTTTCTTATTTTAGGTGGGTATTAAATTCTATGCCCTCCCCTTTTCTGCCGTTGATTCATATTCACTTCAAGTCTAGAAAAAAACCCACTTTTGTTTGTTTGTTTGTTTGTATCTCAGAACCAAACCAAAGCATTTCTCATCAGCAAGTTTGCATCTCTTTCTTCTTTTTTTCTTTTGTGGCCATGACCAGGAATTTAGAAAAGCGATCGGGTGCTGGTAATGGGTCCCCATCAAGAAATAGTGGTGGCAGTGGCAAGGTTGTTTCTAGATCTACTGCAGGAAAGAGATCTCCTCCAACACCAGAAAATATTGATAGAAAGATGCCTAGCTCTAGGTCAGCAGCAAAAGATGAGAAACCAAATGGATCCATAGTAGTAGCCGATCATCAAACGAGGCAAGTTGATTCCACTCGGGCTCAATCAGAAAAGGAAGCCGGGGCTACAAATAGTAACCCTGCCTCAGTACCAGTAGTAGCTAGCGGAGGAGAAAAGGTGAATAACAATGAAGTCATTGAGTGGCCAAGAATTTATATTGCTCTGTCAAGGAAGGAAAAGGAAGATGATTTCTTTGCAATGAAAGGCACAAAACTGCCCCAAAGACCCAAAAAAAGGGCCAAGAACATTGATAAAGCACTTCAGGTAATCACAAACTTGCCTATCTTCTTTAAAATTATTGATATTGCTTGTAAGAATGATTGAAAAAAATAGTGGTTTTTATATTTTGTGTATTTGGGCAGTATTGTTTTCCAGGGATGTGGCTCTCTGACTTGACAAAGAGTAGGTACGAGGTTAGAGAGAAGAAATGTGTGAAGAAGGTAATGGTCTTTCTGCTTCTTACATCTTTTCTTGTGAACTGATTATGCTATTTGAACTTGTGTTAATGTGCCTCTTTTTTTCTTTTTTTTTTCTTTTTTTGTTTGCTTACCTACCTCCATGTCTCCATCCCTTGGAACCACTGGCACATATTACGCTGTTGTCATCGAGCATTGGTCTATCATTTACTTGTGTTAAGCATGTTACACACGAGGTCCAACTTTATGTACACGTGTGAGCCTAATCCATATCTCCCAACAACTCAAGGGTTCTTCAACTCTTCACCTAATGAACTCATCCATGGACGGTTTATCTTCCTGCACAGTAAAGTGAATTGTCTGCGGAACCAGAATAATAAATACATCAAGTCTCTGGTATGGATGCTGCATGACATGACCTCTTCTTGAAACATGACATTATTATTATTATTTATACGGAGCATATTAGGATGGGCGGTGGGATGGTGGCCTGGAGGCATGAATAGATGGAAGGAAAGCTTTTATGTTATTCCATTAAGCATTTAATATTATGCTTGTTTGTGATGGTTGGTTTGTGTTCCTTTTCACATGCAGCAAAAACGAAGAGGGTTGAAGGGGATGGAGAGCATGGACAGTGATTCCGAGTAGTGGGCAGTGAATACTTTTCTAATCACGAGAGAGAGAGAGAGAGAGAGATGGAGAAGCTAAGCAGAAGCCCTTTCAGTCTGTCAACGCTGGTGTTTTTTCTTTTTTTTTTTATTATTATTATTAATACATAGTGGGTAGGGTCCACCCACTCTAATTTGAAGTTTTACCTGCCCAGCTGGTGATGACATCACTAGCAGAGAGGAAAGCGGGGAGGCTTAAATCTTAATGTGGTAGGGCTCTTGTGGTGGGTCAAATGCCATGATCCATCCAGCAGCAACAGATGGATAGAGGCATGAAGCCAGTGACAGCATATCGATAGCCATAGCTGAATGGTTTCACGAGATGGGTTGGTCCAGCTAGCGAACTCACAAGCTTATGGAAGACAGGAGGAGGATCTTCTCGTTTTTTGTTTTAGGGTCAAAAGTTTTGATTTTAAATTCTTTGGTTCATACTCCTGTACAAAACTGCTCCTGCATTTTTCCCAACGTCAATTTCAAAGCAGTTTTTAGGTTTTCTTTTCTGTCTTCTTTTTAACTTGACGACGAATTAAGCTATTTTTAGTGAATCCCTTGGCAGCTAATTGGATAGGAGAGAAGGAAAAGTCATTATTGATCTTCATAAAAGGCAGAATACACGTTGAGGAAGGTTACATGACATCTTCGCATGCCTGTTACCGAAAAGGAATCTGCCATCGTTGATGTGTTAGGACAAAAAGGTGGCTTCCAGGAATTTTCCTCCCTTCTTCAGATTGATCGCTTCTTGCAAATATAAAGAAGTTTCTTACACCAGGTAAAGATGATAAGGCTCACCAAATCTGCTGTCAGTGGAGCCACAAGAGAAGGAAAGAAAAACACAAGCAACATTGACATTCAGATACCCATGGTTCTAGCAGACCAAACGCATTGGCGAATGATTCTGCTGAAACTCAAGTGTCAAGAACTCGGCGAAACCCCTTGTTACATAAATCAAATGCACCAAATCTTCAAAGCAAGCAAACTAGAAATCACACATTAACTAAATAATAATAATAATGTTATCCTAATCTTCAAATCAGGAATTACTATTCAGGGATTGGAAGAGAGTCTTCAAGAACTCCAGCCGCTGCCATCGCAACCGAAAAGACATCCTCCATTTCTTGATTCTAGCTAGAACCAGTCAATTGCAACTTTGTTTGTACACAAATCTGTCTCACAAGCAAAAGCTTTATCATAAGCGTTATGCATATCAAAGGTTGCCGTCCGACCTTCCAGCCCGTCGAGGTTCAAGAACATAAACCCCTCTTTGAAATTGGACATACAATTCTTAAGGGCCAGCTTAAATGCAGGGTTTGTGTCCTTGCTGTTGGCCAAGTTATTAAAGAAATTGACTGTATCGTTCGATTCTTTTCTTGATAGTTGTATGGCATTCTCCCCATGGCCATCAAATCATAGCGAAACAATGCTTGTGGACGGGACAACAGAACCTGCAGGCATACTTCAATGTTCTCGGTTTGCCTGCAAATCTGAGCCATGATTTTCAGACTTTTAGCTCGAGACATGGCCTCGGTCTGAGAAGGAAAATGCAAGAAGAGGCATAAGAAAACGGCAGCAAAAATCAAAACCCGATTCCTGAAGGAACCCTTTGTCGAAAACTGAAAAAAAGATTAAATATTATGCTGATGATGTATAGTTGCATCCTATCGTATCTCGTTGCTAGCTTGTGGAGTCTTAAATAGAAGAGAAACAGGCCTGATTTTAGAAAAGTCAGATACAAGCTTTGTTTTTGCAACTGGATATACATTGTACAAGATAGTTTACAAGGACTAGAATTTTTTTTTTTTTTTTTTTTGGAACTGTGATGCGATGGAAGAAAACGCCACACCACAGAAACCTAGCTGATTTTATGGTGAGACAGAATCATCCTATCCACAACACACTTCGTACCAGAACAACTGTTATGTAGAGCGATTCTCAAACACTCATGCATCAGATACCATACCGAAACTAAAAATCTAGGCTAGGTAATTGTTATAAACAAGGGGTGGATTCCAAAATGGCAAATGCTCGATCATTTCTTATGAAATTTATCCGACTCTCGAGCCTTCACTTCCCGAAATTATCTTTCTCGTCAACATGCACGCAGAAAGAAGAGGATTTTAGTTTTGTTTTGTTTTCCCCCCTCAAAATACACCCGACGGTAAAGAGATGAACTTGAACTTGCTGGATTCAATCTAAAAGTATGAGATTATAACGAAGAAAGGATTCATAGTTTTCCTGCTATTGTGCGTGCAGCATCCACTATTCAAACCTTCAGAAACACCGAAAAATCCATCTCCATGTCAACACTACTAACAGCATGGTTCTCTTAATATACTCAAAAGAATGAGAAACTTGATTAACCAAAAGGCCCCAATATGGGAGCAGTCAAGTGACAACAGATTGCATAGATGTGGAGGATGATTTGAAGCTCAATACAACAATGGCTACAAGTTTGTCTTGACTTCCTTAGCTATCTAATCGGCTACCCTGTTGGCCCTTCTATTAATTTTCACCCATGGACATTTATTTATCTGGTGTTCTTGCATCTACCATGTGGTATATTGCATGCTTTTCACCTAAAGAAAAGAAAAACCGATGAGCATATGGAAGTGGATGCGGAAATTGATTCAAGAGTTTGCTTATTATTTTTGCTGTTCCTTCCTACATTTTTTATTTATACTTTCGTGATTGAGAAAGGAAAATAAAATATTATGCGGGTATTTGGAGATATAATAATAGCTGGTTTTTCAAGTGTTTGTTTTTTTTTTTGGAAATATATATATAAAAAAGTACTTTTTTATTTTTTAAAATAAAAAAATTAATATCAATACATAAAAAAAAATCCAAAAATATATATAGAAAATTAATTTAAAAAACAATAATTTTTTGAAAAACACTGTTTAATCCAGGAGCCTCCTAGATCTGTTGAAGCCAAGTGCATACCTTGCAAGCGCTTGTCTTCGACGCGTGTATATTGAAGCAAAATTCCGTATAAATCCTATCAACAGATTGAAGGAAATACTGAAGCAAAAGGCTTGAACAAAATTATGTTTTCAGAGAAAAATAAACTCCCTAAAACAGATTGAAAAAAAAATTGATATAATGAAATAGGATCTTTCTGGTTAACAGAGAGCCAACAAAGACCAGAAGTGTACACACATTGGCAACTAAACGCGGTGCTTTTATCTCCTCTTCATTTTTCTTTTAGTTTTTCCCCTTTCTAGAGAAAGATAAAACACTTGTAACAGCCTCCCTTGAATTGATTCTGGCAAGTTCTTTGATAAGCATCATCGTATCTTCGACGGGAGCCACAGGAATTCCACATTTATGAAATTGAATTAGCTCGAGCATCACTGAGGCTCTACAATTGAGTATAGATATTACAAAGAATATGTTAACATTATCAACTTCTTTAAAGCATCAAGGAGGTGAAATATGATGACATACCAGCCGTTTAAAAGATCTGCTATTCGGTGATTTCTTTTTATCCTCTCCACCTGGTTTTGCACGATCCAAAGCCTGTGATGCAACATGAGTTATTCTATATAAGCCCTTTACTATGAGGAAGAGCACAGAAGGTTTTCTTCTTTTTTTTTGTCTATATCACTGATAGCAAAAACCATGCAAGTAAATTCGTGGGCCCTAATTATCTGAACCTATCCCCATATTCCTTGGATAACTACATGAGAATATCCAAGAGGGCAATTCCAGTAAGGACTCACTGTAAAGCAAAGGTTTAGACTCTGCTTCTGTAGTCATTTAGGCAACAGTTTCAGGAATTGCCAACAATAATTGCAAGTTTTAGCCTTCCACTTAACTGACACCATTGTTGTGACTTTATCCAAGTTGCCAGTAGGGTTATGTGATCCTATCACTGTCACCGTTGTTGTGGCTTTATCTAAGTTGCCAGTAAGGTTATGTGTTCCTATCACTGTCACCAACCGAACAGCCATATTTCGACTAGGGCATTAATTTTGGATTTTAGGAGTTATGATCATTCGTAGAGCATATAGACTTGGAGGGATCAACACACTGCATCAAGTACGACACCTAAGAGGTCCAGGACCTAGGCCAGTGAGTTGCTAGGCTTCACTTGGAAAAAACAACAGAACAATGCAATGGCTCTGTTTCCCAGCATCAACTGTAGACCTCTTCTAGCCTTACCTTGATGCTTTATTGCAGCTTAACAAACCTAAACTTCCTTTTTTTGGGTTCAACTGGAGGCCCTAAGAAGTAGCCATCCCCTATCCAGCTCTATCCCTAAATCCCAATCCACCCTCCCTTTCCCAGGGTTTGGACAATCCTAAACTTAACATGCGAGAGTGCTGGCACTGCACAGCCTGCAAGCAAGTAGCAACATGGTTGCTTAAGATCAAATGCACAGCAAAGCTAAGAAAAACTGCTCTAAATTTATTTGGTTGTGAAAAAACCATTTGTCTTGTCAGATCTAAATTTCTTCAGACTACTTCTCAGAAAATCTCTCTCTGCCAAGGCAAGCTATACAGAGAAAATTAGCAAGCAGAGTTGACTGCAAAAGATGAAGATTTTACCTGAATAAGAGACTCTACACGTCTTCGCATGCGAGTATGCATAAAACCCTCCGAGCACTGTTGATGAATTTGTATGGAATAATTATATATTTAAGTGACAGATTAAAGGTAGCAAGAGCACAACAACCATAAATCAGTAGCTTATTATTGATATCAAAGGTTCTTACGAAACAACAATAGAGACTAAAATTAGATTGGCTCAAATGATGAATTTATGCATCCAACTAATCTGAAGCACACAGTAGCAATAAGGAAAAAAGAAAACAAGTTCAAACAAAGAGTCAAGTGTCTGTACAAAGAACGTAAAAAGATCTTGCCACGCACAATCTATGATATTATTTCATTTCCCGATTAACAGAGTAAAAATTTCAACTGATCATCACATTATCCTAGTTTCAAACATGCAAAATCTGGTTAACAAATGGGTCAAATCCCAAAACCATTTTGAAAAATAATCATTGCATCTCCACATAGCATGGCAGACACTTAGAGAAACAACATTAAAATTCACGGGCAGTGTTGCATGTTGAAGTCCTCGTGTAGCAATGCAACCCCATTTGTTACACCCCTTTTGGGTAGAAATGGATTGCTACACCCCTTCTTTCTACTTTTGGGTAGAAATGGAGGCCATTAAAACTTTCATGTTCATGCATATCGCAACAAGGACTTTGTGTTTTATTCAAGGAGCCAAAATAAGTTATCTTTCTGTCAGTATGTGTGTGCGAGCTTGTTATTCGAGATTCCAAAGTATGTGAAACAGCCACCAAAAAAAAATGAATAGTTGGAGCAATTTGCCAGGCACCTCACCTTAACATGATAACTAACATATGCATGAAATGTTGATAAATTCCACACTGTTCTGTCCAGCTTTTTGCCTTCCACATGACGAGGAAAAATGACTGCATTGTTTTAAGCATGGCCCCATTTGTTACACTGACAACGAAAAAAAAGAGGGAACTAACTATAGCAATTCCCGTGACATTACCAAAAGAAACAAATCCTGCATTTGCAGACAATGCTTCTGCAGGAGCTTCATTCAATTCAAGAGGGGGAGTAGGAGACCACAAGCAAGGAGGAGCATTATTAAGTCCAGCTGCACGCCTGGCTTCAACAAATTCCTGAATTGAAATCAGCGCTTCAATAATGTTAAAAAGAAAGAAGTTAACCAGGAATGGTTACACAAGAAAAGTGTGCTAAGCAGCCTTGGCAACAGAATTATAAATATTTCTAACATTAGTATCAACAACAATTGTATTAGTAACACTATTTGTCCATTGCCCACATATAAGCAATTTGTGAGATGCAACCTGGATCAATAAAATATATCTACACATAGAGTACCTGAAGGAAGGATGTGGCAAAAGCAGTATCTATGGAGTCCTTGAATCTCATAGGAAACACCACGGTAACCTTGTCTGGCTGCCATAAACAATTATAATTTCTCACTCAGTTAAATTTCAATCCATGGTTATTCTCAAGTTGCTGGATATGAGTCAAATGACAAACAGATAATATGATGTAACCAAGAAATTACATTTTTATTAATAACATAGTGCCAAATGAATTGAAATAGAAAATCAATCTTTCAAGATAAAATAAAAAAGCTAATACAAGCTAGTAAAAAATGGAAGAGGAAGGAGACACAAAGGAGTAGGACAATTTCCAGAAATGACATTTCTTGAAGGCAACCACTGTTCAATGCATGTAATTCTTTTGGCAAGGTGTACATGCATACATTAATTAAGTCACACGGGGAGTGGCAGCTATTTTGAAGGATATGAAAATAAACTAAAAAAACTTAACCAATCCTGCATTTGCAACATATAAAATAAATATAAAAATCAAGGAACACTGAATAAGAGGGAGGAAGGCTCCCCTCTTTGCACCCCAAAATGCTAGCTATAATATTCTCCCTCTCTGTAGGTATAAGGGTTACTGCGCGAAGGTAAATGAAGAAGTTCAAGTAACACAATCTATACACTTTGAACTTATGTTCATACCTGAGAAACAAGGAAGAAAGACTCCTTTGGCCGATGCACGAGAGCCAGCACCCGATCTACATCAGGAACAACAGTCCTTGATGCAAGATGTTTTAAAACTACTCTTAATGGAGCACCTAGAACCACTTCCCTAACAGATGCAATCTTTACCAAGAGAGCATACCTGTGCTCTGCATAATATCAACAGTACACTTTCTAAAAACAACATCGATAACAGCCATTAAAATGAAAAAAAACCTGAAACTTAATCACAACCTAATCCACACATGAATCAATAAAGTAGGAAAATGAATCCTGCACCATAAAGAGAGAAATCAATGCATTCATGAGCAGAAAGGAACATTCAAATGCTGCAAGCAGTTTTCTTGCCACTTTAATAGCATGGCTGCTATAAAGGGACCACCCACAATTGCAAGGAGAACTAAAATTCAAGGTGAAAAGGAGAACAGAAGAAAATTGTCCCACCATCCGAATGACAAATAGGGTTTTGTAACAGCATTTGCAGCAGCCATTCAATTCTCCACAACATATTTCATAATCATAATGGCAATTTTGTTGACTTGATCCTATTAAACCATCTTGAGAGATTCAATGCTTACACTAATGTTTGTCAGTGTATAAAACCAATAGCTATTCTCCTGACAAATTTTTGAGTCATATCAAAGCATCAATTGATGTCGTACAAGAAGAAAATGTTTCATCAAGTTCATTATGATTTAATGATTTCTCTAAATTTGTCATTGTTTGAGAGTTTTTGTGCCCTTCAGAAATTTTTAGCAATCAGAAGTATCAGCTTGTTTCCTCTTTTAAATAGGACATTTTTGGTGTGTTTATATTCTGTTTAAAAAAACTTTTTATTGATGAATTGAGAATTTGAGACTGGTTATCAATTTAGAGATGGATTTCCTCTGGTGTTTTTTAAGTCATCATACAATTCCTCATATGCAAGGGGTGACATCCTCATGTTTAGCCCTCTCCTCTCCACAGTTCTATATCAATCACTGCCAGATCCTGCCCTCATTCCAGTCCCCAAACCCTTGTAACACAGGAAACAAATGATAAAAATAGAAGGAATAAAGGCAAGAGAGAAAGAGAGAGAGCACAACCAAACATCAGACACAACCAGTGGAAAGGGAGTATGTAAGAGAAGAAGAAAAGGGAAGAATTCAACTATGATATATTTTCCAGAGCCTCTCAACTATGGACTGCTTCTTTGGCTACACCATGGTCTTTCCAGTGGATTGAAAAATAGATGAATTAGCCCTTCTAAGTGATTGTCACAGATGTCCAAGGCCAATACTCCTGTCGTCCATTAGTAACACATTTGGACCAGATAATGAATGTAGATGTATCTCTTACTGAGAGGCTGCTAAACCTTCACCAGGTGATCATACAGCTTTTCAGAGGTGGAATTGCAGACTGTTCCTTAACATATGAAAAGAGAACCTTTATGCATACAAATCAACCCTCTATATAAACCTAGAGACAAACGACATAAAGCAAGCCTTTGGCAAACATGTTTAATTGTAAATTTATCTTATCCTACTCCCTGGAGCTTGTAAAACTACATTAAGCTTGAGAAAAGTTTTAGATTTCAATCAAAATGTGCAAGTAAACTAAATACTCGGATTCATGAGATAATGCCCTTGGACTAAACATACTCTCTCGTAATAACCAAAGATATATCCATGTTTTACAAGGAGATCCTGGGGTAATTCCAAATGTAACTATGCTCCTCCCAATTCATTAACCTATTTAGTCAATGGAACTTTCCCTAGTAATTACCTTCTAAGCATACTTGACACTGACAATAACATTGTCAGAAAGTTTTCAAACCATCATGAACTAGATGACAATCTAACAGAGGACGAAAAAGGAGAGTTAAATCAGCAAGTATAATCCTACAATTGATGAACATTTTAAGAAGAAAAAAGAAGGAAGAAACAAAGTAAATTAATGAAGATGAGAATGTCTATCAAGTAACTCCTAGCGTCATGTTTTGCTACAACGTAATGTAATGCGGAGAGGAAATGATCAACTACATTCTACCAAACATGCTACGTGCCATGGCATATATAGCAAGCAAATAATGACCTTAGAAAAGGAACTCGTAGAACCTTCATCAGGTGGAAGTTTCGCCAAATTGAGTTTCAAAGTGAGGTTAAAGCCATCTCTGGGAGGATCAAGAATATGTACAACCACACCATAAGCAGCCTTTATAGCTTCAATGGCTCCACCCGGAAGTCCACCCATGAAAACAGCTTCTGGAGGTGGAGTTGGTAATGAAACGGATAACAGCAAAACATTTGGATTCTTCGTTGACACCTAAAACAAGAATGAAAACCCAACAAAGATATGACCTAAAATAAGCCAGGAAAACAATGAAAACCCAAGAAAGGAAACTAACATGAAAAAATCTTGGTAATCACCAGAATATGGTAACGAACATCATTAAACTCCACCCAGTGGTAATCCAGTTCAACTGCTTTTTCAAGACTGAAATCAACCCAGTAATAAAAAAAAAAAAAAAAAACAATATATCACAGTGGTAAAATTAAAAATCATTTCTTGGATGGATACATAAAGACAAATGATAGAAAGACTCACTTTTGTACACGATTTAATAATGTTTGAAGGAGAAATCTGGATTGGGACTGCAACAAAATCATTGATTTCTACTTTTAGCTCTTTGTGTTGTTTCAAATTGTGTCCCTCTCTCTCTTTGTATCTTCACTTTCTGTTTTTTCTATGTATGTGAATCTGTAAGTGGTGATGATTATGATGATGATGATGGTAGTAGAGAGAGTGCTTTGAGATCTTTTCTTTTCTTTCTTTCCTGAGAGTTGACAGAGCAGGGGTATCCTTCCTGTCTGTCGTGTTCAAAGTGCAGATTGGATTCTTCTCTCGTTTGGGGTGTTCGGGATTATAGGATAATATTTTTAAAAAACACTGAAAAAACAAATTATTTAAAAAACATTAAAATTATTAAAAAAGATATTTGACATTGTAGTATATTATTTTTTTCAAAATAATTTTTTACTTTAAAATATATTAAAATAAAAAAATAATATTTTTTTTTATTTTTAATATTAACATTTTAAAATTATCTAAAAATATTAAAAACTTCATCAATATATAATATTTAAAATTATTATAAAGGTTATTTTTCAATATGTTTTTTATTTTAAAATACATTAAAAAAATTATTTTTAATATTTATATATAAAAATTTAAAAAATACTAAAAAAATTATTTAAAGTAAAATAAATTTATTTAAATATATATATATATATATATATAATATTAAATTATAAAGACAAATATTCTCTTTATACTTTTTCAAATAAAAATTATTTTTAAAAAACTTTTAGAAACAGAAGAAAATGTTCCAACACCGCTGAATCCCTCCTTTTCTCTTATATCCGTTACAGCCATTTTATTTCTACTCTTATTTATTATCTGTCCGTATTGAAATTCGTCCTGATCCAGTGGATTAATTCAGAGCTGGAGTAGCATCAGATCGGAAAAAAACAGGAAAAAAAAAAATCGATGTTATCCGGTTGATTTGATAAATTAGAATTTAGTTGTAATTTGTTAATTTTTTTTATTATAACAACACTGTTTTAGTTTTAAAAAAAAAAATTAACATAAATAAAATCCAAACTTTAAACCAAACCGATCATCAGGCTAAATCTAAAAATTATGGTTTCGATTATTACAATGAAGCCTTTTTTTTTTTTTTGTGTTCGAGATTTTAAATATTTAAATAATTTTTTTATAATTTTTTGTAAAATTGGATGCGAACTTCTTATTAAAAACATTGTATTAAATTGAGTTTCATTGCAGGCTTGAAAAATAACAAAACATAATTAGAGTATTAGAGTGTGATTTGATTTTTAAAAAAAGGTAATTGACTAACAAATTTATAATTACTTGAAAATAATATCTTACTAGCCAAATGACTCGTGATTGAAAGTTTTTTTAAACAAACACAAAAATGCAAGTGTTATCAAAGCGTTTTCCAGTACAAGAAAATAATTGTGAACTAGGAATTTAAAGCATGTTTTCAATAAAATAAATTAAGAAAAATAAATGTTAAGAAAAATTAATGCTAACTATATACTAAAATGAAAAATTAAGAGATAAATACAAATTAAAACTTTTGATCTCACCATGAGCTTTTAAAGAAATTGTTTAATTATATGTAATAAAAAAATTTCATAAGAAAAATAATAATTTAAATTACATTGAAACATAATGATTTACTGTATAATTTCCCATTTTCATATTAAAAAAATATTTTAGTTCTGTGTGTTTTATTTAATAAAAAATAAAATCAATTAAAACAAAAATTAAAAAGAAATTTGAGAAATTTAAAATAAGAATAAAAAAAGGTATTTTTATAATTAAAGCATATTTATCTTATTCACTCACTCCTTTTTTTGCTATTTTTTTTACAATGATATTTGTTTCTTGGACAACATTTTATCATAATCATAAAATAAAATTTTAATTAAAAATTAATAATAATTTGAGAATTTTTACATGCATATATTAAAAATATAAGAACAATACATTGCTTGTGCATTATCGCAAGAAAGTTTTTGATAGTTTTATCAAACCCAGCCTACCACGAAAATCTCTTGACCCGGCTCTTCACATAACCTGTGTTTTAGATTAAACAATATAAGAGTTAATTCGATATGATTTAATCATCATAGTCGAAACCTAATTTGACTTTAAAAAAATTTGAAGGCAACATTGTCGTTACTTTTTTTATTTACTAAAACAGTAATATTTTAGATCAAACCGAGTCAACTCAGTTAATCTACTAAACTCACAACCAGAATCAAAGATTCAATTGGTTTTAGTAATTTTATTTTTTAAAATATATTTTTATTTAATTATATAATAATAAAAATAAATATAAAAAAAGAAATTGAAAGAAATATCATGAAAGTCTGGAAAAAATCAATTGTTAATATTAAAAAAAAAGATTGCTATAACCTAATTTGAAAACAAAGTAAAATTAAACAATATTTAATAGAATAATATCTCAAATGTATTTTTAACTATTTCATTTTAATGAATCTTAATTAAAATTAAAGGGAAAAAACATAAAATCTAGAAAGAGGCTATTTATGCTCACGGGAGCAAATTGTGCCTAGCCATCTTTTTTTATCCTTTTCTTTTTAAAATAAATGTACTACACATCATAGATTCTATTTTTTTATTTATTAAAATAACAAATGATATATTGTCTATTGGTTATTTTCTATTAATCCCAAGTAGCTGAAAAGTTGAGTGTCAACTTCCTAGACCAAACAAAAAAAAAATCATTTTCAGCTCTTTTCCACTTGCAAACATCTGAGAAAACCATAAACTTTAAAAAAATAATTTTAATTTGTTGATTTTAAAAAATAATTTTTTAAAATAAAAAAAATATTTTAATATAAAAAATATTTAAAAAAATAATCACAACCATATTTCTAAATACAACTTAAAAACTTAACGTTATTAACAGTTCTAGTTTTTTTTTAATTTACATATCTAACGTTATTTTGAATATTACCGACACCATTTTTTTGAAGTATTAAAAAAAAAGACTTTTTATTTGTTGTTGGAAACTCTTTACTCGTGTGTCCAGCCGTCCAACCAATATAAAATTGGCATTGTTCTTACAACTCATGGCAAGGACACCATTAATTCTGGCACGTGCTCGTTTTGTCTCATGCGATGATGCAGTTTTTAAATCACTTTTTATTTTATTGTGTTATATAGCAAATAGATATTTTCATTTTCTTATTAATATACTTTTTAAAAAGAATATTTTTTTATTAGTATCATGTTTTTTAATAAAATAAATAAAAGACATTGGAGTAAATATTCATAAGAATCTCAATTTAAATCAAGAAGAAAAATTTATCTCCTGAATCAAAATTCTATTTTCTTGTTTATTTTTTTATTTTTATAAAATATTTTTTTTATAATAATGATTGTTTTTCAAACAAAAACTTATCATAATATGAAAAGCAATGTTAATAAAAAAATAAAAACATAACTCGATAATTTATATGTTATGAAAAAGAATAATTAATCTAGGAAATCATTTCATAATTAATCTAGAAAATCATGTCAAATATTTATGATAAAAAATAAAAAAATAGATATTTTATTAATAATTAATATTCTTTAGTGCATTTTTTATATATAAATTTTACATATTAGATTCATATAATAATAATAATAATAATACTAATAATAATAATAATACACAAAATAATTTTTAATGTATTATAAAAAAATATAATCCTCTCTGAAAATTATGGTAAAATAGGATAATAATATAAATATCATTTTAATTATTTTATTGATAATGAATTTTATTCAAATAATAATAATAATTAAAGGGTAATATAAAAGGAGGCCAGAAGTGGGGCCTATTAAGATGGAGTCGTGCTTCTTGCCCAAGAAACGGAGCCCAAATGCACTTGATTTTGCAATGTCAATCCTGCATGCCTAACATTTTTGTTTTAAAATAGGTGAACGATGTATTGTCAACTCAATTTTCATAAATTAAATGGATGTTGCGTCATCCAGCTATAGAAGTTGGGTTTTATGTTCTCGAACTCAATAAGTTGATTTTTTCACATGAAAATATTTTAAAAAATATTATAATAATTTAGATATACTTATTTTAACCTTAAAATACCATAAAATCAATAAAAAAACATATATAAAAAAAAACTGATTCATAAAAACATTTCTCAAACTTGGATCTAACTTTTCTAACAAGATGAAAGTTTAATACCACCTTCATTAAATTCTACTTTCCAAGTCAAAATCATCCAAAAGAATATCAATCTCTTTTATTTCTTTTATTGTTAGAATATTCTCAATTAAATATTTTTCTCTTTCAACAACTTTCTTTCTCATCCTTCAACATATAATAACTAAGAGCGTGTTTGGTAGTGTGGTAGCGATTGCTTTTCAAATAGCTTTTCGTACCGAAATACATGTCAATGATGTTTTTTTATTTTTTAAAAATCATTTTTGACATCAGCATATCAAAACGATCCAAAAAGTACAAACCGAACTCAATTTTAGTAAAAAAAAAAAAATTCAAATTTAAACGAAACGCAGGTGCAACCGCACTACCAAACGGTGCCTAAATTGCAAACAAAATTAAATTTATGATTTAAACATAAAATCCTTGAGCATTAAGGATCGATTATGTAAAAAACTACCCCTGCAGTAAAAACAATGAAATGGATGCTTTTTTTATAAAAAAAAAATTTGGTCCTTGTTTTTTATTTTAGTTTTTTTCCCAACAACAAATTGATATACTCAAACTTGTGGAAATTAAAAGTTGCAAGCACTCATATAAGGATTGAACACAACTAGATGAGAATTTAATCTAAATAAATTATATGGATAATCTAACCTATGTTTTTATGAACTAATGAGACATGTATAATTTCAAGAAAAGATATGGTCACACTAATAGATTGACCACTTAAAATAATGATAACAAAATATTTAACTATTGGATCAGATTTAAATTTTTTAAGTAATTTTATAGAAAAATTTTCTATTAAAATATCATTTCATCTTTTATTGTATTATTGTTTCTCTCATAAACTTGTTCTGTAGGCTAGTTTTTTTTTATTTTTTTATTTTTTAAAAAATTTATTTCGGATTATATTTCAATTTCCCTTATACTTTCAGATTTTTTTTGTTTTCCAGTAGAAGTAGGGGTTTTCTAAACTATTTAAACGTTTTGTAAACATTTAATATGGCATACTTCATTATATTTATTTTAAAGAAATGAATTACGAATACAACACACATTCAATAAAATGCAAATGGAAACATTAGCTTTTTTTTTTGTTAATAATAACAAAAACAATGGTGATAAATATATCAAATGTAAAATTATTTTAAAAAACCTAAAAAACAATGAATAAATAAACATACGAATAAAAAGAATGATGATAATTAGACCAAGTATAATGAAAAAAAATATTACATCAAAAACAATTACAAAACAATGAATGAATGATAAGAAGTTAAGAACAAAAATAATAGTGGTGCATAAGACAAGTGTAAAGCAAAAAATAAAATAAAATAAAATATTTTTTTATTACAAAATAATTTATTATTAAACAATGAATAAATAAAAATAAAAGTAAAAGTAAAAGTAAAAGTAATGATGATAAATAGACTCCGTATAAAGTAAAAAAATAAATATAATTTTTTTTAAAATACATGAAATTACAAAAAAATACCTTTTGTATATTAACAAAAAATTGTTAAAATTATAGAATTTCGACATCAGTACTATATGTTTTAGCTTTTTGTTAATTAATGTTAATGTTAAAATGTTAATTTTAATTAATGTTAATGTTGCTATCTTTATGGACGGAAACACCCCGTATGGTTGTGCATGCACTTTATAACTATTCACAAATATAATTATTTTTTACACTTTATAATTCTATTATTTGGAGATAAATTCCGACGAACTTAAATTATTAATTCCAATGAAGCACATGTGACCACCAGAAGCAAATAAGTAAAGCTGAGAACTAAAATTTACATGTATGAACTGACAAACTATTTGCATGTGACTGATTAACACGGGATGGTGAGAGTGGATAAGTTTGTGAATCTCAAGTTTTAGATCTGAATATGCAGAAGTCTAGATTCCCATGCTTGTTACTGTAGGCACCTTTTCATCGGAAAGCAGTGAGGTATCGACTGAGTTCATTGCTTTTTTTTCTTGCATTACTGTTTCCTGGTGCTCCGGTGGCTTTGAATCATGAGTTGCTTGACGAGTTGCAACCATTTACTGTGTCCCTACTTCTGTGGTAGAAGAAAAGTTCAAATCTTTCAAAAAGTTTTGAAGGTCCTGCAACGGTTCATCGAATGAAGGGTTACTGTGTCCCTACTTCTGTGGTAGAAGAAAACAGGACTTTTTTCATAGACAATCAATCTGCCTGCCCTGACGACCTTGCTGAATTTGTGGCCATTCAATGCTTCGATCCAAGCAAATCAGATAATGTCAATATTGAAGATGGTTTGAGCAGAAGACAGCGTAGGCACTGCTTGAATGCTAAGGATGCTGTCGAGCTCAATAAATGTGGCGAGGGGCGGGTGGCAGAAATAACCAAAGGAAGGCATTACCTGAATCAAAACCCTTTGAGGTCAAGCCTCAATGCCATAATTTCTTCTACCTTTTTGCTGGATTTTCTTATTTGTTTTATTTTTTTCTTAATGGCATTGTGTGGTGCAAAATTCAACAAGGCTATTGCCTGTGTTTAACATTATTTTGAAAGAAAATGTAGTGATTTACTTTTAGCCGCAACTTCATTCGTTTTTGGCATCGTCTTTAAGGGGACTAATGCTGAAGCCCTGTTCCACTACCAGGGTCTATATGGATGGAGATCACCTATGCAAGTCATTATGGTCCAGAATGCTTGAAACCAGGAAGAAATTCATTTCCAGCTTCTGAAGCTCCAGGCTTTTCAGAGCATAAATGCGGTGGGGCTTTTGTTTTTGTTGGTGATCGGATCTCGATGGCGCACTTAGTTAAGTTAACGGCATATCAACCTTGTTGGGCATATGCTTTCGGTGTACATCTTCCTAATGCTTTGGAAAGAGCTTAACGTGCACGTTCCACGTCTCTCTTACACTAGCCATCCTCAACAGTTCGCAGGTAATTTCTTGCCAATTTAAATTTTGTTCTGGTGGATTTCGTGTGCTTGTGTGTGCATGGTGGTATTTTGATTGGAAGGCTTCTTGGTGCTCATAAAGTTTACGGTTTTAAAACATATAATTGTAGGTATACTTTTTGGATGGCGAATCAATTTTGGAGGTTGCTGTCTGCCACTTCACATCATTGAGCCCAAGGAAAAGGGTAAAAGATACGCGAGCCTGTCTTCCAGGAAGGACTCTCACTTCCACAGTAGCCTTTATGAGGATCTTCTTCAAGTTTTGGTAACCAACAGGCAAGCAGTATTATCTGTTGGCCTTCTTGATTTGTAAACTGCCATTGTAAGGTTAAGGAGGTTACAGGTTTGAGTTACAATCCTATAATTCACAGAATGTCTGCTACCCTCCTTCGGACGACGTACGGATTGCAGAGATATAAGTTGTAACAGACTCTTGTTATAAATGCAACTTCATCATAGGTTAGATGTTCATATCAATGCATGCTCTCCTATCAGTAGAAACATCAATGTTTTTCTTGTAACAAATTACTCCCATCTATCATAGAAACAAAGGGAACAGGCCTCAATCGAGACTTTGGCACTGGTTTCTTTGTAGATTAGTTTTTGGATAAAATAGGATTTCCGTAGAGGAGGGATGTTGCTCATGAAAAGATTTTCATCTGCTGCAAGCATCCGGAGATTCCTTTCTCTGACTCTACTTGATTTTGGCCATCACCTTACTGCTATCCAAATTTACAGAGGGAGCTTTTAGATTTCTGTAAACTCAAACATTATGCATGAGATGATTGTGCTTTGTGTTTCCAGAAGGATGGAGTCTTACTGGCTGTTGCTTTATGGACACATGCCTAAAAGAAATCCCTTTTCATCGTACTTATTAAACCAGTCTGGCCTGATCTCATGGGTTATCTCTTTACTTGGCTACACTCGGGAGAAACTCCTGTCCAGGTCAATTCAAGAAATTATATATATAAAAAAAAATTAAAAAAATAGAACGACATCGTTTTGCTTGACACATGGGTCGATCAGGCAATCACTGGGCCTTAAATCAGGTCAGGCCTGAATCGGCCCATGTTTTGATAAAACTGTTGAGAGCTTAGAAAGAGGCAGTGGATTCGAAGCTACACTTATAAATCTGCCCTGTGGGCTGACAATAGCTCCAATCCCGCCACCTGTATACTCGGTGGGCTACAAGGTTGATAGAGTATGTGCTTTCTTCCTTTCCGTGAAGGTGACCTCATAACTTGATGTCATTGGAAATTATCCAGAATCCTCTTTCCATCTTCCTTTTTTTTCTTTTGGCGATATTATCTTGTTGCTCTCTGTCGTCTCTACATGAAGATTATAGATTCTTCAACAATCGGCAGGCATGTGTTCCTCCCCGTTGAAAATGTGTGGTAAATGCTGGATCTTTTTTTGACACTCAGATAGTGAAAGGCTAATTTTTGGATTACATATTTCCATTTGAAGTGATGTTATAATAGCAATAAAAATAATTTTATCCCAAGTTGAAAAACTTAAAAGTTATTTTGTGCAAGAAACATCAAATCAACAAAAATTCTTAAAAATCTTATAAAAATTATTGTTTTTAAATATATTATTCTAACTCACCGATTAATATCTTAAAAAAAATCATTTTCACGACTCTCCAAACATGTTCAGTAAGTATTTAAAAATATAATTATATCCGTGTTTTAAAAACAATTAGTTTTTTTATAAAAAAATATTTTTTATATATTTTAGATCGTTTTGATACGCTGATATTAAAAATAATTTTTTAAAATAAAAAAAATTATTTTAATATATTTTAATATAAAATATACTTAAAAAAAACAACCACATCCATCCATAAAGATACTATAAGAATCACAGCCATGAAAGGCTTTTGGGCTATGCAAAAGCTTTTGCCCAACAAACAATATTCTATGAATATCCCTTCTCTGAAGGGAAACAAAACAAAAATAATAAACTAAGTTACCTAATCCTAACTGCCAACTTGAGGGTGTTGAAAGTATCTTTCAGTATTTTTATAAACTTGAAACCTTTTCCAACAAGGCAATCGGATTTGGTGCTGGACCCCACCTGATCTCTAGATTTGTTTAAGCAAACATTTACTCCTTAAGACCGCAGAGGATTAACGCCTTGACTGGCTGATGTTGTCCTAAATTGAGAATCCTTAACCACCAAGGGAGCTGATTATTACCTGTCATTGAATGGTCGGTTCAAGACTTGGGTCCGTGGTCACGGGCTGCCTCTATCTCTTCAAGACCAATTATATAACGAGACGTGAGTCTGGTTCTATTTTAGTTTGAACATCCATCCTTCCTTGTTCTTCTTCTTGTAATCATAACATTAATAATTTTGAATCTCAAACAAAATCCATTTGGGATTTGCTTCCTTCATCATCAATAAATGAAATTTGTTCGTTGTAGTGTCATGCTATCATCTTTATTCCATGGTTTGGATATTGTAATGGCATGAAATATAAAACGTGGCGTGCCCATTAACGTTTGAAGAGGGTGTGGTTTCTAAGAGAGAACGATTGGGTTGTACATGTGATATGAGATAATAATATAAATTATATTATAAAATTTTTATTTTGTAAAAATTTAAGTTATTAGCTGGATTATTTCTAGATTCATGAGGTGTTTATGTTAGAAATGTGTTTGAAAATGTGTTGATGTTTTTTTTTTAAATGTTTTTTACATAAAAATACATTAAAATAATTTTTTTTGTTTTTTAAAATTTATTTTTGATATCAATACATCAAAACCATAAAAAAATATAAATAATTAATTATTTAAAAAAATCAAATCTTAACCCATTTATATTTGAAATGCAATATCAAACAAGCTTGTCACGGAGAAAACAGTAGCTCATGTCATTAGCGAGGGACCCTTGTATGTGGTCTTGGTTGTATCATGGCATTTGGTGACACTTAACTGCCATAACTACCGGGCGCGGGGGGTGGGGGAGCCTTTTCAGCACATGGGGTACCTGCCTTTCGCCTCTCGTGGCTGACCCTCTCCTCCTCTCTGTTTGTCCATCAGCCGCACGCGCCCGCGTGCATGTGCACACCCCTTAGAATAATGAGTGGAAACTGGAGATTGTTTCGATTTATATTTTTTTTTTACTTTTAATTATGTGTTAATTTGATTTTTTTAAAATTATCTTGTAAACCAAGAAAAGGGAAGGAGTTAGGTTAGCATTTCCTTGATTGAAGACGATAAACTAATGAACACACGTTCTTCAGTTACAAATTCAAGGTCGCCATGTATTTATTTACACACACACGGCCTTCTATGAATGGTGTTTTTATTTCAAGCTAAAACGAGGTTTGATTTGCTGATTAGAGACATATTATCCAGTGTCTAGAGATTATATTTTCTCAATTATATTTTTTTCCCCTCCGGGTTAGCAATGACTTGAGAAAGATAGGATTTGAATCTAGAACTCTTGAATTATTTTGATGCTGTACGAGCTACATAATTATATTTTGGAGTTTTAATTAATGATTTAAATTTTAAAATTGAAATAACATTCTGACATTAAAACAATTGCAATACCAGACAGGCTTATGACTGTCCGGTCAACATCAAAATTAACTGACCTCGTGAGTAATGGCCACAGAAGTTGTGTCGGGACTGACCCATTTAGGCAGGCAAACACATGTCATCTCACATGCCCTTGAGAGCGCCAGGCTCGCAAATAGCAAGAGTGAGCTTCCAAGGCCCTCCTCCGATTAGGCATGGAGAATGTCATCTCCCTTTCCTCCTCTCCTTCACGGCGTCTATATTTCAAACTAAACGCTCTAAGAGAAAAACACTCTAAGGCAAACCCAACCACTCCATTTAAGATTCAAGCATGTCATTTATGTACGTTCAAGAGAAAAAGAAGACCGTTCATGTGATCTATGTGACCTTTTCTTTTGTTGTTTTTCTGTCACATGCACGCTGCTGTTATCTCTTACCATGTGTGTCTGTTGCCACGGAAACCAAGGCCTCAGGTAAGGATAGGCTACATATGCTATAGCCTAACACCCTTAATTTATCAAACGAACAAAATACAAAATATTCCTTTTTTAGGGACTGCTCATTAGGGCCTAAAGCTCAAACAAAACCTGCATCCGATCATTTATTAAGTCCCTGCCTGCATTCCCCGACCTTGTTAAGATTTTATAAACAAGTTTCGCGCTCACGGGGAGCCTTAACCCTACAAAATACTACGAGCAAGACTAAAAGCATTTCCAACACGCAACTAGGTGTGTCTCACCTGTCAATAAAATTACATTAATTAGTTTTGATGACAGGTATTTGTTTTTATATTTTAATAGTGTCTTAAAAAAAATTAATTTTTTTTTATTTTTTATGTTTTTCATATCATTTTAATATACTGATATTAATAATAATTTTTTAAGATTAAAAAAATATTATTTTAATACATTCCTGAACAAAAAAATATTTTAAAAAGTAATCGTTACTAGACTTTCAAATACCTTCTTAGTATCAAACATAAATATATGATTGTATATTAAAAATATAGGCATCAACGCTCGAGAGCCTATTCGGTATTATAAAATGCTAGCTTTTTAAAAAAATTATTTGAAAATAAATTAAATTCATATTTTTTTATTTTTAAAAAATTTATTTATTGATATCATTATATCAAAATAATATGAAAACGTAAATGCATATAGGTTGTGACTTGAGAGGTTGTTAATTATGTTTATTTGTTGAGATGGTAAGGAGAAGATTCATCCAATTTTTAACTTAAGTTTAAATCCTATGTGTTTTTGGTGAGATGGCTTATTAATATGTTGAATTTAAACTTCTAGCATAAATAAGGTGATAGAATCGTTTCAAATATATATATGTGGATGTAAAATGTATTACTTTATTGTAAATAAATAAATAAATAAAATAAAAAATGTGCCCGCGTGGTTCACATAACAAGGTTTTGAGATTATTTATTAGGATTGAAATGTTTATTTTGCACTGTCAGCCTATCATCTCAGGCTGCAGGTAGAGTTATAAATGAGATGAAATTAAAGGAGCGACGTGAGGGCATCCAAACCCACATGGCATTTGTCTATATAATTAAGGCCCCAAAATCTTCAAGCGTGGGGGATAGGATTAGGTGCAGTTGTTGGAAAGTTCCATTAATTTCACGCTCAATCGCTCTTTCCTCTCAATATGTGGCCTTTTACCATATGCACTCAGTTAAGACGACGTTACACATCTATATATACAATATTTTTATGATTTTGATATGTTAATATTGAAAAAATATCTGAAAAAATATTAAATTACGTAGCTACAAGCAGTGCATATTGAGAGTAGATTCAACTTGATTATATCATTAGAGCAAACATCTTCTACATAAACTTGACAATATCCAGCTAGTGTAGACTCGGGGAGTTAATTTGAGCCCTTTCACGATGCTTTGATCCGTTAGTTAGCTGAGAAAAAAAGCCCGATACTTCCAGACTTGCCGCGAATAATTAGGGCGAGGAATTAATGCCATCCTCCTCATTCCATATTAATTAGTGCTCTTGACATTATCCACTTGCAAATCCTGTTCGTTATTAGCCAAATAGTAATGCGATGGTTAGGTTAGGATGGTACGTGGTGAGAAAATTAAGCACATTTTGGAAAACATGTCAAGCACGGCATGCGTTAAGTTCAAAGGCAGGCAGCGAAGACTTTTATGGAGGCTGCGCTTTTGCTGACGAGGAACCACGCAAATCACCGTCGGATGATCGTCCTTCTGCAACACTCGATCGAGTCTTTTCCATGAATATATATATATATATATATATATTCTCGGGCTTAAAGAATTGTTTTAGATCGAGCCCCTTTTTCCACTACATTAATTTACTTGTATGATTCAAGAGGCTCGAAAGGAAACTAGGGTCTGCCTTTTGCTCCCCACTTTTCAAGCAATTCATGACTACGTTTATAATCATGAAGAGGCAAACCCGTGAACTAGACATATGATTGAATATATCTTGGATTGATGGAAGACCTCTTGGAGGGAACTTAATTTCTTCCATTTCCAGAATACATGCCTTGACTTTAGGGCTTCGAACACCTTAAATTGAGGGAGTGCTCCTATTCCTCTAGGAACCATGGAATTCCCTGAACCTAGCTAATTGGACGCCTGCAGGAACATTTCATAGCTCGCAAGGAAAAATGAAAACGGCCACTATCGGATATCGAGAAGTCGGTCATTTGGTGAATTGACAAATTAATCAAAACATGATAAAAAGGAAGGAAATCCATGACGAATCGCAATTAATAATGATAAGTATGTATTAAAAGAGCTTGATTTGAATATTAATTTGGTGTTCCTAGAAAGTGGATAGGTAGCACGCCATCTCTCTTTTAACGTGGAAAAAATACGATAAGACAAGTGTATTTTTTCCCATCTCATTTTTTATAAATCTTTGGGCCGAACAATCCTTTGTGACAAATCAAGTCATGAAAGCTGTATATGAATTAACTTTGTGGCGCAACGTGTACACGATAAACAGGATAACATAATTTATTGATACCGTATGAAATTAAACTTTGTCTCTGGTGAGGTTGTAAGGTTGTGTATGATGGTTTTTTAAGAGTATTTGAGAATATATTAAAAATATTAATTTAATATTTTTTAAAATAAAAAACACAGTATTGTAAAAAGTAAGTTCGTCCACGTAAACAAACACCCCCGAAGCCTATAATTTTTATTAGTGTTCTATATAAAAATGATAAATATAAAAGGAATTAAACCTTTTTAATTCAGATGGACACTCTAGAAATATATTATTTTTATTTTTGTTTGGAGACATTGATCAAAAGCTAATTTAAAAAATATTTTTACTTTTGGATCAAAATGCATGCCCTATCAAATATATAATATGCTTATTTTTCCATAAATGCGATTCATGTATTTGTCCTGCTATGCTTCTCGGATCACTCTGGTAGCGGGGAGAATTAATTGAAATAAGTATAGTCGAGGGAGAGTAGACAACGATAATTGTTTATTTTCTTTCGCCGTCTCAATTCCTTTCTTCCAGTGGAAAGTACAGACGGGGAAGGAAAAAAAGGTTGGAAGAAGACGAGCCAATCGCGGGAGGTGTCGGCACTGGACCAATGGGTGCACGAAATTTTCACTTGACCTAATCAACCGGTTGTCCTGTTTCTTACTATTTTCTTTTGATGATCCCATGCGACGTGGCAGTGAGAGAGCTTGTGCTTGTTGTCAGATTGAGTACTGGGGTTTGGCGGTCTTGTCCATGTATAGAATAGTCATTACAAACTGTGGTGTTTTTGAAAAAACAATTTGCGTTTCTTTCTTTTTCTTTAATATCCACAAAGAACTAACAACGTGTCTGTGTCTATCATTTTCTTTAGACTATCATAACTAATTCTTTTGAATAATTATTTTCAATTGAGATACTCTGGAAAGGTTAATGATTAATTGGAAATTATTATTTTTTTAGGTGTTGAATAATAACTATTATCGTGTGGTCATGTGACTCATGGCTCCTCAACTCTGTGATCAAACGCTAACACCATAGATATATATTTTTATCAAGCTCAACTCTCACATATTTAGAATTAGTCATGTCTTAACTAAAATGTAATGTGAATTTGACAACTTCTCATATCTAATACATTTGAATTTAGCTATATTTTGAATTAAAAATAATATGAGTCTTGCAAATTGTTAACCCAATATAATCTAAGTTTAATCAAAAAACCGGCCCAACTCTCTTGGGCATAGTCAAGGAACGTGCCCAGCTGCATTGGGCACAACCAAAAAAAACATCCAGCTTCTTTGGATTCAACTAAGAGGAAAAGCTCAATTTTCATGGACCCAACTACATTTTATATCATACTCTCGCTACACCTCTATATATAAAAAAAAATCTTCCAACAACCAATAATATTTATCCCTCATTAATGCATAAGTAAAGAATATTTATCTCTAATTAAAAATTATTAGGGCAAAAAGGATACTACAACCCTTTATCTCCACAAAAAAAATAAATTTCATTGACTATAAATACCTTATGAATCATTCAAGCTCTGATATCACAATCTCTTCACTCTTAATATTTTTAGCATATATATTTTTATAATCTATCATTTTAAAACATCATTACACTTTCTTTCTTTAAAAATATATTTAAATATTCGAGTCTTAAAATGTACAAAAAAAACCCTTTATAGATACCATTTAGCAATCACATTGACCCATCAAGCATCAGATAAAAGTTATTAGCCACTTTGACTATAAAAAATATATTAAATTACTAAAACTAAGAGATTAGTTAATTATTTAGCATATAAACCTTGCTCTTAAATTATTTGAATTTATTGAAACATCATCATTTAATAATTATTTTCAAGAAACATGGATATATTTTATCATTCTAAAAATTCAAGTATTCAAGGTTATTATATGAAAAAAAAAATGTTATAGATTAATTTAATAGCTGAATATTGATATTCTCTTTTGTTCATGTAATATATAAAAGATGTTTATTATGTTTTAGGATTGCCATTGGTTATTTTCCCATTTTTAAACTTCATTTTTATAATAAGTTTATTTTTCTAATTTCTGACTTCATGTTTATATATATATATAAATCAAAGTCAGCTTGATTTCTAAAATAATTCAGTTTTAACAAATTAAGAATGATTTCAAGAATATTATAAAATAAATGATAAAAAAATAATTATTGGTTTTTTCAGAACACAACTATGATATCAGACAAGTGTCAGAAGTAGCATGTATACTCCCAACTACCGTTACATCAAGTGTCAAAGACATTTAATTTCTTCGGTTTTTTTCCCCTTCGCGTTTGAGATTCAGAGATTCCTTAAGATCAACAAAATTGCAATAAAATATTAAAGAGCGCAGATTTGTCGGCACACTAATAAGAACGGTCAACCGTCGAGCAACGGCAACCGGGGTCCACGTTTAACCAACAAAGAAGAGAGAAGCACGTGTTCATAACGTGGCAAAACTGTCGAAAACCGACACTAACCGTGTCGTCGTCCTCTTCTCTCTATTGTCCCTTCCCTTTGTAACCTAGCCCAGCCTCGAGTCATGAAACCTGCTTAAAAGAAAAGGATACACGACAAATCTTTATTAAAAGAGACCCCATTTTTTGGTACACCGTGGTCCCTTCCCCCAATACCCACTTCCTAGTTCCTCTCCCTTAAATCTGCCGCCATGGTTGGGCCACACCATTGCTGCCACCACCACTATCTCCTCCTGTACCACGCCCGACCTATTTATTCAGGACCCTCCACGGCTCCACCTGCTCACTCTGACTCGTTTCTGGCCCCATGTGTATTAACGTGTTGAAGATCTTGGAATTATGTGTTCCAGTATCTTTTATTTGCTGCAAAAACATTTTGTGTTTGGTGTAGATAGCGAAATATTCTTTGTATTATAGTCTCAATTATTAAGTATGATTCAGCCAGCCATAAATTATTTGTATTCTTAAGTATCAAAGTTAAGTTATTGCCTGAGATTTTAATAGAGATTACCTCACAGTACTTGAAAAACTCGGGGTGCAACACCCCTCTCTTTTTTTTCTCTTTTTTACATCTCCCTCTTCATTTTTATGTTTCCTTTTTGTTTTCCTTTTCTTTTTCAGTTTTATCCTTAACAGAACCTGGTGGTTTAAGTCATGAAATCCAAGTTAATTTAATATGTTGTTATACTAATATTTTTTTAAAAAATCTTGAATTATTATTTTTAAAAGCCAACCAAGCTTTTTATCGGTTGTCTGTGTTGTTTTTAGATCCGTCAAGTCTTATGGATCATGTCTAAGCAACCTTCATGTGGTTTAATTTTAAACTTATGCTATGTAAATAGATGTGTTAAGAGGTTTCAAAACTGACCCGTTAGATTTGATTTAATAATAATATCAAATAATTTCTTGTTGCCTAAATTTTTTTTTTTTACCTTTAAGAGTTTTTTTATTCGAGCTAGGAGTAACACAATTGTTATATTATACAACAAAATACCTGAGGTTTTAACTCACCTGCTTTCCTTTTTATTTTATTTTTATTTTTCCCTCTCTTTTTTCTTTCTTTTATTTTGTCATTTTTGAAAAAAAAAATTTGAAATTTTATTATTCAACATTGAGTTTTTATTTTTTATTTTTTTAATTTAATCCCTCAACGTTTAGCTGATTTTGAATTGTTCTTCATAATTTTTTTTATTTACTTTCTATAAAGTTATTACAATTTCAAACAAACATTCTAAAACTTGGTTTATGTTTAATTTTGTGAGTTTTTATTTTTGTTATTGTATAATTAAGTAAAAAATAGTTTAAAAACAAAGTTATTAAACCCAATAAAATCAATGTTCTTGGTCATAGGTGTGATGAGTTAAGTAGTAAAGTTTGAATTTATCAAATATGTCATTATCTCAATATATTTTTTTTAAAAATATCATCATGAAATTTTTTTAGAGTCAATCCACATTTTTTACCTATTATCGGTGATGGTTTTTGAACCCATTAATTTAATTGAGTCACGTCAAAATAACTCTTATATAGTTTAATTTTAAACTTGGATTAGATAAAAAATTAATTTTAAAAGTTTCAATGTTAATTAATAACATGGATTTAATAACAATGCCTAATAATTAATTTTGACATTTTACCTCAAACCTATTTCCTCTAAAAGTTTCAGTATCTTGAGGATCCATTTTTGTTTTTTCAAGAGATCAATTTTTTATTTACTTGTAATTAATTTTAAAGAGATCAATATTTCATATAAATTTTTTATATTAAAGAGTAAATTTTAACAAAATCTTAACTCAAATTATGAATGGATCTCGTATTTAATTTAACCTCAAATGTAACGAATAATCATGTTATTAAACCAATCTTCCAACATAAGAAAATATATATTCTTTTTGTCCAAAAGAGATTAATGTTCTTCTTTTTATCTATCCCAAAATGATTATCAGTGAAAATATCTAAATCATTTATTTTACCATAATATCTCTAATTAGAGTCCATTTTTTAAGAATCTGCGATTAAAAAAGGGGCATGCTTGAAAAGTATGGATAAAAAATGGTGATATGGTATAAAAATTAATGACATTCTTAAAGGCTTTAGAAAGTCAAATACGACAACCTCTTTAGAAAGAAAAAGGTTTAATGCATGTCTATATGTACAAGTGTTAATACTCCATATGCTAATACATCTAATAACGCATATAACACATGCTGAAATTTGTAGTAGATCAGGCCCCATTAAGATTTTTCAAATCTTATTCTTGGCTTTCGGCATGATCTTGAAGTGTTTCAAATGAATTAATTTAGATTTTTATTATGTTTTTGAGTTGTTTTATATTTAAAATTGACTGAAAATGATCCTTTAGGATAAAAAAAGTTTTTACAAAATAAAATTATAGCAGGCTACATATTATTTAATTCATTTTTTTTTTAGTTATATTGACATCACCTACTCAATATTTTTTTTATATATATTATTATTAACATGGATGTCCGAACCAGCTTAGACATATTTCGACTAATTCTGTAAACTCTAAAATTAACGATCATATATAAACTTCCAGTGATTATCATCTGCTCAATGTTATAGATATAAGCACGCGAGCCTAGTTAAGTTTTCTCAAGCCCAGCCTTTTCAAGATTATATGTGTGGTTTGATTTTATAGACCTTTTTTTTTAAATTTAGAAGAAATATTCCTTTTAAATTTAAAATTACAATACTATTCAACAAATCATCCAATTATTTCATATAGGTTTTTTTAAATGGGATTATACTTTTTTGTGCTTATATTTCCACTCATTTTTTAAAAACAATTATGTACAAGCCTGATAAGCAATAAATTATGAAAAATTGCACATTGATATTCAACGGGAGTCTTTTGATTTTTTTGAACGAATTATTATTTGGCTTTTTCCATGTAGCCACATAAAAGTTATGTAGGCATAGTTTTTTTTATTTATGTTTGAAACTTACTTTTTACATTTTCAATTTTTTTTTCATAAAAAAGTGTTGCGATTAAAAAATATATTTTTCTTAAAAAATAAGTTAATAAGAAAATGTGAGTTTTTCCACCATACAATTTTCCACTCCTGTGTTTTAGACCATTGCAAATCTTTATTTCAATTATCTTGGATATTTATTAAAAAAGAACTTTCTTAATAAAAAAAAATTAATTAAAAAAATAACTAAATAAAAAATAAATTAACTTATGAAATGTATTTTTCTTTACAGAATCTAAATATGTTAAACTCGAAGAAATATTTATTTTAATCATTAAATGATTTGATAAAAATATATAGGTACAAGCTAACTGTTCTACTATATTGAGGAAGGTTTTGTTTTTTCTGGTTGGGCATGCTTTTTTTTTTTTATATATATATATATATATATATATATATATATATAAACCATTAAATTGATATTTTAAAATATATTTTTTATAATTTTAATATATTATGAATTTTGTGTTTTTTTAAATATTAATTTAATATATATTTTAAAACCTATACGATGGCGCGCGTGGGGTTGGTGCCCTTGAGGCACGCCTGGATCATGATAGCTAGTGCCCCCACAAAAGAAGGGGGGCCAAAGCTAGTGCATGAATGCAGTAAACACGGGTCCCGTGGCCCCTACTTCGAAATGAATGATGTTCGTGTCATGATTTCTCACGAAAAGATCATGAGGCAAATCCATCGGATGATTGCATAAAAGATTTCAAAGAATTTACATAAAGTGCCCTCGTACGGTTAATAACCAAATAAACTCCGCCACCTCATCGTCATAATTCTACTGATTTTCACATTTCTTGGCCCATCACTTTTCAGTCGTAAGATTCTATGCGGATTCTGGCTCTGTGATTCAGTACTGCTGAATTTAATACGTTAAGAAATCTATGTCAGTTAAATAATTTTAAAAAATCAATTTTACTGTCGTTTTTATATGTTTTCTTTTCGTAAATAAATTCATGTTTTCCGAATAAGTTTTTTCTTTTTTTTGACGTACTGTTGTGTGTTTTATGGGTCTTTCAATTCATTAACAATTTATTTTTTGAAATAAAGTTTTTTTATATATAAATTATTTTTTATTTAAAAATATTTAAATTATCATTTATGTATTATAAATAGAAATTTAACTTATTTTTTTATAAATTATTTTTATAATGTTGCTTGTCTCTCAAAAGATTTACAATTTTTTTAAAGATAGTTTGGCCTTGCGGTGAAGTGTGGATGTGGTGCCTAGTTTTTACCAATCCTCGTTTTGGATTTATTTGGTTGTTTACTGTGTAATAAAAAAATATTTATTTATTACTATTTTATTTAAAATAATAAATAAACCATATGAGATTCAATACAGTATGAAGTTTTTTTCCGGGGGGAAAAAGCAAAAACATCTTTATACTGCTATAATTAACCGTACCAATAGGTATGCAGCATGGTTCGCCTGCAGAGACGTTGACTTGAAAAGCAACAGCTTACGTGGTGACATGTAAAACTGACGTGATGACATGGACGATAGCACAGAACCATATATTCAAAAATAAAATCCACACCTACCATGCCATACCAGGTACTTCGACATTGACGATTACATCAAAGAGGCGAGCATCTACGCTCCACGTGTGATGTTGCTTAACACTATTTTATTTTTTATTTTTTTAGTCGTTGTCCCCCGTCAAAGTTATAATACTTCCCGGTCAGGTTAAAACTTAAAAAGCTTGAGTGTGGGTATCATCTAGGTTAACCTGTAAATGCAACCACACAAGATTTTTATTTTTATTTTTTAAATTATCTTAATTCAACTCTAATTCTTGAGGTGATCTCATGTGTTTGGTCAACCTACTTGTACACCTGTTTTGAGCACCAAACTAAAAAAGAAAAAACCCTAATTGTTTAATCACTTAATTACTACAAGAATCTCTCTAGGTTACGTGAGACATAATTTCATTATTAATTAATGTTTTCACAATTTACCCATTTTAAAAGTCGGTCTCCCCCTCTTCCTCTCTTTTTTATTTTTTTTATTTTAACAAAAAGATTGCCCTCTCTCTCTCCCTCTCCCTCTCTCTCTCTAGCTATCCATCAGCCGACAAATTAATTGGCTTGGAAGAAAAACAGTATGCGTAATGGCCTGGTTGCAATAAACAAAAAAAAATTGGACTATGAACATTATGAAGATAAAGGGAACGATACATTCATTGAATATTTTCCATGAACTGTAAAATTTTTGACTAGCAAGATCTTCTATGTCGAGTGCAATATTAGGGCCCCCTTTGAACGGTTGGTTGTCCACAAGGGCTACTTACAATTGCATATTTTAATTATATGGATATACCCCCCCAAGTTCTATATATATATATATATATATATATATATATTGAATAATCAGCTTCAATGGGGTCATGGCGATCTCTTTTTCTTTTTTTCTTTCACATAAGATAAAAGAACAAGAAACTAGCCCGTGCTAAAGAAGGCAACAAACAAATCAGCTTCAAAACCAAGCTTGCTGTTTTTTCATTCAGCTCTCTGTTTTTTTTCCTTTTAGTTTTAGGGCTAATAAATACGAGGTTTTATATATTAAAAACTAGAAATATAATAGTTTCCGAGATTTTATAATAATGTAATAACATCTTATCCTCTTTGAAAATTTAGAATAAATTACTTGAAAAGTGTTTTATATACAAATTTCTTCATATATATATTAGGGATGGAAAATGAATGCTCCGGTGGAATTAGTTAGTTGGCAGCTAAGTAGTCAATTTAAACATTATTCATTAGTGTGGTATTGGTTATTTTAAAGTGTTTTTTATTTAAAAATATATAAAAATAATTTTTTTAAAAAAAATATTTTTGATATTAATACATCAAATCGATCTAAAAACATAAAAAAATATATTTTTTTTAAAAATATTTTTAAAATACAAATAAAATCTTAAAGTAAAAAGATACTCTTACAGTCTACGGTCTCCTCCTTTTATATATATATATATAGTGCTTCTATCTTTTTATCCTTATGAATGAATGTTTGACCACATTTGTTTTTAAATTTCGCTTTTCAGGACTTTCGGAAAGGGCACCGATAAAGAACCAAGCCTTTTTATTTCAATGTATCTTGTTTTCTAATTGGAATATCCTTTACTTCCGCGCCTGCACAAAGACTCCCTCGTTGTATATTGCCCAGAGATTTATTTTTTAATTTTATAGATTTATTTTTTCCAGAATGAGCCTTCCGATTTTGTGAAACTATATACGATGATTAGAATATCAACTAATATTCTAAAATAATATTAGGGCGCCAATCTTACTCCTATTATTATCACATCACATCACATTTAGGGTAACAACTCAACTTTCCAAAACACACTCGAATTGATTAATTAATGGCTAAACAAGAACAAGAAAGCAGCCTCGTTGTGGCCATGGCCGGTGCCAATGCCTGAACCTTGGTTAGGTGGTGGACCAAAAGCGGCAAAGTAGCATTGGTCTTACATCAGGGCATAATGGCTACATGGTCAGGACGGATCAAGAAGGCAGCCTCGCTGTGGCCATGGCCGGTGACCATGCCTGAACCTTGGTTAGGTGGTGGACCAAGAGCGGCAAAGGAGCATTGGTCTTACATCAGGGCATAATGGCTAAATGGTCAGGACGGGGATAATTAGTCCTCCAGTACCAAGTAGTTGCATAGATTCCATCAATGTCTGCCTTGAATATTACTTTACATATATATATGAAAAAATAATGTGATGAGTTGATCGGCAGCCATGCCTGTCAAAGTACTGGGGACGGGAGGACTTTCTCCCACACTTGTTCCCGTTTTGTTTCGGCCATCCTTCTTTGCTGTTGGTCTCCCCTTTTTTATCTTCTTTCCTTTTGATATCTAATCCAGTACCACTGATTTATCTTAAAGTGATGCAGTTTTTCCACACGCTTGTTCAATATCCACGGTATTAACACGCATTTAAGTCAAGTGATCAAATATTTTTTTTTAAATGGCAAGGTTATCATACGATCATCTTTAATGGATTGATTTTTTTTATAATTAAATCTTAAATAGATAATTTATATATGAATTGGTGTATCAGGGAAAAAAAAAGTTCCTCTCACTCTTAAATCTTGAGTAAAAAAAATAACATAAAGAACATATATTAGTGATAACTAGTCCATTATCCTATGTTTCGTTGCGGGTCAAATAATTTTTTTTAAAAAAAATATTAAGAGTACGAAAAAGTTTTTGACAACATCATTAAATCTGGCCATACGAGTTAATCTTGAAATCTATCGACTTAGTTATTTACCTAACTCAAGTTTTTAATTAAATCACATGGAAGATGCCTCAAATTGAATCTATCGATTTCACGGGCCTAAATATAACTTTGATGTCCAGTAAAAATATGGTTTAACTTTAAAAAATTTCAAGATGATAATTTTTTTAAAAACCTATTGAGACAATGATAAATTAGGGCGACCTTGATCCCCCTAACCCAGGTCATGGATCCTGATGGGTTTAATATTTTTTTTATAAACTAATTTTATTTAATTATATGATAAAAATAGATATTCATAAAATTAAACAACAATCTAAAAATATATGATTACTTGAGAATGTAATAACTATATAGAAAATAAATAAAAAAAAATCATGCAGTACAATCTATTTCTTAACCAATCCAATATTAAAGGACAAATTAATAAAATATTTAAAACAATTAAAGGATAAAAAAAAAAACATATTTAGCCTATAAGTAAACTAGTTAAATCTATGAATTGGGTCATTCGGACTAGCCTGGTAAACATATGATTTAGGTTATGAGTTCCACTGAGATTATAATTTGTTTTTTTAAGTTATTTTTTATTTAACTATATGATAAAAAATAGATAATTATAAAATTAAACATTAACCTAATACCAATTTTTTTTAAAAGTTTCGATAACCTCATGTAAAGTGAAATAAAATCAATTATAAAACTGAATTTTTAATTAACTTGATATATAACAATTGAAAAAGAAGGAAAGAGACAAAACATTGCAATCCACCGAGGTTTATATATAGTTAATCCACTGAGGTCTATATTCAATAACAAATATTCGAAAATTTATAAAGTTCCAAGGTTTATATAGTCATTATATTATGTTAAAAAAATTAAAAAGTTCAATGAGCCCCTGGATTCAATCCAACAAATCTTTAGCTATTAAAGGCATTTAAATATTTCTACAGTGTTATTGACGTGGAAAAAACCGCAGCGACCCTAGTCAAAATCAATAATAACTTGTGGACCCGTAAAAAACAACTCAGCTATCCCGCGTACAAAGCCTCGTGTTTTTTGCTAGAAAGGTAAACTCGTTTACCTATTATATTATTTTAATGAATAGTAATTTATTTCCTATGCTAAGAGAATTTACCCCCACCTGACAGTTTCCGTTAATTAATGACTGACATTAGATGGGCATCTCTGTGTATAAAACAAATTAACTAAACATTTCAAATTTGGTGCACGTGCATCAACTGTCCATGGTCTTAATTTACATCCTCAAGAAAATGCATGGGATCCAAAGATTATTAAAATTCTGGAGACATTAAGAATTATGCAACTTCTTTACGGTATTTATGCACCAAATTTGCTCTCATGAGCAATTAGACAAGTAATTACTTTAAAGGGCATCAAATTTCTTCTTCTTCTTTTTGTTAAGGTAATAAAAAATATTTAGATACATAGAATTATTTAGTATTTTTATCAAATTTAATCTTACAAATCAACCTTAAAACTTCCTAATCAAATCCCTTGTATAATTCTAACGATAAAATTGAGAAAAAAAGGGATAAATTTGACAAAGAATGGAAGAAAAAAAACAAGGATTAAATTGAAAAAACAAAAAGAAAGAGATTCATTGTTTATATACACATGTTTTTTTAGAAGAAATTTCAAAGTTAGATAATATTATTTAAAGTACAATCTTAGCTCAAGTCAAGGTAAATAAGGACGACGACAAGAGAAATGAGATAGAGTTAAAAGTGTAAGCGTGGAGAAAACGAGTGGAAAATAAACCACCTTGTTTTTATTTCTTCAAGCTTTCTTTCCTTCTCATCTTGCCTCCAAATATGGTGCTGGATAATCTTTCTCTAGATCCTTCCAAGTGAATCACTTGATCGTTCGATGAAGAATGAAGATTGGAAGAACCAAATTTCCCTCTTTTTTTAGAAAAGGTTGAAAATTAGTCAACATAGTGAAATTCACAATAAGGTTGTTAATGCAATCTTAAAATTAAAGAATAGATAGATAGATAGATAAACTTAAATAGTAAAAAAGGAAGCTGAAAGGTCAAAAATGAATACAGAGATCGCCATGGCTCCTCCTAACACTTGAAACAAGAGAACCTTTTCCTTTCTTATATGGTTTACAAACTAAATAAAAAGAAAAAAGTAACGTACTCAGAGTTAAAAAGAAATTAAAAAGACATTTATACTTGTATTAAAATTAAGTTAGTAAATACACTAAAGTTTTGATGATAAAATCTCAGTATAAATATATCAACGCTACAAATTCTAGATACCATGAAAAGCTAACTTTGAAGTTGATGATGAGATGTTTGTTGTGTTCTTTTGTTGACTTAGTCTTAACTGTTGCTGCTGTTTTTGGTTAATAATGTCCTGATTCTTTGGACTTCAGTTTAGATTTGATTTCTTTGTAACCGTTTGACCACATCTTTAGTGGTTTTGTTATTTCCGATATTCCTGCTATGTAAAGGCTGATATAAAGCCTCAGTTCTTCAACTGCAATAATATAGTTTCTTGCTTTTAACAATTGTTTATGTAATTAAGAGCTTACAAAACTGACATTTGGTATCAGAGCCTCAACACATAGAGGGCTTGATTGAGAGTTCTATTTGGAATTGCAATTCCTAAACAAGAGAGAAGAGTGAAACACCTGGTGAGTGAAACACGAGAGCGTGAGTGAAACACTTGGTGAGGATATTTTTTTAGATAAGAACAAGAAGTCTGAGATGGCTACAGATAAATATGTTCAAGCAGCTATTCCTCAGTTTGATGGTCACTATGACCACTGGGCTATGCGTATGGAGAATCTTCTTCGTTCAAAAGAGTACTGGGATTTGATAGAAACAGGAGTTTCTTCAGCAGCAGAAGATAGAGCTATGCTAACCGAGGCCCAAAAACAACTCCAAATCAAAGATTTAAAGGTGAAGAACTATCTGTTTCAGTCCATTTATCGCACTATCATGGAGACTATCCTTGATAAAGGAAATGCTAAGAGCATATGGGACTCTATGAGGCAGAAATATCAAGGATCAACACGAGTCAAAAGAGCTCAATTGCAAGCCTTAAGAAGAGAATTTAAGGTGCCGCAGATGAAGGAAGGGGAGAAAGTGGACGAGTACTTTGCTCAGACATTAACGATTGTGAATAAGATGAAAGTTCATGGTGAGACGATGGAGCAAGTTAGATCATTGAGAAAATTCTACAATCAATGACTTTCAGATTTGACTATGTGGTATGTTCAGTAGAGGAGTCTAATGATTTGAGCCAACTTACTATAGAGGAACTTCAAAGCAGCTTACTTGTTCATGAACAAAGATTGAATCGTCACTTTCAACATGATGAACAAGTTCTGACTGTTTCATATGAAGGAGGCAGAAGTAGAGGTGGTCGAGGTACATTTCGGGGTCGTGGAAAAGGTAGAGGCAGACATGGATTCAACAAAGCACTTGTGGAGTGCTACAAGTGTCACAAGCTAGGACATTTTCAGTATGAATATCCTAGCTGGGAAAAAGGAGCTAATTATGCTGAAATAAATGAAGAAGAAATGTTGTTGATGGCTCAAACAGAACTTACCAACTCTAAAAAAACAATGTGGTTTCTTGATTCAGGCTGCAGCAATCATATGACTGGTGATATGCAGTGGTTTATTCATCTGGATGAGACTTTTCGGCAAGTTGTAAAGCTTGGCAATGACACCAAAATGGCTGTAATGGGGAAAGGAAACATCAAGCTATATATTAATGGTACAAGTCAAATGATTGGTGATGTATTTTACTTACCTGAGCTAAAAAATAATCTTCTTAGTATTGGTCAGCTTCAAGAACGCAAACTGGCTATTCTAATGGAACATGGTGAATGCAAAATTTATCATCATGAACGAGGGTTAATTATGAGTACTCAAATGTCTGCTAATCGGATGTTTATCCTTCTGGCTGAACGAGAAACACAGGTGCCAGCTCAAGTCTCCATTCCTACATGTTTCAAGACCACATCTGAAAGTCCAGCTGACATGTGGCACCGTAGATATGGGCATTTACATTTCAAAGGCTTGAGTACCTTGTCTCGTAAGAAAATGGTGAAAGGCCTGCCTCATCTCAGTGAGTCCTCTGCTGTTTGCACAATATGTATGATAGGGAAGCAACATCGAGAATTCATTCCTAGAAAGAGTATGTGAAGAGCTACACAGAAACTGCAACTCATCCATGCTGACATCTGTGGTCCCATTACACCCGAGTCAAACAGTCATAAGAGGTATATACTCACATTTACAGATGATTATAGCAGAAAGCTGTGGACTTATTTTTTGAATCTTAAATCAGAAGCACTTGCCATGTTCAAAAAATTCAAAAGTCTAATAGAAAAAGAATCTGCAAATGTGATATGTTGTCTCTGAACTGATCGAGGTGGGGAGTTTATCTCGTCTGATTTTAATGAATATTGCAGCTCTAATGGTATTGCTAGATAACTTATAGCAGCCTATACCCCACAGCAAAATGGGGTTGCAGAGCGAAAGAATTGGACGATTATGAATATGGTTCGTTGTATGTTAACATAAAAGCTTGTACCAAAAATATTTTGGCCAGAAGCTGTCAACTGGGCTGTTCATTTGCTCAACCGATGTCCTACCTTTGCAGTAAAAGACAAGACCCTAGGGGAAGCATGGTCTGGGTTCAAGCCATCAGTGGAATATTTCAAAGTGTTCGGTTGCATTGGACATGTTCATATTCCTGACAAACACCGGCAGAAACTTGATGATAAAAGCCACCGATGTGTCTTTTTGGGTTTGAGTCACGAATCTAAAGCTTATAGAATGTATGATCTAGTGTCTACAAGAATTATTGTGAGCAGAGATGTGGTGTTTGAAGAAGATAAGCAATGGGATTGGGGTACTGTAGAAACTGGTAATCAAAGTCTTACGTGGGGTGACAATCCAGAAGCAGAGCAGCAGAATGCAGAAAATGCCCCGCAGAATACCGCAAATGCCCCTGCAGTAGAGCATCCTGTTGACAACAGTAATGATAATATAGAAGAAGAGCAGCAGGTTGACAACAATGCTACTGGTGACAGTTCTAGTGCTACTGACGACAATTCTCCTAGGACAATTTCTTCATCCAGCGAAGACATTTCCAATCCAGTTCAAGGGAGAGTTAGAAGGATACCAGCTTACTTGCAGGATTATGTAAGTGGTGAAGGACTATCTGACTTAGATGAAGAAATTAACTTAATGTTGTTTACAGCCTCCAATGATCCCATCTCCTTTGAAGAAGCTGCCAAAAGCCCGAAGTGGAGAGAAGCAATGGATTTGGAAATCAAATCCATTAAGAAGAATGGAACTTGGGAGCTGACTACACTTTCATATGGAGCTAAACGAATTGGAGTAAAATGGGTCTTTAAGACCAAGCTAAATGAGAATGGGAAAGTAGATAAACTCAAAGCAAGGCTTGTAACAAAGGGTTTCTCACAGAAATTTAGAATTTATTATACTGAAGTCTTTGCACCGGTAGCTCGATGGGATACCATTCGAATGATCCTAGCTCTTGCTGCTTGTAGAGGTTGGGATGTGTATCAGCTTGATGTGAAAAGTGCTTTCTTGCATGGAGAGCTGAACGAGGCAGTGTTTATTGAGCAACCACAAGGCTATGAAATAAAAGGAGCAGAATACAAGGTTTATAGACTCAAGAAAGCTCTATATGGACTCAAGCAAGCTCCTCGAGCTTGGTACAATAAATTGGAGTCCTATTTCATTAAAGAAGGTTTTGAAAGGTGTCCGAGTGAACATACCTTGTTTACAAAGACATTGGAAGGGAAATGTCTTATTGTAAGTGTATTCGTTGATGACCTTATTTTTATAGGCAATAATGTAGAAATGTTTGAAATGTTCAAGAACTTTATGAAATAAGAGTTTGACATGTCTGATCTTGGGAGAATGAAATATTTTCTTGGCGTGGAAGTTGTACAACATAGTGGAGGGATCTTCATCAATCAAAGGAAATATGCGAATGAGGTGCTTGAAAGATTTGGCATGAGAAACTGCAATCCTGTCAAAAATCCAATTATACCAGGTTTCAAACTTGTAAAAGATGAAGGCGGGGTAAGTGTTGATGCAACAACATATAAGCAAATGGTGGGTAACCTCACGTATTTGACTGCCACCAGACCAGACTTAGCATTTGTGGTAAGTTTAATCAGCAGATTCATGGAAAGACCAACTGAGTTACACCAACAAGCTGTAAAGAGAGTTCTTCGTTACATTAAAGGAATAACTGAGTTGGGAATCTATTACCAAAGAGGTGAAGAAGAGAAGTTGGCAGCCTATACGGACAACAACTATGCAGGAGATACTGAAGATCGGAAAAGCACATCAGGATATGCATTCTTGCTCAGTTCAGGTGCTGTTGCATGGTCTTCAAAGAAACAACTAGTAGTCACTCTTTCCACTATTGAAGCTGAATTCATAGCTGCTGCCGCTTGCGCATGTCAAAGTATATGGATGCGAAGAATTCTTGATGTGCTTGGTCTTGAACAAAGTAAGTGCACTGATATATTCTGTGATAACAACTCTACTATTAAATTATCAAAAAATCCTGTTATGCACGGAAGAAGCAAGCACATTGATGTTAGATTTCATTTTCTTCGTGACTTGACAATGGATGGAATTGTTAAGTTAGAGTATTGTGGTTCCAAAGATCAGTTGGCAGATATTATGACTAAGCCTTTGACGCTTGAAGTGTTCACAAGATTAAGAGAACTACTTGGAGTTTGCATGGCACCAAATGTAAACTGACGAAAATTGCAAGTCAGTTTAAGGGAGAGTTTGTTGTGTTCTTTTGTTGACTTAGTCTTAACTGTTGCTGCTGTTTTTGGTTAATAATGTCCTGATTCTTTGGACTTCAGTTTAGATTTGATTTCTTTGTAACCGTTTGACCACGTCTTTAGTGGTTCTGTTATTTCTGATATTCCTGCTATGTAAAGGCTGACATAAAGCCTTAGTTCTTCAACTGCAATAATACAGTTTCTTGCTTTTAACAATTGTTTGTGTAATTAAGAGCTTACGAAACTGACAATGTCAATAAGTGAGCATGTTACTGTCTTTAGACCATACTTGTGATTTACTATTAGTTTTAAAATTGATTTTTCATAGTGTTTACATATTTATTCCATCAATATATTTCATGTGGTACTAAGAGTTTCGTCATAAGAGTTTTGTTGTTTTTATTAAGCTTCTTTCTATTTTTTTTTTCTTTTCTCCCTTCTGTCTTGTTTTTATTAGAATATTTTTGTATTTTTTTGAATGCAATTAGATCTTTATAAAAATTGCATGTTAGACTTTTGTATAGGTTAATTATTTGAGAAAGAAATGGAAAAATGGAAATTTGTTAGCTGACCCATGTAGCACGGGCAAACACACTTGGTTGCATGTATTTTATATGCAAGTATCAATTACTGTGTTAATTTAGATTTTTTATTTTTTTTTGCCTTTAGTTTGAGAATTTTTTTATTTTTTATTTACTGTGCTAGTCAAGGAAAAAGCGGGGTGACCACCTGCCAAATGCGTATAAAAAGCCGCCAATGCTAAACCATTTTCATTCCATTTTATATATCTTCCTTCTTCATCAATCATACATTTTGTTACTAGCTAAACTTTCCATAATCCAAACCCGTTTTCTGTTTTCAACCCTTTTTTTTCAGCTTCCTTCTTCAGTGAAAGGATACCCTCCTGCTTGCTGAACAAGGCCCTGGACTCTAATCATTGCCAAACATTCTCTTCTTCTTTCTTTAGGTGGTTTAAGTTCACGGAAACTATAACAAAGGTCTTTTACCCTTCTTCTAATATTCCTTTCTGTAACAGTGCTTCGTATCTTTAGTTCTTGTTTGTTGGCTACCTTGTTCTGCTTCTTCTGTTGATCTCGTTTTTGTGAAAAATGGAAACTTTATAGGGTACAGTTGAAGATGAACAAAGGAGGGGGAATGAAGAAAATGAAGTACGTGTTGGTTACTGGAGGAGTAGTGAGTGGACTTGGGAAGGGAGTGACAGCAAGTAGTATTGGTGTTCTTCTTAAGGCCTGTGGACTTCGTGTTACTTCTATCAAGATTGGTCTGCTCTGTTCTTCTGCATCTTCCTTCCTTTCTATTTCATTTCTTTCCAAGTTTACTGTTACTCCTAAAGAGAAAATACAGCTACACCCTCTTGTGCTTCTCCTCTCCAACCAAATCTCATGTTCACGCATAGAAATCGTACCCTCTTTCCCCCCTTCCTTTCTACCCATTGACTTCTGAAAATAAATCTTTGACAAGTGTCTCCTCCTCCTCTGGACTTGTAATCAGGACTTCTACTTTTTGGATGTCATAAAGTTAAATATTTGGTAAAAAGACAAGTTTCCGTTTCATTTTCATTTCTTTGATTTCTGGAAATGGGCCTATATCCAGTTTGGTTGAAACTCCATTGACAGTTTTCTTGTTCTTAAGTTTTGTTGCTTTGCACTGTTTGATGTGGTCTTCTTCATTTCTTTTCCATTATTCATTAAAATAATCATAATGTCTCCATTAGGATAAGGTGTCGCTATTTTCTCTACTTCTTTAGGATACTTCAGATTGTTGTTCATGCTAATAATTTCTTGAATCTTTTTCCTTGTCAATTCAGATCCATACTTAAACACTGATGCCGGAACAATGTCACCCTTTGAGCATGGAGAAGTGTATGTCCTAGATGATGGTGGAGAGGTAGATAAGTTTCCTTCATATATTTTTCTCTGTTCTCAAGAAGATTTTCTTGAGGGGGTTCTTTGAGAAAGCAAACTAGCAGCTTATGCATGCAGATAAATTTCTTGGACTCCACATCCTTAGAGGAATTTCCTGTGATTCAAAAGATTGGCCTTCATATGCCTTCGGAATTGGAGTCCATAGCAGTAAAATATATGGAATCTGTTTAAAATTACTCTTGGATGATTCTCATGCCCCTCTCTCTGTTTTTGGTTACCAAATACGATCATGCTAGATCATACCCATTAAACCGGTGGACTAATACATTTCTTACTCCTTATGAGTGAAAGTTAAGGAATAATAGCTGGAGCGTTTGGTATTTCAAGAAAAACAGAAAAAGATGAAATCAGACTGTTTACTTTTATGAAAGACAGGAAATTGATCTAGACCGAAAGAATTGACTTGCTTATCTTGCTGTAAAGGTGGACCTGGACCTTGGAAATTATGAGAGGTTTCTAGATATCAAGTTGACACGCGATAATAATATCACTACCGGAAAGATTTACCAGGCAAGTGGTTTAAACTTCATGTTTCTATGTGTATTACACATTTTTTTAGCTGGAAAAGACAAAGATCATTAGAAGTAGCTGACACCTTGTTACTGAAGCTAGTTATCCCTTTTTCCTGTTGAATTGCAGGCCGTTATTGACAAAGAAAGAAGGGGAGATTATCTGGGAAAAACTGTGCAGGTTTTTCTCAAGCTGAATTTATCTGTTACATTGTCCTGCAGCTTACCATAAACTTTGCACGTCTAGTTCATCTGCTTTATGTATTTTTGCAAACTGCAGGTTGTCCCTCACATCACAGATGCCATTCAAGAGTGGATTGAACGCGTGGCATTGATACCAGTTGACGGACAGCCTGGTCCCGCTGATGTTTGTGTCATTGAATTGGGTGGAACTATAGGTAAACTAACAATATCTTTCTTGATGAATGGGTCATGAGCTGTTCTCCATTTTTTTCTGTGTCACTAGAAACTTTCCTGTGTGCAGGAGATATTGAGTCCATGCCATTTACCGAGGCTCTAGGGCAGTTTTCATACCGAGTGGGTAAGACCACTACCTACGAAACTTCACATGATGCAGTTTAAGACTCTTCTTGCCTTTGCATCTTCTAACCAGTCGACTTCTTCTAATTGATGTTCGTTTCACAGGCGCTGGCAACTTCTGCTTGATTCATGTCAGCCTTGTGCCTGTTATAAGTGCTGTTGGGGAACAGGTAAGCTGCTTAGACTATTGTCTCTGTATGTATTGAGTGGATATAAGATGATTGTCTGTGGATCTTCTTAGTCCATATGAACAAATTATAAAAGACAGTGTATTTACTCTTTTCAGAAAACAAAACCAACTCAGCACAGTGTTCGGGGGCTGAGGAGCTTGGGTTTGACACCAAATATCTTAGCTTGTCGCAGCACATCGGTAATTCTCTCGGTCTTTCACACACGAACACATGCGAGCTTGTAGTGATTGTGAGTTCTGCGAACTTCAGATTATGGACTTGAATCTCTTTTACAGGCACTTGAAGAGAACGTAAAGCAGAAACTCTCTCAATTTTGCCATGTCCCAGTAAGTTGATTACAAGGATAAACCTTTCCATGCATGTTACTAGAATATTTTCTTGTCTGCTTAGCAAGATTATTGAGACCCCGAGTTTTCCAGGCAGAAAATATCATCAATCTCTATGATGTTCCCAACATCTGGCACCTTCCTTCGCTTTTAAGAGTGAGTACACTTGTAGTCCTTTTGACATTCATTCCATTGCTTAGCTTCTAATTCTTAAACTATGGTGTGTTTCTTCTTGATTAGGATCAGAAGGCTCACGAAGGAATTTTGGGAGCGCTGAACCTTCCTGGGTCTGTCAAGTGATCCCACTTATCATTGTTTCCCCCCTCTATAATGCATTGCGGGATATCTTCCATTTGCTGACATCCTTAAATTATTGTCTTGTAATTTACAGCGTTGCCAGGGAGCCTAATTTAAAGGAATGGACCTCTAGGGCTGAATTCTGCGACATGTTACTTGAACCAGTAGGTCTTAGCAAATTTCAATTCACATATTTAGCAATATCTACTTGAGCTTTATGTACTAAGTTGTGAATTGCAGGTTCGAATTGCCGTTGTTGGGAAGTATACAGGGCTTTCAGATTCCTACCTTTCTTTGCTAAAGGTTCGCTTATATCTATCATATCCTTTTTAAAGCTTAGAATTACCGTTTCTGTGGGAAGTTTCTCCCTGAGGTTGCTGCTGCTCTGCTTTACTTTGAATAATAGATGTCAGACTTTGAACTAAACAGCCTGTATCTAACCACTCAACTACCTTTCGTAAAACACTGAATTTGTTATAGACGCATTGCATGTCTTTGGATTTCTGCTGTCTTCCTTGTGCTGTTACTTGGTGAATTAGTTTTACAATATTTCTTTCTTCATGCACGCAAACTTGAGTTGAAGTGCGTCAAAGGGAGTCCTAGAAATGTGAGACATATTCTGCAACAATGTTAGCTCTATCTGTCATGAAGCTTTTCGTCATTCATATTCTGCAACAATGTTATGCGAATGAAACATGCATTTATATCCACAATAAAGATATTATTATGGTGTTTTCCTGGTGATAAAAGTTATTTTACCGCTGGCAGGCTCTTTTGCATGCATCTGTTTCTCTCCGCAAGAAACTTGTTGTGGATTGGGTTCCAGCTAGCGATATTGAGGATGAAACTGCAAGAGAGGTTAGTAATTCGGAGTAACTGATATCGTATAGACTAATCTTTATGCATTGTTTCACTTCTTGACTTTAATGCTCCTCGTGCAGAATCCTGATGCATATAAGGCTGCATGGAAGTTGTTAAAGGTTTGTATTGCTAATGGTCAGATGCTTGAAGCTAATTTTCATTTTTAATACTAGAAACATATAAGCTCTCAAAGTTCTGCTTACTTTCTTTCGTAGCCGTCTGACTAGCCTATGTCTGCAGGGTGCAGATGGTGTTCTTGTCCCAGGAGGGTTTGGTGACAGAGGTGTGGAAGGGAAAATTCTTGCAGCCAAGTATGCGCGAGAGAACGGAATTCCATTCCTTGGAATCTGTCTGGGAATGCAAATTGCAGTCATTGAGTTTGCACGATCTATCCTCGGCCTGCAAGATGCTAACAGCACGGAATTTGATCCTGAAACCAAGAGTCCCTGCGTTGTATTCATGCCCGAGGTTTTATATTGTCCCCTCAATTTTGAACTACATAGCCAACTGGTCGTCGGCGTTTTCCAGTTTAGTCTGACATTTTTCCTCATCAACAGGGCTCAAAAACCCACTTGGGAGGCACCATGCGTCTTGGGTCAAGGAGGACATATTTCCAAGTCATGGACTCCAAATCAGCGAAATTGTAAGTAATTGAGTGGCTTGAAAACAGATATTGATATCGCGGTGCCTCTATTCATGTAAATGATAAATTTTGATGATGTAGAAGCCTGTTTTTCATATTGCCAGACTGAACTTTGCGAGAAGAAACTTGTGCTTACAACATAGTTAGTTACCGTAAACCAACCTGAAATATTTATGCAACAAGTAGATCAATACTGTTTACTTGTGAATATCCGAGATTGGCTAAACCCTGAATTCTGGATTCTGTCAGGTATGGTAATAGAGGTTTTGTTGATGAGAGACATCGTCATAGATACGAGGTATGAGGCGTCAAGAACTCAAGATGCATATCTTTTCCATGTATGTAGATAGTTACTCGAGAAATGATACAAAAAGTCTTATTTGTGCAGGTGAATCCTGATATGGTATCATCCCTGGAAGATGCTGGGCTCTCATTCACCGGCAAGGATGAAACTGGCCAACGCATGGAGGTATGGGGTTCTGGACTTGCAAACTTCTGTTCTCCATTTTTCAAATTGCTTTAGGATCAATAGTTCCCTACAGTTATTCTAAGTTAAATTTGGCTCATTGACAGATAGTTGAGCTGCCTAGTCATCCTTACTATATTGGTACTCAATTCCACCCTGAATTCAAGTCAAGACCAGGGAAACCTTCTGCACTATTCTTAGGTTCATCTCTCACTCTTCTCCATATTGCAAGTCTAGTATTTTTTTCTTATCTCGAAGAAAAACTACTCTCTTTTTTTTAATGTCTTGACATTGACATTTGATAATCAAACTTTCGAATTGAAGGCCTGATAGCAGCAGCATGTGGCCAGCTAGATCCTCTCCTACACGCTCACAAGATTCCCTATGGAATGGCCAAAAAAATAAGCCTCTACCAGAATGGAAATGCAACCAAGTTCGCAAAAATACCGGCAGACGGTATATACAGCAATTGCAATGGTGTGCATGCCTAAACTCCGGTCCTGCCCTTTATTAGAGGATCTATTTTTTTTTTCTTGAGTGATACTTGTTCCCATGATGCTCTAGTAGTATCTTAGGATTTGCTTTGTACAGTAAGTTGAGTATTTGGTAGGAGTTAGCTTTGAGAGGAATGGCAGGGAAAACAGAGCTTGATCCTGGTCTTTTAAACAGGAAAGCCTGTTGTAATTTACAGTTGTACCATACTTTATAAGCCTTCTGGCTAAGATGGTGTTTTAACTGCAATGAAAATCTCTCTAGTTTGCCTAGATTGCTGCCAGGATGCTGGTTTTAACCTTATGCAGACTGAATAGGCTCTGGAAAATTCATGGAGGTGCCCTGTTCCAGACTGGTTATCCCTCCTTCCTTCAAAACCAGTCAGTAAATAGAGCACGGGTTAAGCTTAGGGTTTTAATCTGAGAGAAGCATGGAGACCAGGATGCATGGATAATGGAAGGAGTAAATGGACACCGTCCCTACTCTCTTTCCACGGATGCACAAGTTCGGCAATGTTTTGATCGTGTATAAATGGTGGGAAATACAGCGGTGATGTTCTTTTGAGAATTCTGAATACACACATACTAGAATATTTCAGTTACACATGCTAGTGCAATCAACAGTTAGAGAAAAAAACTAATGACAAACCCTAAGTAGATTAGGGCAGGGAGATACAAATACAAAGAACAATATTTGTAGGCAAATCAAACTGATACGCTGGAAGAATTGTTCTGCAAAAAGAAATCATAAAATAAGATGTATCCTTCTATTAAATATCCATGGATTGATAAGAAGTTTTCTCCCCTGTGGATAAGGACTTCTTATTCAAGGAAAACATGAAGATGAAAAGGGAAAGAACTTGGTACCATCACTGAAACTGCGATATACAATGGCAACAAAGAACAGTCATTTCAGAAATCTATTGGCAACTAGTGTTTGACATAAAAGATAATGGGCACAATATCTCCTCAAGAAACCATCCAGAGATGCTCCACAATATGAAACACGATGAGACTACATCTCCTGACTGTAAGAGAATAGTTGATTGAAGAGAAGTACGAGATGAAAGGAAGGAAAAAATGCAAAAAATTGTGTTAAAAATATCATGGTACACTCGTGGTTAGCTTAAGATCTTTCATTTGAATGGCTGATTGAGAGGTATTCAAATCTGACTGTATAGTTTCTCAACAAACTGGTTTGGCTGCAATATAAACCTGCTAAGAAAAAAATCTCCATCACGGAAGAGGGCTGCAAGGCCTCCATTTGCTAACAGTTGCACTCAAATGGTCTGGGACCATAGCAGACCATGAGGTCAAATCAGGCAAGGGTCCCGTCAATGCAAGATAATTTGCACCTTCACTCTCTGGAACTCTCTTCCAGCTTAGCTGAGCAATCAAATTTCAATCAAACTGTAAACTTATTGTTGTCTTTAAGAACACTAACTTGGCAAATGCCAGTTCATATAGAAACTTTGGGGCAATTAGGCAAGCATTTAAGCACACCTAACAATTGATTCCACATCTTGTTTAATTACTGAACAAGGAATCTTAATGACGTATCCTGCAGCAATTTATGTGGGAAATTCAGCTTGAAAGCAATGGAGTCCAATTTTCAAGTCTAAATTAAATAATGCTTTTTCACTGTTTCAAAGGCAAAACAATGACATCACACATTGTTCAAACAGCCTAGTTTTTTGCAATGTTTGGACTTTGGAGGACAGATGAGTACTTTTTTTTTAATGTTCAAAGCATAGAAAAATACAGCTCTCCACTAGTAGTAGCTTGAATCTGGAAAACCAAAAAATAGTTCAGACAGGTTTCAATATGTTGACCAGTTTTCAACCATTATAAAAAATCAGGCATGTGTAGGAGGGTTTAATTTTACTGAAGGATAAAGTACATACACAACCTTGAGATATATGTAACTACACTAACTACTGGTTTTGTTTTTGAAGTCCCAACCATTTATACTCCCTTCATTTCAATGTAGGAAAGCAACCCTCACTCCCATAACCACTACCAAAACAAAATGAAGAATTCCTAGTTGTCTTCAGTTAAAATATGATGAATCAGAAAAAATGCAATTGTATCAAATGTTGGTAAAGTAAATGCCATACTTGTCCAGGAAATGCTTCACACAAAGCCTTGATGGTTTGATTTTCAACCCAAGCATTATCAACTGATTTAGTACTTCTCTCATTTATAGCATCTGATTCTTCAATGCCTCCACAGTTCACCATAAGGCGACCATTAGGTATCAATCTACCCTTCATTTCCAACCAAGTTGCTACCTGTCAAACACAATTACCGTGTTTAGATATGTAAAACTGTTATACATAAGCACTAACAAAGGAGAAAAAAATAGTGGCAAGATCAAGGGATATATAGATTTATGTTTCTAAAGAAAGCTCACATTTGAATTATAGAAATCATAGTACTATACCCTAAATCAAGGAGGGTTACACCCTCTAACTTGCACTCAGTGATAACATGTAAATGCATATTAATAGACTAGAGATCTTTGCTAGTGAAAAAGCCAATATTTGTAACCATCAGACCATGAAGTCCTGGAATTATGCTTTTGTAAGTTCTTTCACGTTATGGCAGAAACACTTCAAGCTGAGTTTAGCATCCTTTTCAGATATGGAAACTTGTAACAATTTAACCTTCATATTTCTAGATGGATAAGAGAAGCACAAACAAAATGCAATGGACCAACAGAACATTGGTGCTCCCTGCTACCTCATGGCCAACGCTTCCAACTTTCAGTCAAACATACATCTACCATCCACCACTGCAAAAAGTTCTGGCCACTGCCCTTTAATTTTTCTAGCAGTCCCCTAAATGGTTCTCAACCAAAGTCGTTTTTTAATATTCTTGGGCATGATTCCTGTTCTGGAGGGATTACAAAGGACTCCTGTGGTTCTTGTCCTTAAGAAGTTAAACATGCAATTGGAGAAAAATTCAATGATCTTTAGATTCTTGCTTAAGGCAAGCAACAAATTTTATGCCCTGGAAAGGAGGAAGCAAGTGCTAGCAATTAACATTTGGTCAAGCCTGTGATTGATACTGAAAAAACTTAGACATTAACTAGTTGACGTCTGCCATACAAATCCTATTAAAAACTCACACTCCATGGGCTTCCTCTTGTCTCTTGCAGTGTCATAAACTCATACCATAAACATGCATATGTTCTTCAAAGATATGGGGGCCCGGGGGGGGGGGGGGATTTATTCTAGCTTCCTTCTTTTATATGCATATAAAAAATCCTGCTTACAAGTGTTTTTATAGCTTCTTACAACTAACCAAATTTAAGGCTGTAGAGACTCGAGTGCCTCACATTAAATTATCAGAAATTGTTGTGCTTATATGAGACAACGACTTCATTAAGAGTGATAATTTGACAGGCAACTAAACTTAAAGAATCAGGTAACAAGCCACAAAACTAGCCACTGATAGTATAAGAAACAAAAACATTTGGAACATACCTCTTGTAACTGTGGCAAAACCTTCCCCCCATAGAACAGGTCAATGACAATGCCTGAAAAAATATTGATGCCATATATTAGTGAAAAGAGGAAGAAACCAAAAGCTTGAACAAAGCAAACAATACAAATTTACAGAACAAAAGTGAATTAATGGCAAAGACTAACTAATATACAAGTGGATCTAATAAAAAGAAATGCTACATATCAAACTTTAGCAGAGAGGAATGTTATTTGGGCATGAACAGTCAAGCAGGACTTGTGTTTCCCTCCTAAATATATCATAACAGGGTGTTTTCTTCCAGCTTGCTACAGCAACCATACCTCAATACCTGCCTCCACTTCTCAAAACCTACCCATGATTACCCCAAGGGGGCTTGCTTGCAAGAAAGAATACTTAATCATACCAATGACCAAACATCCATACAGTAAAATCAGAAAATGAGCAAATCCTGCATGCGTGCTCTAAACCAAAATAGACAGGTCATTATCCTCCTCACCAGCATATTTTCTACCATCATCTTCCAAGGAACATAGGGCATCACCAACAACAACATGAAGTATGCCACCAGCTTGAGTTTGCTTCTCAAGATCCGATAGCCCAAAATAATCTCTTGCTTTATTGATCAACTAATGCAAAAAGATCCATTTCAGTAAGGAGGCAATCACTATTAAATGGAAAGGGACCAAAGAGTTTTGCAACTGCAAACATCATTGCACAAACAATAAACAAATTCCCAATTAGCCTCATTTTTTGCTCAGAAAATAATCTGCAGGAAATTAAGCCAATGCAGTTAGAAAGGGTTGGCTGAAAATATTTTCTATTGACAGCAGAAATCCACCAAAAATTTAAAAGCAGAAAATTTCCTTAGTCCATAATTTGACAATAACCGAGTCTATTGTTAGAAGGTTTTTGGTGCGAGTCATTATTTGCAGCACTTCAGATTAGTCCATGAATTTACTTTGATTTTTTTTTTCCTGAATAACATGCAAGAACTAAGAAGATAACCAAGGTTTCTCATTGAGAACATGGGCGTCTGTGTCAATACAAGCAACTAGGGAATCCACTGACATTGACTTGGCCCTAAATCTCAATGCTGAATCATAAGCAACTTCCTGTATTCTCTAACTATATTTGGCACAGTAAAAATCTCCATGAGAACAAAGTGAACATTAGTCCAACAGAAGTAAAAGAAAAATGTTTGAAGGGGCTATGCTTAAAAAGGTAAAAAAGGCAAATTGGGATGGAAAAGAAAAAAGGGCAATCAAATTTAAATCCATCATTGCCCTTACAATTTCATCTATTTCCCAACCTTCAAGCTGCAATGATGGCCACACATCAAGCATCAAATGCGCAGCTGTACCACCACCCTGGACAATTAGAAAAGTTCACTGTACATGCGAACTCATTGATTTGATAAATATAATCATACGTTCACGAAGATAAACACGCTACAGGGAGATGAAATTAACTACCAGGCCAAATATTGCAACGGGACCTTGTGGAATAATAGCTGGCAAACTAGCAAATTCATCCTGCATAACGAATGGAGCTGATTAATTAGGTAAAAATTAAAACTGATGTATATTTTAATTTTCACTGTTCAAAATCAAAATGGACAGACAAAGACATGAATTGCTGGTTTTATTAAATAACAAAAACTAGAAAGGAAGGAAGCTTAACATAGCAATACATACCCAATATGAACGAGTCCATTTCTGACCATCCTTGTAAAGAAGGCTATGAACATTATCTGTATAATCAATGATCATCATCATACGTTAAAGAACAAGAAAAGCACCCCCTCCCCCCAAAAAAAGAAGAAAAAGAAAAGAAAGGTGGATGAGGAGGAAATTACGAGTGGAGTCGAGGAGCAGCATCCTGGTTTTAGGAGTGTCAACGATTAGAATGTCATTGTACTGACTTTTCACTGCTGTCAATACCTTATACTCTTCTTCCTGCTCTACTTTATTAGAATCAGAAGAAGAACCCTGGACCTGAAGAGTAGTAGTGGTATGAGCATTTGGTTTTTGTGTAAGACGGGAACAAGTTAACGAGAGAGGAATAGGAAACGACAGCGCATTTGTAGTTCTAGAGGTACAACACCGCCGATGTGTCTGAGAGTAAATGATTCTTGTTGGGCTTGATGACGGTGACCATGTCAGCAAGGGATTTGTTGCAGAAAACAACGATATCATTTTTACTAGAACCAGTACTGGTTTTTTCAAAGAATGCCCTTTTTTCTTGCGTTTCGTGATAAGATTTTTTTTTATCATGATTTCTTAACACAAACAAACCTTTGCTTTTAGTCCCTCTACTTTTTTTCTTTCGATTCTCCAATCCCTCGTCTTTTTTTTTCTCTCAACTTTCTTTTCCATTTCCGAGCCCGAGTTGAAGGATAAGAAAACTGTTAAAAAATGGATATCGATGTCTATGGCAGTTGATTGTGTTCCCGTCTCTCCAAATCAGATGGTGTAAATTTAAGTCATGAAAGAAGAAAGACGAGAGGTACACCTCCCTTCCTTCCTCGGATGTCTTTCTGTCCATCCAAACAACCGACTTCTCTCTCTGTCAAACCTCATCCCTCCCTACTTTTCTTCTCGAGGATCGTTTTCCAAGGAAAAAAAATTATCCAAAGCATGTAGCCATCCTCGCCAAGTTCATTAAAAATTATCCCAAGCATGTTGCCATCCTCGCCAAGTTCATTCAGCTCGGAGAAATTTATCACCAAAACATGAGAACACTTGTAGAAATTTGTAACTGCTTCAAGATATGCTAACAAGGTACATTTATTCCAATAAAAGCCTATAGTTTAATGGACACTCGTGCATTTTGATCTTAAGTTGGCGTATCGCTTTGAAAGCAAGGGAATTTTTTTTTTATCAAGAACCATAACTATACTCACCATCCATTTCATCTTTCTATTTAGTTCGCGTCTTCTCAAAAGCCCATTGTTGCAATCGATTCTCTGTTCATTGAATGGGTTAAGGATCCAAGGACAATGGCATCCGCTTGAATTTGAGAAGAAAGACAGCCAATGAATGGGTCTTCGATCAATAGGGTACAAAAAATCTACACCAACATTCTTCTCAGGCACCTGCAAGATATTTAAGTGAATTTCCATCACTTGATTATCAAGGAATTGGTAGTTTAAATAAGTTCATGTTCTGACAAATAATCCAATATTAAAACTATAAATTTTCTCTGTACAAATTTCAACTGACCACAGTTCTGCAGAGACAGTTCCCGGAAAAATACGCGTGAAAGTTAAATAAAATGAATGTTCTAGGCTTATGCCCCATGTATGCAGGGAAAAGGAAGTTGATTTTCAGATTTCTGCGTTCAGAAATCTGAAAGCTTGCTTGTCTCCGCAGGATTCCCATTGCCTGGTATACATTATTTAGAGTGGCATCTGCAATCTCTGCAGCTTAACCGGCACCTTCCTGCAACACTATCCAGAAAAAAGCTGCATATGAAGAGACTGTTTTACTAATAAACAATACATATGAATAGCAGTAGTACTCATAATCATTTCTTCTTCTTGGCTTCACAAACTGCCAGGATTTGCAACATAACTTTAGATCTACTATCCGTGATTAAATAAATACAAGCCACCTCAGAATAAAATACAGAAAGGCAGAGAAATGACTTCTTCATACTCTCTGTTCTCTAAAGCACATCATGGCAATGACTTCACTGATTTGTGTAGGCAAACTATGGCAGTTCAGACCAAAATCCAAGTGAAAAAGGGAAAGCAACAGATTTCCATGAAACTCCAATCAGTGGCACTGGTACAGGCAAACATTTAAAATTACACAACAATAATCTCTGGTTTCTAAGACGATCTATGTAACTATGCACAACATCTTTTTTCACTGTTCCTGACCCTACTGAAAGAGAGAGAGGCATATATACAGGTAGAAACCTGAATGGGATGTAGATGTTCACTCAAGGCATCTGCTAGGAGAGGTTTGAAGAAGCCCGAATTCAAACCCTGGCATTCCTTTGCTGCATCCTACAATAATTGTTCAACAGACATGGTCAGAGTGGAACATCATAAGCCCTCACAAATGACCATAATTATAAGATCAATCATTTCCTCAAAAGACAGTTGCCAACAGTCTTCTATCCCAAGATTAAAGAAAGATTTAAACATAAAATACACCGTCAAAGAATTACAAATAGGCATAAAGCAAGGCAACCTGTCAAAGCAAACATGTGAATTACATACAATACTTCTTTTGTCTTGCCTGAAACGAGCTGATATACAGAGAGAAGATTGCTGCATTCAGGCCTTTCAGGATTATCAAATTCAAGGCTGCATGAATTGCGAAAGGAAAAACACAAGATGCGAGAGACCTTAAGATACTATACACTAGAAAATATTCTTGGATCAATAGATATGGAAACGAGGGAGAAAACTGTCATGATTTTCTAGATGGATCAAGGATCAACCCTGAAGATGAATGTTTTGCAACGATTGATCTTGTTTGCAATCACCTCCAAGACAAAAATCACAATCGTCACTTCAGCTCTCAATGAGATTATGATCGTACCTTGTAGCGTTTACAGTAACAAGTCCGCAAGGAATGTACCGTGGTGATAAAGGACATGACATCTACGTTTTGAGTTCGAGTCAGAACGTGTATTTTTTATAAAAACTTGAAATAACCGAGATTTTACGTACTTATCTGATTTACAAAATATATTTTTCAGAGAATAGTTTTCCCAAATAACAAAAAAAAATTTACAGTAACAATCATCCATTATATTTAATTACATGCTGTGACAATTACTTTTGTTTTCACCACTTCAGAAACACCTCCCTTACCATTATTGCTACCTTCTAAGCTAAACACGGGCTAATTATCTGTAGATCCCGTATAATATTTTGTTGAGTTGTTTTTATAAAATATTTTTTTATTTAAAAATATATTAAAATAATATTTTTTTAAAAAATTAATTTTTATATTAACACATAAAAATAATCTATACTAAAAAAAAACTAATTAAAAAAATCATTTTTTATTAAAAAAAAATCAAGCGCGAGGGGCGTTAATAGCATATGGATGGAAGTGTAATATTGTGTATTATCAATTATATGTGGGGTAAATTTGATGAAATCAAAGGTTTAGATACTCAATTGATAATGGGGTTATGCATTAGGGGCTAAATTCGAGATTCCTTTTTCTTTTTCTTCCAGCCTTACCCTATAATGGTAATTGCAAGGAATGACTTTACTTGAGCCATTATCTGCTTGAGAGCAGCCATTCCTTGTTCTCCCTCTCCATATCCCCCTTCCAAGAGCCATGTCCTTCACCGCATCCACCAACCTCGTTACCAACGCTCCTCTCAACACAACCATCTTCTCCTCCCGCAGAAAACAACGCGCCACTGTCAATCCACGCGCTTCCTCCATCAAATGTGATATCATTTCCCCTCCCTCTTTCCCTTCACCACAAAACCCTAAACCCCACTCCAACTCCAAACAACAAAAACGCCAAAATTCCCTCCTTAAAGCCCTCACCTTCTCCGGCACCGCCGCTGTCGCCACTGTCTTCCTCCGCTTCACTCCGGTCATCGACAGCGGCGGTGGAGACTGGTTCGGAGGAGGCAGTTGGTTAGGCGGCGGAGGTGGTGGCGGCGGCGGCGGAGACGGAGGATCAGGAGGAGAGTTCTGGAAGAACCTGTTTTCTGTGGCTTCGGCGAATGCCGATGAGTCACAATCACAAGATTGGGACTCGCATGGATTACCGGCAAACATTGTTGTTCAATTAAACAAGCTTAGCGGTTTCAAAAAATACAAACTATCAGAAATTCTATTTTTCGACCGGCGAAGATGGACCACTGTAGGCACGGAAGACTCTTTTTTCGAGATGGTGTCACTCCGTCCGGGCGGAGTGTACACGAAAGCTCAGTTACAAAAGGAACTTGAAAGTCTAGCTACTTGCGGAATGTTCGAGAAAGTGGACATGGAAGGGAAGACAAATCCGGATGGAACTATAGGGATCACTATTTCCTTTACTGAAAGTACATGGCAATCAGCTGACAAGTTTAGGTGCATTAATGTTGGGTTAATGCAGCAATCGAAACCGATTGAAATGGATCCAGATATGACTGATAAGGAGAAGTTGGAGTATTATAGGAGTCAGGAGAAGGATTATAGGAGGAGGATTGAAAAGGCAAGGCCGTGTTTGTTGCCTACGCAGGTGCATAGGGAGGTTTTGCAGACGTTGAGGGAGCAAGGGAAGGTTAGTGCTCGGTTGCTGCAGAAGATTAGGGATAGGGTGCAGAAATGGTATCATGATGAAGGTTATGCTTGTGCTCAAGTTGTGAATTTTGGGAATTTGAATACTAAGGAAGTGGTTTGTGAGGTTGTGGAAGGGGATATTACTCAATTGGTTATTCAGTATCAGGATAAGTTAGGGAATGTTGTTGAAGGGAACACACAACTTCCTGTTGTCAAGAGAGAGTTGCCCAAACAGGTTAATTGAAACAGGCTTTACTTCTTTTTTTCCTCTAAATTTGTTTATTCTACATGCCTATTATGATATATAATTGGCACGGTGCTGATTGATCGTCTATGTGAATGACTCATTGAGTTAACGGCACAATCTAGTCTGTAGTCTTTGGTTAGTTTTTGTTTTTCTGTGTTCAGGAGTTGCTGCCGAAATTTAAGTAGAAGGAGCATGAGTACATGATTACATCAAATCAGGTCTCTCGATACTAGTAAAACGTGAACAGAAAAGATTTCTTTTGCTCATCTTAGGATTGAGATATTAAGCACTTATGTCTAATGCATGGTGTTGGTGATGATTTTGATTTGCTTGACTGATTTTGCTTAGATATGATTGAATGCTGAAAAGCATACGAGTATTAATCTAGATCAACATGTATGCTTTAATTAATGTGTACAGCCAGCCAAAAAGCAGATGATTGGATATAATCAAAGATTGTGTTTCACTCTCTTTGCGTGTGATATGAACATGGTGTTGTACTTTGATTGTGAATACTGGTGAATACTAGGTTATATATATAGCATGCATATTATTCTGTTGTTGTCTTTTAGTTTTATGCTGGAACTCCTAAGCAGAATCTGATATAAGATGCTCACCCTCTTTGTTGATGTTTTCTTCACTATTCAAATGAAGATACCTATACTGCCTACTATTTAAAAGCTTAAACACCTCAAGGTGTACTTGGCATTGAAGTTTTTCTTCAGATCTTTATTTCACTGGTGATAGAAACCAGCTGCTTTTCCAAAAATTGTCTCCATATTATGGACAAAAAGCAGTGAAAAGACAGGGTCTTAAATTATATTTTCATGTGATGAATAACTCTTCAACAATCTATTATGATCCTCACACATAGGAACTCTAGAATCCGTGCCTCCTTGTGATCTGCTGCATTACCTGTTATGATATTAATAGTTAATGGCATTGTGTGGTGAAATAGATAAAGGATAATCCTTCATGATTCTGCTCTTCCGTAGGCAATATCCCTGCTTTTATATTGTTGACTTTTTAAGATGATGAATGTTTTCTAATCGTTCATTTTGTAGGTTGATTTATTTTGTGTTTTTTAATCAACAGCTTCGACAAGGTCAAGTTTTTAACATTGAAGCTGGGAAACAAGCTTTGAGGAACATCAACTCCCTAGCCTTGTTCTCAAATATTGAAGTCAATCCAAGGCCAGATGAGAAGAATGAGGGTGGAATCATTGTTGAGATTAAGCTTAAAGAACTGGAGCCAAAATCCGCTGAAGTCAGTACAGAGTGGAGCATTGTTCCTGGACGTGGAGGACGCCCCACATTGGTATGTATGTACAGTTGTGTAATCTGAACTTGTTTGTAGTTATTAGAGTTATGAGGCTTCAATGCCAAACTTCCTGAATGCCATATCCCTCTCTCCAGGCTTCATTCCAGCCTGGTGGGACTGTTTCCTTTGAACATCGGAATATCAAAGGGCTGAATCGCTCCATTCTCGGTTCTATAACTACCAGCAATTTCTTCTCAGCTCAGGTAATTTCTCATGATACACATTTTCTTTTTCTCAATAAATCTCAGGAATGATGCACTACCAATTTATATGAGATTTTATAACTTAAACTGTACATGGATCTTTTCTCAGGATGATCTGTCTTTTAAGCTTGAGTATGTTCATCCATACTTGGATGGTGTATACAATCCACGAAACCGCACTCTCCGTGGAAGCTGCTTCAACAGCCGGAAACTGAGTCCAGTCTTTACTGGTGGGCCAGGAGTGGATGAAGTCCCTCCTATATGGGTTGACCGGGCTGGCATGAAAGCTAACATTACTGAGGTGACTGCTGCTCTTCTACATCCAAATCTAGCTGCTTGTGAACATCTTTAAGTTCAATAAAATGATTTCTTAATGAGTGCATATATGTTATGTGTTGAACAGAATTTTACCCGTCAGAGCAAATTCACCTATGGGATAGTGATGGAAGAGATAACAACACGCGATGAAAGTAGCCATATCTCTTCAAATGGTCAAAGAGTATTGCCAAGTGGAGGAATTAGTGCAGATGGACCTCCAACAACCCTCAGTGGCACTGGCATTGACCGGATGGCATTTTTGCAGGCAAACATCACACGTGACAACACCATGTTTGTAAATGGAACTGTGGTTGGTGATAGGAATGTATTCCAGGTCAGAGAATCTTCTTTTAATTTTAGGGTTGTTTAGGGAACCACAACAGTTCTATTGTGAATGGTGGAGCCAGTTCTAAAATATCATGGTTAGGTTACTCATTTTTCTAACCAGAAATGTATATGATATGATGATCTAACTAGTTGAAGAACATTCCATTTTGCTTTCTAGGATTGATTGAGAACAAACTTGCCCCAGTCCTGTTCTTTGAGTTGCCAAAGACCCTTATTTATTTTGTATAGAGCCTGCCTGCTTGGTTTTTGAACTTGTTGGATATTTTATGGTTTGATTTAATCATATGGGGTCATGCAAATTTGGGGATGACAGTGCACACTAGGTTTTTCCTCTTGTACAAGAACATATGGCACTCATTTGTGTGATTTTCATATGTAACCTCTTCACAGCCGGGGTAACCTACATATTTTATGTATGATTTGCAGGTGGACCAAGGCCTTGGCATTGGCAGCAAGTTTCCTTTCTTCAACCGTCACCAGCTGACATTGACCCGATTTATCCAGTTGAAGGAGGTGGAGGAAGGTGCTGGTAAACCACCACCACCTGTACTAGTCCTTAATGGCCATTATGGTGGTTGTGTTGGAGACCTTCCGAGTTATGATGCTTTTACCCTTGGGGGACCTTATTCTGTGAGGGGTTACAACATGGGTGAGCTGGGAGCAGCCAGAAACATTCTTGAGGTGAGAATCACTGTAGACAACAATTTAGCTAGGGTCAAGCTGAAATGTGTTTTATGTTGTTCGTCATTGGTGTTTCTTCAAAAAATGGAACCTTTGCAAGAACTAATTTTTTATGGATGGAAAATATGTTTGTTCCCATAACTCATATTTGTGGACTTGCAGTTAGATATCTGATCTGTCTTTTCAATTTTGTTTCCAGCTCGGAGCAGAGATACGCATTCCCGTGAGAAATACACATGTTTATGCATTTGCAGAGCATGGCAATGATCTAGGAACTTCCAAGGATGTGAAGGGGAACCCAACAGAGGTTTACAGGCGAATGGGTCATGGTTCATCTTATGGAGTTGGTGTCAAGCTGGGTTTAGTTCGAGCTGAGTATGCTGTTGATCATAACACTGGCACCGGTTCAGTGTTCTTCCGGTTTGGGGAGAGATACTGAAAGCTCGATTGGCAATTTAGGTTTGCTTAGTACATTTCGGCCATCGGATTTTTGGAATAACTGCCAGAGTTTTTGATACTCTGAAATCTTGTGAGATATTTAGGAGTAGATAGATTATTCAATTCGAACTGGTTCTTGTGGAGTCAGTTTTTGGGATTCGTATCCCTTATATCTGGCTCTGCAGGAGCTGAGAGATCCTGAGAAAACTGTGATGTCCTTGGTATCTGGCTTGTGTGCTCAAAAGACCTTTTACTTTGCTGAGCATGTACTCTTTGTTGTGCAAAATCCCAAAGTAATTTTCTCATAAAGTGACTTTTATCTCTGTTGTTTGATTTGTTGTCTCTTCTTGGGCTTCGAAACCCTTCACGTTAGTTTTCTTTATATTGCTCGTGATTGACCCAGTTCTCTTGTTGGGTTTTTGTCCTTTTTCTGTCGAGAAAAATGTTTTTGTCCCCTCCGTCTTTATTACTGTTGCTAATTACTTTACTAATTATAATTATTAATTATTACATTATTACTTAGATAAACTAAAAAACGTGGCTTTTGAACAGTAACAATCACCATTTCCATAAACTCGAATACCCTGTTTCTGAGTTTTGATTTTTCGCAATTTTATCCCTCCAAGTTATATTGAAGAATATATAAATAAAACAATTAGAATTAAAATTGAACATAAAATAAATTACAGTTCAAAAAAATCCAATCTTGGTGTTGGTGGATAGTTTTGCATGTCAGAAAAAATAAATCATAATACATGAATTTTGTTTTGGATTTTTGAACTTCCTGCAATGTTCCAATATGGATCGTCCTTTCTAGGGTTTTTTACATCCAAATAATTTCTCCATATAGCTACATCATTCCATCTAAACTTAACCTTAACACTTCCGAGCCGAATAAAAAAGTTAATGTAAATCGAATCCATTTATATATTATCCTTTCTTGGCTTTTTAAAAGTCACCAGTCTAATTTAAGACATCAGATTCATAAAGATACTGCAAGAAACAAGGATGGCACTTCTGCCGTCAACATTTTGCTGTCCTCAGGTCAGAAGTTGGATGTTTTGCATCCATAACTGCTTCGAGATGTAACTGATGAGATCTTCAGAAGAAGTCAGCCCTGGAGTTTTTGAGATCTCACGATGAACTAACTATATCTGAGTGTTGTCTGGACTCTAGATTACAGAATGGTAGCCCCACTTGCCGCCTTCAACCTTCAATATCTCTAATTAAGGGTACAATGGCAGGCTGCATTTCCTTGCTATAAGCCCAATTCCCTTTTCAACTTAGCAAGAGTAGCTTCAATCTCATCAATGTTATCTTGGATGCTGCTACTCTTGTCATCTTCATTTTGAGCACCATTTCCCGTTCTCTTGGTGCTAGAACTGGAAAAAAAATCATCTTCTTGAAATCCATCATTTTTATTTCCTTCAAATTCTGTATCTGTTATGTTGAGCTCTTTCTCTAGGAATTCGACAAATTCTTCCCCTATTTCCTGCAGGGGGTGAAAATACAAGGTGAGGCTGTTTCCTCAGCAAGTCCTTTGCTTGGTGGATTATACAAATCTTTAGCGAAAAGTCCAAGCAAGCATGTGACAGTTAGCTTGTTCAAATAGATTTATTGTGTCTTGAAACTGCATGTGCAAAATTAAAAGCAACGTACTGCCAATTCTTCCCATAGGCTCTTGGGCTTCCCTTGATATGGAGCACTGGCTTCCCAATTCTGGAATTCTTCTTGCAGATCCCTAAAGAAGTCCCCTGTAACAATAATACCAGACTAGGTAACTACAGGTGAATTTTATAGGGTATGAGAAAAAGATTTGAAACAATTGAAAAAGGTTTGTGAGCATTGTCATGTGTCATAGGCAGTACAAGCTACCTATTGTTATCTGAAAATCCCTCATAAAATTACCTGCAGCATAAAGCGGTTTGTGTATAAGAACAACCAAACCTAATTCCTAATAAAAGATTGAAAATGACAGCATAAAAATTCAGAAAATCATTTCCCTGGTAATTTCCAAAATTACCCATCAAGGAATGCTGGGAAAAATAATCTGAAGTGCAGGCAGGGAAATTGCACGCATCACGAGATAATATTTCAAGGACACATCACCCATATAAAATACCCGCATAGGTGGCAAAAGAATGAGCTAATGCAAAGCAAGAAGCTCCGAAGTTTCTAACAAACTACAAGACAACATGCAGATGACAGAATCACAGCAGGAACCATTAACCACACTTGAAGCTCTGCTTCATTATCGGTTGGTCCAAGTGTCACAATATTGTTCGACCAATTTTCAATCAACCCTTTTCCAGTTAGATTGTTGGGAGAAATCAGGTTTGCTGATCATCCCATTACATAGTTCTGTAAGAACTAAAGCCCCACTAGGCGGCATGTCCCTCTGCTGGCATTACCCATGCAGCAGGTACAGCTATACAAGTATTGAAGCACAACATAGTAGCAGTAGTAGGCATAATGACCCCTAAATGACATGTAGAGAAGAGTAAATGGCCACAACAAGCAAATTTCTTGTGAGTAAAATAATCAAATAGATTTTTGTAGGTTTACAAGTTTTTACCAAGTCCATAAAAATCTTCTTCATCTTGGGTACTGCTGCTTTGTGTTTTCTGACCACTAGAGTATGAAAAACCAGATGAGTTTCCAGCATCATACTTTCTCCGAGATTCAGAATTCAGCAATGTGTTGTATGCGTGCTTAATCCTCATAAATTTCTCCTGAGCATTTGTCTGTACACAAGAAAAATGAGATATAGATAACTGATTATATAAACAAAGCACCATAGTTTGGAAAGGAAAACATTAAAAATAACAGATTTAGAACAGGATGATCTACCAATTAGTAATAGCAAAAGTGCAGAAACACACTGAGCAACATAAGCAAGGCAAACTCTAGATGAAGTTATATAAAATAGAAAGGCCACTACACAATTTGATCCAACCAAATCAAGATGCTTACAAGGACGTATGCATAGTCTATTAAGTGGCCATTCTTGAGATTCAAACAGCACAATTGAACTTGGCAGCCCGAGTCTTCTACCACACAAACAAACAAGTAAAAAACATGGGTGATAGCACTTTTGCAATGTCTCTTTGAAAAATATCCAATGCCTGTAGTAGGAGTATAACCACAAGAATATTGGTGTTAACTGTCATGAACCAAGAATTTCCCTTCCTATGATGCAGCTATGGAAGTTAGGAAGATACATCAAGCATGCAGCCAAATGGAAAGGTTTTGAGCGAGTATCATAATGGTAAACAAACCCAGGTAACCAATTCAAGGCTGGACTAGATGTGAGATAGAATTGGGGAATAAGTTATTGGACTAGATCATTTACTGCCAAAGTAAATGTAGTCTGACTGACACATAAAACATGCAAGAGAGAGTATATGTCAACCACACTTCAGAGAAGATCAATTTGTAAAGGTTGACAAAATTTATCTCCTCATGCATCTCATTTAGAGTAAAATTATGTGTAATCAAGAGCAATGCCAGCTTAAAGATTCATCTACATGAGAGATTACTGACAAGTATTCAGCAGCTTTTCCTGCTTCTGAACTGCAAGCTGGGTAGCTCGAGAACAATAAGAACACAACTGGTGCACCAAGTGTTCGTAAGAAAAGAGAAGCCAAAGAGATCTTAGGACTGAGTAACACAATAACTGCGTCCACTTTTCAAACCTTAAAAAGAAAACAGTTGTTTCCTTGATCTATGAATACATGGGCCAACTAAATAAAGTTTCTTCCTAGTTCCCAAAGACAGATGCTACATCACCTAGGGCTTAGTCTCAATATGTTACGGGAATGGCTACCCGTCTGCCTTGGAGAGCGATGAGTGATAACTCCATAAAAAAAAAATCAAGTCAACTTTCTTGTACCCATTTCAAAGCGTTGCATTAAACAACCCATGGAAGCAGATACCTAATAAGAATTCAAATCATAGCCAAGCTCTTGATTTTTTCTTTTATTTTACACAAATGATAATGAAGATTTAGTTGTCTGTATCTCTATGAGATAAATAAGAAGTGATGTGATTATTATTTCACAAAATTTGTTATATACCCCCATAATCTTCCTAATAGCCGTCTTCACAACAAAATAAAATTTCTATATCCAATGTTTTCCTTTCGGAATGAAGTGAGAACTCGAAGAAAAACTATGTCTGATATAAATCAAATCAATATCTTCAAGATTCGATTCAATTAAACATACAGGATCCATAATAAAACAGACTTAAATAGACTAGATTTGCCTAGTTAAATTCAAGGAGATTTAAGCTAATGCATAAAAAAATTTGGGTCAATCCAAAGTAACTGCACAGATAATTAAACAGAACTAGAGCTTAATAGCTGATTACCTCTTTATTAACATCAGGGTGATACTTTAAAGCAAGTTTCCTATAAGCTCTTTTGATTTCATCAGGAGGGGCAGAAGGAGAAACGCCTAAAACTTCATAAGGAGACTCTCTACGACTTGCTTTCAAAAGGGTATGACTGTATCTTCTCCTATTCTTGAAGATTGGAGCGAATACATTGGGTCCAAATAAAATAAGGCTAAAACCACCTCCATAGCTGTATCTGCAACTGGGTGTTGATAGTTTAGCTTTATTTTGTAGGTAAAGAAGAGATCTTGAAGACAGGCAAGGGAGACAGAAGAGGCTGTTGTGTGGTGTTGGACGGACGGTAAATCCATGCATATTCGTCAAGTATCAAAGTCGCAAACTTGGTGTCTTCTTGGTTGGTTACACCAGTGGCTAGGAAATTATCGACGAGACATGTCGTCTTCAGTTGGGATCGCATACAAAAAACTGAGAGATACACGTAAAAAAGGAGAGAGAAAATATATTTTTTAATCTATGTAAAATCATTCTTATATATTTTTTTACGGATCTCAAATTTATTTTTTTATTTTATGATTTTTTTTTTTACAAATGTATCAATAAAATAACAATTTATATTTACTTTTTAATTATTATATAAAAGTAAGTATCAGTAATTACTTCCTTGTCACTTTAAAATTTCTCAAAGATTATGTTAAAGTTTGAGTTGCAATATAATACTAGCTGATTGACTCATACTTTGTTGTTAGTTAGATAAAAACAAAATTTAACATAAATATATAAATATATAGATGTTGTTAATATTTTTTTTAACATTAAAAAAATTAATATATATATATATATTTAATAAAATAAATCAATAATCATATACATTAATAATATTAAAAAAAGCTGTAAATGCTACACTGCTAGTATAATTTTAACTAGTTTTTAATATAGTAAAATAATATATTAACGCTGTGAATACATTTTATTATATCGTTATATCGTTATTTTTTAATTAAAAAACATAAAAATACAATTTATATTTTAAAAAAATAAATTTAAAATTATATTAATCAATAAATTAAGAAAAAATTTGTTGATGTTAATTAAATATTAAAAACAAAAAGTAATTGTTCCTTGTCAATAAACCAGTTTCTCAACATAAAAACCTCTAAAATCATCAAAAAAATATAAAACCAAATTGATAAAATCTTTCTTAATCTTAATTTACCTTTTCAAATAAAATAAAAGGAAAATACATCTAAATAAAACTCGTTAACATAAAAATAAAAAATTTTTATTGCCAAAATATGAAGAACCAATAACCTTTTCTCTTCCCTCTTGTTTTTCTACAAGTTTCTCTTTTTTTAAAAAAAAAACTTTAGAGACTAAAATGTTATAGAAACAAGAATTATGATCAAAATTTTAAATTGTAAGACTAAAAGAACAAAAAAAAAAAGGTTAAGCGTTGTTGGATCCATTTTTTTATAGTGTGTATGAGCCTACCTTGATAGATTGGACAATTAATTATTTTTTTTTTTATTCTGGGCGGGCAATATATGACCCACCATAAATTTTTTTGACAAAAACATTTCAGTTGAGATGTTGTTTGAAGCTAATAACTAGATTTCAGTCACCATAATAGCTAGAAAAATCATGTTTTAACTTTTTTAAAACAAAAAAACTTGTTTTTCAATCTATTTTCAACCAAAAACACCTTAAAAAATATGATAAACTTATCAATGACTTTAAAAGACCAAAAACACCACACATAAAAATCAAAATCAACCTAAAATAAAAAATCATACCAAGTTCAAATTTGTTTTTTAAGGAATTTAAAGAAAAAAACACATAACATGAACTTTTCTCATCAAATAAAATTGTCTAACACAATTATCTATTGTTTTGGTTTTTTAAATTGGTGCCAAATGTATTTTTTTTTCTTTATCGCTGAAATTTGATGGATTCTCTATCTTCTCTTTCCAGTCAGGGATTGAAAAATTACAAAAATAAATTTTTGTATCAAAATTGAACTTGAAAAATATTAAGGTATCAAAATTGCATATTTCATATTATTTTTAAAGTCTGGAGATCAAAATGTATTTATTGTCGAAACTTATGGCATGTCACTCATATTTAATATCTTTTTCATTGTAGTTCTTTTTTTTCAACCCTTTCCTTCCCTTTCCTAAGAAATCACGTCCTTTAACTAGAATTACTTCGCTGGAAAAAAAATTGAGGATCAAAATGAATTTTTGGCACATGCACGTGGAGACCAATGCTATCAACAGTGATTTATGCGCGTGTTAATAGTTCCTTTCTCTACAGTAAAAAAAACCCACGCACAATATAATATCCAGCTCTTGTTCATTCCATATCTAATTCACTGTGAAGCAAGCCATGTCAAATTTCCTAGCTGCATGTTTCTCGTGAAGAGATTAATTATAACAACAACAATAACATTAACAGCTTGCATTGTGAAGAGATTAATTATGCTGCAAGGGGGGTTAACCTTTCAAGTTATATCCTGTTTGGGACTACATTTACACTGTAGTTTTAATCAAATTTGAATTATATTTTTGTTTTTTTATAAAATTAATTATTTTTTATGTTTTTAGATTAATATCAAAAATTATTTAAAAAAAAATAAAAAAATTATTATAATGTAATTCTAAATAAAAATATTTTAAAAATCAAAGTTATTAACCCAGTGATATCTGGGCCCATAAACGTATACGACGACAACGACAACGACAAGCTTTAATATTTTCATTCAAAACGACGTGGCATTAATCTGTTTGTTTCGTGGTGGATCCAGAAGGTGGGAGGGAGGCTCACGCGTCTTCTTGTAGGATTCTGATTCGGTGCAAAGCAATGGCAACAAGCTCTTTGGACGTTGGAGAATTGAATTGACCCCAAAAATAAAAATAAAACTTGAGAAGAAAAAGAAAATCCAGAGAAAGGAGAAGGAGAGAGAGATGGCTCTTAACCCACAATTGTTTCAAAACGGGATGCCCGTTCCTTTCGAGAACGAGTTGTTAGTGTTGGCCAGAGGCGGCGTCGATTTCGAGGTCGACAAAATCCCTGGGTTTGTTTTCTTTTCTTTCCTTCTTTCTTCCCCTTTAATTTTTTTTTAAATAATAAGCAATATAATCTCCAATTCTTACAACAAAGGGCAAAGTTACTGATATTTTATGGATCAGCCAATCACCAATTGTGTTTCTAATAGTTCAGCCCATATCTAATTTCTTATAAAAATTGTAATAATCTCTCTCGGCAAAGTGTTTGAAGCCAAATTTGTTTTGCAATTGCAAAAAAGTCTGATCTCTTATGACTCCGTTCTTATGAGGCATAGCCTTTCTGTTGTCTATCAGCATTCAGCCCAAGCGATGGTATGTTTGTTTTAGTGTTTAATCTCGAACTGAACTCTTTCTGCTTAAATGCAGATGTGGGAAACTTAAGTCTAAGGGAACCATCTACTTGTCAAATATTCGCATGGTCTTTGTTGCAGCCAAGCCCGTTGCAAATTTTTATGCTTTTGATATGCCTCTGGTAAGTGATGAATATTGGGACAGTATCGTCCCTGCATTGTTTTTCAAGTTCTAATGATAAAGTAGCAAAGGATCTTCGTGGTTGCTCTTCCTTCAAACTTTGGTTGTTAGAATCCTCTCATTCCTTTCTTTTTTCCTGCCCCTTTTAATCTTAATTCATAGATGGGATTAATGCATTGGCCTTCATGCTCTGGCTGGTGGGTATCACCAGGACAGTTTTTTCATGTTGATAAGAGATTAGCTGTTTAGTTTGGTCGTCAGCGGTGATTGGATTTTAAATGGCTTGGTCAATCTTGCAATTTTGTAACAAACAAATTTAGGCTGTGTTATTAATACCTAAAACGTGACGTTTTGAAGGTCACTTGTACGGATTTTGTAAGTGGAGCTAAGCTCCTGGCAGAGAAAGACGAAGCTGTTTGAAATTAGCAGCTAAGCAATTTGGTATCCTTATCTTTTCTATGTTTCTCACCCCTCACCCTCTAAACCTGTACAATTGGTAATTTCTTCTTGCTGAGTATATTTCCCTTCTCGGAAGTGAAAGCAAATATCATAAAAAAAAAAAAAAAAAAAACTTAAATTTTGGCTGATTCTAACAACCCTTCATTCATTTTTATTTCAAAAAATTTAAGGCCATGTTTACTTCTAAGCATGTAGATTCTTAGTTATCATTTTGAGGTCAGTTGTCCATGTATTTTTTGGGCTTTCTCGTGAGCCTTATTCTTAAGTTGCTTTGTTATGCAGCTTTTTGTCAATGGAGAAAAATTCAACCAGCCCATATTTCTCTGCAACAATATTTCTGGTTTTGTGGAACCTGTAAGTATAATAGTGAAAAAGGCTTTCAACTATCTGATCACCACTTATTTCTATATAAGCTGATCTTCTTGGTATGAAATTTCAGGTAGTTCCAGAGAATGAGAATAGGGCACTCTACTCCGCACACTCATTCAAGATTTTGTTCAAGGAAGGGGGCTGTGGAACCTTTGTTCCACTTTTTCTCAATTTGATCTCTTCAGTGAGACAATACAATCAACAAATGAACTCTGCACCAGTACCTCGTATAGATCCCCTGCAAGCAGCGAACACTCCAGTTGATGAAATGATGAGACATGCGTAAGTGACATAATACATCATGTAATTTTTGTTTGCGAGATTAAGGTCACTTTTTTATTATATTTTCTTATGTGTTTTGCAGATATGTTGATCCTAATGACCCAACAAGAATCTTCTTGCAACAGCCCACTCCACAGTCCGAGTTGAGGCGTCGCACATATCAACCATCCTCAGCTGAACGCACAATGTGATTTGTTTTCCAATATCCAAGCAAAAGACTCTGTATCCAAGCTAAATACAACTACTATACTGTGTCATTGTGCATAATCTATCATTTTATAAATGCTAAATTACTGTAAATCCTTGTATTTGTCTATGGTCATTATATTTGGAATTCTCACTCTACTGTTCCAGTTGACTGCATTTAATGTTTTTGAAGGCAGACCTAAGAGTGTAGAGATTTGCGATTTTCACTGCTGGTCAACTTGCCAGCTGAGAATATTCCATTTGATGGCTGCTGCCCTTTTCTATGGGTTGCTACATGCTTTTAAGTTGAAAATATTGATGGAGACTGGCAATACGGCAATATTCACGGCATTGTTATTATTTAAAATCACCTTTTTTCTGGTTTTGAGGAAGAGGGATGGGTATTTTTTATTGATTTTTCGTTTTTTTTTGCAAACGAGACAGTGTGGCTTTCAATTCTAGGTTGGGAAGTTTGATGGTCGTTACAGTTCTCTGCTTACATGGTGGCATTAACAGAACAAGTGATGCATAAATTATAGGAGAAGATTCAAATCATTTTTGGTTGGGTGACAGGAGCTGATTTGACCTGGGTGTCCCCTTTCGATGCATGCCTCTGCAGAATTGGTTTAGTCTATTTTGTCACTGCTGGAATTTTTCGAATGCTTTAGTCACCGGAGTGAATAAATTTGCATCTGAAATCACTATTAAGCTTTCAATGGTTACAATAGACGGCTAGATGTCTTGACGGGAAAAGCTATGAACACTGAACAACCATTCCAGCGTGGTCCATAGGACCTGCTGAAGTTTATAGCCTGCATTAGCCAGTTGTTGTAATTTCAACCTCAAAATAATGGAGGCCACTATACCCTATACCTTTGCTCCTGTTACTTCTTTCCGAGGAGCACATTGCAAGGCATCTTGCACTGAAGTTCTTCACCTTTGGAGGTATTTCTATCGAGGGCCAGGGACAAATTACATAAGTCGACAAATGTTGAAATCTCAGAAGCTGAAAACAAACCTTTCACTACCTCAAAAGGCCAAATTTGTAAGACAAGAAAAGGCTTCAGAGGAGGATATTGTAAGAAGATGCAGAAATTAATATGATAAACGGAGAGTGCTTCTCCTTAACCATAACTGATAAGCAGTCATGTAAAAGGAATCGTATCCCCTTGGCGTTGTATGCCAAACAAAGTGCCTCCTAACTTTGCAGAGATTATGATACATTCTCAGGTACATCTCTCTTTTTATAGACAACAATTTTGTTTTCAAGAAAGCAATATCTCGTTGATTGATGACAACGGAAAACTTGCTCCAGTCCAAGACATTAGCAAATGGAAGGTCGTAATAATTAGAAATTATAACTGGAATGCACCCGTAGTGTATGGCATCACTAACCCTTGCGGTGTTCACTTCATAACCTTTAACATGGAGGCAGAATTTACTCCTCTTAAACCCTTCTTCATAAGGGAATGTGGGGTTCCCGTTAAATATGTCAAATTGAGTATCGTTTCCCCACAAATTTACCAGCTGCTGCCGGACTTGAGAATTTTGGACGCGTCCAGCAAAGTAGACAAGTCTATGCCTGCAACGATAGGTGTTCACATCAAGATAGCAAACACTTCTGAAAATATAATACATCAAAGTTTGCAATAAGACAGAAAACGATATTCTTAAAAAATTTCTATACTTCTTGCTCGTGTAATTATTTTGGTTACGGGCATGTTTATGTTAAGGTTATTGAGCTTTTCGCACATATTTGTTTCTTGTTCTCTTCAAATTTGATACAGGCTTATTTCCTACACCTTGCTGTTGTCGGGTAAATTAGCCAATCTTGTGAGCATGAGTGGTAAAGGTATGCGGTATGCCCATACTTTAAATTTCCCCCTTTTTTAACATCATAAAACTTTCTCATGACCATGAAATAGAATTGCAAAAGAACTATTGCTAAAAGTAAAATTAGAAATGTCTTGGGCATTCATCCACAAACATAACAGAGGATTGAATACTATGAGGTATATACCTGGCATGTGGGGGATTCAAGGCAGTCTGATCCGTGCGAGGCCAAACTTGAGGGAGCCCCACATCTTTGTGGGAAAGATAGAATCTTTGAAAGTAACTAGAACAGCAAGTAAGCTGAATGGCATTGTTACGCAAACCATGATGCCTGGAGGGAGCCTCTCTCCCAACAGAATGGCAACAAACATAGAAATGATCAGCACCTCCTGAAGCATTCCAAAACCTGAAGCTGCTGCTAATGCTACTCGTGTATTGGGCAACAAATTGTGAGATTTTTGCCTCGGAGTGAACTCGAGGGTCATTTCTAAGGTCGTTTATTGAAAATGGGAGGAAAAAGAAATGGGCTTTCTCTGGGGTTGCAGTAAGCAGTGGGCTGTGAAGCAGGGACACCTTGAACATGTGTTCACTGAAGTAATTACCCAGTTTTGGATTGTTCAGTGGGTTCTCATGGGGTAGGAAAATATTAGCAAAAGGGCTGCTCCTGTTGAAGGTATCAGGGTACACAAAGATCTTTAGATGCCGCATCATTTCTTGAAAATCATCGGCAAACAGTTCCCAATTATGATATGGCCCTGTTTCCAATACGGAGTCCACGGTATTTGTTTGTGGTGGTGGTGGCGGTGGCGGAAAAAGGGTAGCCGCCTGTTGTGGGGCATTTAGAGATAGGTTTTGACGGTTGTGGTGGTGGTGGTGGTTTTGGATTGGATAGAAGGTGGTGCTTTGTGGGGCAACATGGGCTGTTAATGCAAGGGAAGCGTGGTGTTTGTAAAACCCAAAAAGAGCAATGCCAGAAGAGGACAGTAACGCTGCTAACACAAGCATTCCCAGTAATCGCTTCTGCTGCATTTTAGGTGGCCTTTTCATCTTCATCCTCCTTTCTCTATTTTTTTGGAGACAGTGGTAAGTGTTGAGAGAGAAGTACGGGTTTATATGGACAGTTCATGCATAATAAAGGCAAATTATTATATATATGTATGTATGTATGTATGTATAGCATTAAATTAACAGTGGAGCCAAGGAAAGGAGAGGACGACAAACCCGATGACTGACTAAAGTATACTCAGTAACTAGAGTTGGGTAGAGTAGAAACAGCCTTTGAACCTTTGGAATTTTTCGGCCTTCTAATACCGGCGAGGCGGCGAGAGCGCCGAGCATAGAAATCATTCAGCGTGGCACTTCTGCGGCGTTTATGGCTAGCTGGCTAGCTTTTACTGATAGATGGCAGTAGAAAATATGGGACTGGGCTTGTAGCATCTCATACTTCGTTTCATCAACAACAATTTTTCTCCTTGGGGCACACGATTGGATTTGGTACACCAACACCCAATTTTCTCAATTGAGTATGATGATGACTTTGATTCCACCCCTGCTCTGGTTCACCAACTATTTCAATTGTGCCAATCAAATATTTCTAATAATTTCTTCATTTTTTATGATGTAGCTAGCAACTGACCTTAAGATCTTAGGCTGTTTTTTTAAGGAAAAATTTCTCCAAAATACTGTCTCATCCGATAAATAGATATTATTTATTTGACTAAAATAATATAAATCTTGATTATATAAATTTATTTTTAATTAATCATAAAAATAAAAAGAAAGTGATCCTTTCAATGGATATAACTTATTTTTTTATATCAAATATAATTTTTCTTTTAATTTATAAGAGATAATAATATTTGGAAAGAAATTTTTTTAAAAAAATATATATTCTTTTAATAGGATAATTAATAAATTATCTAAATTTTTTGTTTGTCTTTTTTAAGAATCTTATAAATACTGTTGTAGTGGTTTGTTTTTTAAAATATATTTTTAAAAAATATATTAAAAATAATATATTTTTTTATTTTTAAAAATTTATTATTTACATCAATACATAAATATATATATATAATTAATTTAAAATAAAAAATATTCTTTAAAATAAATATTTCTTAAACCCATAAACAACGAGCTCTATATTTTCAGTCCCACGTGGGGGAAAAAAAGAAGAAAAAGAAACCACGTCTGGCCATTACGATTCCAATCCTTTCATTTGGTTTGATACAGTAGTAGTTAAATACAAGGTGGGAAGTAGTTTAGTTGTATAATCCTCACAGTAAAGTTTAAGTTTTAAGTTTAGTCCAGCAGAAACAAACACTAGTAGCGTGTAACCAATAAGCAAGAGAGCTTAGCCTATTTTTGATTTTTGGACTCATTCAAATGGAGAGTTGCTGCATTTGGGGTGATCATCGACATCTGATTCAATCCCACCATCGCTTTATCGGCTTCTCTCATCATCATCACACTCAACGTGTTCATTTGCTGGCTGCAAATGGTCCCCGTAAATGCAATAACAGAAGCAGCAGAATTTGCTGCACATATGAAGATCCCATCAAGAAACCACCACAAGCGTCACCATCTCCCTCCTCCTCCTCCTCTTCGGCAATTCAACTTTACAATCAGATTGAAAGGTTTAAACCTCAACACATTTATGGATAATTTTCTTGATAGCCCACGAAAGAGAAAAGTCACCCTTTTTTCTCTTCAACTGTTTTTTGTAGATTACTTACGGAGACTGCAAGACAATCACAAGACTCTTGGGGTGGTTCTAAAGACTGGTCTGAAGTTGAGGTGTTGCTTCTCACTTGTTATTAAGTTTATGCCATGCTTGTTTCTTGTTTTCCTTGCTCTCAGTGTATCGATTTTGATGCAAATAAGTTCAAAGATAAACCATATGTTGAGAAAGACTGGTTGATTGAATTGAATTGAGTTGTGAACAAGATAATTTCTGTCATCTAAGTGTGTTTGGGTTGAAACAAGATAATTTCTATCTCATTGGCTAACCTAGAACCCCTTTTTATTTCTTGGATGACGCAGTCGATCTCCTAAAAGTAGATGATAGTCATTCTGATGTCAAAGCTCTTACCTTTTTTATCTATCTCCTATAAACCCTACTACGAACTCCCACTTTTAAACCCAGTGAATCATGGTGGAAAAGAAGGGTTCCTAACTTATGAATGGAAAGATTTGGACTTTCCCCTATGTGGGACTGATTGGGTCTAACCATAGGAGCCTGCAATGTTCTCTCAGAGTACCAAAAATTGCTAATTGTGACACAAATCATAAAAATACCACATAAATAAGATTTTGGAGGGGATTCGAGTGAAATTTTTTTCCGTATAGGAACCACTGTGAAGACCTTGTGATCAGAAGCCTTACTTGGAACACCTATTAATCGCAAGGGATTCATCCTGTGGTTTCTTAACTCAGGACGATGTCTCTCAAACCACACATCCTGAGGTGCACTCTCCCTTCTAGCACCCTGCAAGTACCCGGGGGATATCCTCCAAATATTTACCTTGTTACTGCCTGGTGCATGTAAAGACAGGAGACTGCATAATCCATAATTAGTCAAATTCTCAATTTTATTAAATTATTTTCATTGTTCATTCCAAATTTTTCTATTTAATTAGATGGTTCTAATACCATCTCAGGGAGCATGGATTCTTAAACCAAAAGGCTCAAGGCCCAAGTCAATTGTTCATTTCATTGGTGGTGTATTCGTTGGAGCAGCCCCCCAGCTTACGTACCGTTTATTTCTTGAACGCCTGGCAGAAAAGTGAGTCACCCCATTCTGATACTAATAGTATTGACCTTTACAGACTGATGACTAAGGAAAAATAATGGGCTTTTTAAACTTTGGTGATGTAGGGGTATTTTGGTGATTGCCACACCATATGCTAGTGGATTCGATTATTTCTTCATCGCTGATGAAGTGCAGTTCAAATTTGATAGGTGTTTTCGGTCTCTACAAGAAACTGTGAGTTTTATATTGATTTACGATCTTGAGAATGATATTTCCTGTGTTTTGTTGATTTCATGGAGGGGATAGAAGGATATGTTTAGGCCAAAAAACTCATCATTTTACAGGTACAAGATATTCCTACTTTTGGCATAGGTCACTCTTTGGGAAGTGTCATTCACCTTTTGATTGGTAAGGAAGTTCTTCATATAGTTTAAATTTATGAGGTTGCAAGAAACTGATTTGATTTACAGCATCTTATTTCGTTGATTTGACTTTCTGTTTATCAGGATCACGATATGCTGTGCAAAGAAGCGGGAATATATTCATGGCATTCAATAACAAGGTACTTGACCTATTGAATGTGACTAGATGAGGTGAGAAGAGAAATAGAGTGAGCTTGATTTCTTGTGAATATAACTCTTTTAAAGGTTCCACCCCGGAAATATCACCTTCCTGCTCAAATGATGCCATTTTGAAAGAACCTAACAGACTGGAGTATGCCTATTTCAGCATTTCAATTTTCTGCCTTAATTCCTTGACATCTCTGTATGTGTTCTCTTTGGCAAAAAGTGGTAGGACTCAACATTTTTATTTCTGCTAGCATATATTTTGAACAAACATTCCCATCATTCTAAATTGTTTACTGTCAAAAACCTTTGTCTATATGGTTTGAGATTAACAAGATTTTCTTTCTTGATTTCACAGGAAGCAAGCGCAGCTATGCCTCTGTTCTCACCTGTTCTTGTCCCAATGGCCCAAAGCCTAGGACCATTCCTATCACAAATCGCTTCATCACCAACAGTCCGTCGTGGGGTGAGATCATCACAAGTCTTGGCCTAATGCCTTTTCTACACCATGCTTTTGCCATTTGCTTTTCCCAACTGTTGAAGAATGCATTTAAACATCAGGAAATTCATGAAACATTTGGTTAAGTTTGTATTGAAACTTGTGTCTTTCTACGGCAAATTTGTCCTGTTCTTAGCATGTTCATGTATCTCTATGGATGATAGTTGCATTTAATGTCATTGGTAGTCTCCCTTTGCTTAATACTGATCCTCTTCCAACTTTTGGATTTCTAAATTATGCAGTTTCATTTTATCAGTTAGTCATTTTATGCATCATCATCCCCTTAGCAGTCAATTTTGTGTTTGTCAAAATATGGATGTTTTTTATGATGCTTTGACTTTGAGATCTGGTCAAAATTTGGATTGTTAGTTTTTGGAATGATATCCTTCTAACACATCACGATTCTCTTCTGTAACTGCCCAAGGACTCTCTTTCACGAGACCATGATTACTCTTATTCAACAGCTTGTGGCAGGTTCACTGTCTCTTTTTCGATGTACTTTGATTGAATTTTGATCCTGAATCAAGTGGATATCTTACCCTTACTACCTTCGCATCTATTATTTGCATATTTGTCAGATATCTAGATCTATGTCAAATGCGTGTATGAATTTGGCAGGGTTTTGCTTGATACAAGGATAACACTGAGAGTTGATTGATTTGTTTACTTCTGTAATATTGATATGTCTATTCCATTATGAGCAATCACAGTGGTTTCTGATGAAATTGTATTTTGTGTATTCTTTTACCACATGCTTCAAACTCGTGTCTTACATTTTCCATTGCATTGTAAATATACACTCGGATGGGTATCTGACTGTACCTCCACTTATGTTCTAGATGAACATTAATCTGTTAATTTCATCTAGATTTTGGCTTATTTGTAACTTTATCCTTGTACTTCAGTTTCTAAGCATTATTTGCTCCCTTGATGAATGACTCTTTATCATTTAAACCCTTCTTCATATAAAATTCTGGCAGGCAGAGATGACAATGAAGCAACTAGAGAGCCTTAGCCCTCCCATTATGAAGCAAGTTCTTCCTTTGGTTGAGCAACTTCCTCCCTTATACATGGACTTGGTTAATGGAAGAGAAGATTTCAGTCCCAAACCTGAAGAAACTCGCCGCCTTGTATGTAAACCTATAACTGTCAAATGTGCTGCATCATTATAGTTATAGGTAAACTTGAATTATATTGTCACAATGCATATTGTAATTATTAATCTTTGGTTGGCTATGGTCAGTAGAAGATTAATAAATTCTGTCATTTTACTGGATGGTAAATTCATGATTTGGTGGTCTGATTTAGCAAAGTGAGTTTTAGTTGCCATGCCTAGGGGTAGGTGTTTGGGCAATAGATCATCCAATTATATGGTGACTTCTTCACAATCCTTGTGATATGTATTGGTACTGGATTTAATAGTGAAAACCTTTCTTAATTGCTTGAAATTACTGCCAATGACAACAACAACTGTAATTTCTTATTTATCTTATGGATGCTTCATGGTTTGTCATGCCGCTGTCTGTTGTTATTGATGCCTTTTTTTTCCTTCAGATAAAATCATATTACGGTGTTTCTAGAAATCTTCTGATAAAGTTCAAGGACGATGTAATTGATGAAACTCCAACATTAGCCCAGGTGCTTGGTTCAGAAGCAGCCATTAGTTCAATGCTAGACATGTCAATTCGCTTGTTGCCAGGAGATCATGGGCTTCCATTGCAACAGGTAACTTTGAACTAAACCTTAAGACACTGTTCATGCTTCTATATCCACCGAATGTGATTTTGTGAAGGCAAGCAGCTTATGTGATGTCTCTTTTGACCAGGCGTTCCCAGATGTCCCACCTGCAATGGCAGATGCAGTAAACCAAGGAAGTGAGCTTTTTGCAAATCTCACCGTGGGAACCCCATGGGAGAATGTTGCCAAAGAAGTAGGCAGCACACTGGGCGTGGACTCGAGGATCCTCCGTGCACAAGCATCCAAGGACGTAGATCACCTCGTGGATGTGATAATATCCTGGATGGCATCAAATTCAGGCCCGAGACTCTTGAGGCAATGATACTTGCACCAAGCAAATCAACCAGAGTCAACAACAATGACGAAAGGAAGATGCTTGAAGAATCTGCAGAGATAGGGCATTCTTATGTTATTCTATTGTACATTTGATATGTCGCCAGGCATGTCCAATCAGAAGTAAATAACAGGAAACGGTAGAAATGTTTTCTGCTTTCTTCTTTATCTTTATCTCGCTAAATAAAAATGCAAAAGCTCCATACAAAAGTAAAAGATCCAGCCTGCCTTGTCAGGTCTCACAAATATTACGTTTCACCATTACTCTAGTGATTTAAGAACATGATCCATTGTCTATACTGTGTGAACCGACTGTTACCAAACTCACCTGAGATTTCCCATTTCTTTTTCCTAGAGAAGTTGATTCATCCTCAAGTAAATTGCAGGCTAAGGGGCTTCAAACACTTGTGCTAACAGGTGACTGATGAAACACACTTCGATAATACCTTGGATTGCAAGTCTAGACAGAAACATCACGGTCTTGAAGTGACCGCCTACTTCACGGATTTAATCAAGCTCATGAGTTAGTGATATTCTTAATGTGTGAACTTATATTGTTTATTTGAGTATACTAACTTTTATTTTTACTATTTGGATGTGGAAAGTTTTAATTTTTTTAATCAAATGTCTGTGTTAGATTATGTCAAATGCATGCTGACGTGATTGGTTAAATTGACACGTTATCATAATAATGTATACACCAATATACATACACATTGCTTTATTTAAAATCAAGTGTGCATAAACATGTGGTATATACCATGACCAAGTCTCTTAACATATAGCAGAAAGATAAGAAATGTCACCTATCAATGCGGTTCTTGAGTTTCAAGAAGAACTTTTCATTATTCTTTTCAGCAACTTTCACCGATCTCTGGATCAAGCCCTTTCTTTCTTGAAGTCCAAGGCTCTCCAAATGGATTTCTCTGATTTTTTCTTAAATAAGGAATGAAATTCTTTGAAAGAACTAAGTTGGTTAGCAAGATTGTCATCAATGTAGCACCCTAATTATTGCAGGTTGATGATATCATGAAAACTTCATAATTGGATTGGGTTTTTTCTGGTTGCGTCTTAGGCTTAGATACATGGTCTTGGATATTGATTTTGTCTTTTATCTTGGTTTTTTTTGAAAAACAATTCCCTTATTGGAACATAAAACCTTCTGATACTTCTGAAAACAGTCATAAAAACTAAGAAGGATCCCTAATCTTTTTAGAGATAAGTGGTTGTAGAAACATAAATAATTTAATAAAAACATGAAGACCTTATCACGAAGATTTTATAGGAGGAATAGAGACCTATTTTGGAGATATGAAAAAACATTACTACTTTTATTCAAAAGTTTAAAAGATAGTGGAGATACAATTTCTAAAAACTATTTGATCCTGGGTAGTGCATTATATAGATTTTTCTACATTTATTCAAATTGCATCTCTTTCTTCACAAATCATTGGAGGTATTATTTAGATATCAATCCTTTTGTTTTCAAGGGATGACATTTCTCAATTTCATGATCATGATCATGGTAAAAGTAGCAAATTTTTAGGGTTCATTGTATTTGAGCCACTCTTTTATATGAGGTGGGCACTAAACGAATTCCATAAATGGTAGTCAATATCTCAACATATATAGTGATAAAAGGTATGGTCAAGAGATGAGTAAATATTAGGCGATCACGAATAGATCTATTAGTGCTTCTCTCAAAAGCCTTGGTAAAAAACTAATGATTCGGGAGAAATTATGCTATTTAGAAACAATGGCATCCTTATCTAGTCACACTTACTTCTTCTATCTAAGGAGGGTTTTTCATTGCCAATTTCACTCTAAAAATTCTGTCAGGGAAAGTATACAGGCGTTTCTATAAAGTATAGTTGTAGACGTTATCGATCAAGGTTTTAGAGGTGACGATTTCAAGAATATTTTCTATTTTCTCATTAAATCTTTATAAATATGTTATAGTATTTTTATCTTCCCATTGAGTGATGTTAAATATCTCATTCATGCTTTTTTTTAGTTGGTATGCTTGTACCGAAATGAGAGATGAGCTTAGCATAAGAATCATGAAGGTCAATAATAGAGCTAGATTCAAGGTTATGATATCACACTAAAATATATTCATGAAATATTATCGGCAGAATTTTGCACATAATGTCACTTTTTTATGTTACAAGCTCTAAAATATTTCTAACATTTTATATATGCTTTTTAGGATATGTAAGAACATCGTAGTTGTCCAAGTTGGCCTTTATAAAGACATAATCTTTGGAAAGATAAATGTATAATACTCGATGACATAATCTTTGGAGAAATAAGTGTGTAACACTCAATAATACAGTAAAAAGTCTCTCACCTAGTAGAAATGGTGTTCATTCTTATTATCTTATGGAGTTACCGACCTCGTCTCATATTTAGGTCTTTTTCAATAGAAGCACGCAAACAAGATTTATAAAAAAGATTAATAGTGATAGTCACGCTTGTGGCTGGACCTATTGAAGTGTTCTTTATAACAAGAGCTACTCTTTCATAGAGTTGGTATGTCTTGCCTATTTTACATGTTATTTTATCATGATCCTTCAAAGAATTAGAATTGTTTTTATACACTTGATGCATATAATGGAGTCGTGTGTTGTGTTTTCTATGGATGGAATGAGAAAAAACGAATCTATTTTTGTATAGCTAGAACATATTGTTGAGCACATGCATTTGATTAGAGAGTTGGTGGAGATTTGAAGGAGTTGAAGTTTTTGTGGTAAAGAGATTAGTTACTCTCTTATTTATTAAATTTTTGTTAATTATAGAAAAACTTTTGTTGAGAAATAAAATGGGAATAAACTGGCTTTTATTCAGTTTCTCATATATGGCACCACTGATGAAGTCACAAAAACTTCATAATTGAATTAGGCTATCCCTAGCTTTATATTGGGTTGAGGTGTGTATGCTTGAATGTTGGCTTTGTTTTTTATCTTGGTTGTTTCTAAATATAGTTATGCCATAACAAGAGATCTTTTTATACTTAAGTTAGTAAATGTAAGAAGGGAAAATAGTGTGCAAAAAAGAGAAATATAATGAACTAATATGAAAAAATAAGTTCGAATGACCTAAATTTCCTTAGCTTATTGGCTTGGTTATAATTGTTTGCCTTGACTTGGCTTGAATTGTTTGGGGGTTATTTGATTTGCATTACTTAGATTGGCCTAGATTTCTTTCCTGGTGACCAGGGTATTTATTGACCTTAGCTATGTTAGTTTACCTTGTTTGAAGTGTAGAGAGTGGTGTTGTAGTAGCTCGATTTATAAAGGGGAGTTGTACCTATTGGTAGAAAGGTTATCACTATCATTGGTTGTTGTGTTTACACATGATATTGGTGAAGAAGTGTAGAGAGAAAATAACCATTAACCATAAAAGTAATGTCTACTCTACATAGAAAAATTCATGTGCATGCTATATCTGGGAACTAAAAAAATACATTAAGGTGTGTGTCAAACAGGTATTAAATAGCTTGAGGTAGAGGTGTCAAGCTAAAGTGTATAGTCAAGAGGGAAAATTTATACTGAATTATTGAAATTCATGTATTGTTTTGTGTGTCAATTAATGCGTGGGATTCAATTCCAAGATAGATAAGGGTGAATATCCCCTCATACAAGGTATTCTATATTTAGGCTTAGCCAAGCGCAGGGCTGTGCTCAGGCCTGCATAAGTGTTGGGGCTGGAATCCTAATGCCTGAGTTAATCCAAGGCTAGGAATAGAAACCCAACAAATAGGCTACCCAATCACTAGGGTTGGAATTCTAGATTGAACACTTACACCTTATGCTTGGACTGGCTCAAGCGTAGAGAAATGTTTTAAAAAAAAAGTATTTACCATCACATAAATGCAATTTCTTGTTGTATGGCTAAGTGTTATCAGTATAATTGTCACATTAATTATAATCTAAAGTCATATTTCGAGTTAGGCTAATTTTAGATTTTAGAATCCCGCGGATTGGCTCTACCTTTTAAAACTTTAAACTTTCAATAGTTGTTGTCAGCTTAAAATTGTGATAGTAAACGTTGTTAAGTGAAGGGGAAAAAATAAAAAATATAGAGAAAAGCTATCCTTCATGTGGACTTTGCAATTATACCGAGAACTAGACCTTTCAATTATTATAAAAGTTGTTAGGTGAAGGAATATATGTGTGTGTGGAAATAATGGATAAATTGAGCAACGTGAAAAAATTAATGGAATAACATTGTTTAAAAAAAAATTGGTAAAATATCACACTTTCATATTGTTGCATTTCAAAAACATGATAAAGTAAAAATATACTATCATTTGACTCAATTAATTAACCGGTTTATAATGGTTAGTGAAATCGGTCAATCAATTTCAAAAATAATAAGAAAAAATTCAAAACTATCAAAACCAAGAGGTCTCGACAAGATTTTTAATATCTAAAAATCTAACATTCCGCATAGTGACATAGTGGCTACTATAAGAAAAATTACATTTGCTAAACCATCTACATAATCAAGGTTTTAATAATTTTGTTGAAAAAGCTTTTCTAACTTGTGAGCAGCTAAAAGATACTCTTTTCCACATAAGCCCAAGCCAAACCTGAGAATGCTGTACATATACATCTGTTGTAGGGGCAGGTATTAGGTATAATCCGATATCCCAAAACAGAAAACAAGCAGACACATTTATTAAGGTCGACCACCTTGCCATCTATAGCATCTATTCTTCATGATACAGATACAATCCAAGGCCAAACCGGGCACATGCTCTGCAGAAAGCTATTTCCTCTGCTGCAGCGACTGGATCTTCAATGTCACCATCACTGGATGATACCGTCCCGGATGATTCACGATGAGCCTGTATCAGGGCGTGTAATCAGTAAGTTAAGGACAGAACCACAACAAAGCACGTAGCAGTTTGCATATTATTCAGTTACAGATAGGCTGAAATCTCAATTCCAAAAAAGTTGATATCAGTTTGTTCTGTATCAGTAAGTTTGGTGGTTAATAGTGGAGCATGACTGGACATGTTAAAATAGCAGTCCTAGTACTTCTCATCAAATAGCAGAAGAACATGAGCTCCTAAGGTATAGGTTGAGATTTGCACTACTTCTATGAACTTATGGCGTGCATTATGGTTAGATGTTCTCCATTGAATCTAATTACCTAAAATATCCTTGAATATGATAAAAGAAACAATTCAAACTGGATAACAAGTTTTCCTATATCCTGAAGGAAGAAGGAAAGAGCGATTCGTCAAGTGAAAAATATGTGCATGTCATTGTCTTGCATTGGTTGGATATGTTTCCCTGAGAGGTTTCTTTTGCTGTTAAAAAGTCCAAGTCATCTTTAAAGTTAAGAGTTTTCAACTCAGGCATTATAGCTTGAAGATTTTCATGTTTTACTTAAGGGATGGAACCAGAATTGAAGACTAGGGAAGACCAGACATGATGTTGGTTCAAGCAAGTGAACCTCAACAAGCCGGACAGCATTGAAATATAGAGATTTTTCCAAGAGATTTCACACTGCAAACTAGAAGTAATTAGCAGTCCTAGTACTGCTCCATAAAAGTGAATTTCTAAATAAATCACAGCAGTGACTGCAGCATGAGTAGCATCCTTCTTAAGATAAATTAAAATAACTGAATCAATGCAAGAACAGAAACAGGCAGAAAGAAAAAGCAACATTGAAAAAGAAAAAACACATTGCAAAAGAACGAGGACCGCACCTCTCCATCAGATCCTAGAATGGTGACACGGAATATCACAGTCACACTTCCATTCTCCGCAAATATAACATCACGTATTTCTCCACACCATCCTGCCAAAAAGGATTAAAATAGACTATTTGTTCAAAGAAGACCAGTCGTGTATATCAAGTTGTACTATCCATGAAACAAGCAACTCAATCGTAACCTTCTAGCAGTAGTTGTGCCATGTATTTCAACTAATGGATCCTAACGTCCCTGGTATCCTATAAAACTCCGGTGAGAAAGGCATCAAGGAATTAAGCTCTCTTTCTTTAGCAAGGAATCAATGTTTCTCTCAATAGAAATGGGTTTGGAAACTAATGGTACACATGAGAGTTATTAGGCTGGAAATGGCATTTGATCTAATAAGCGAAAACAAGCGCGGGAGAACAACAAATTACAAGCTAGTTTATGAGTATGATAACATCCTAGAAATGGATCAATGAGAGATAAATAATGTCATTGTAACTAGAAGTCAACCATTAAAAATTTACAACAAAAAAAAGGACAAACCAGGAGCATAGAAGCTGAGCATGCGGTTCGCGTGGTGCCTACAAAATCAACGAACAAAATAAATCACCAGCATTCATCAACATCATCAATTACCGCTTCATCATTTGAATTAATATTAAATCAAAAAACATACTTAATAATATATATATATATATACACACACACATACCAGGGGATCAAGGTAGAAGAAGAATTAGGAGGCTTAATGATATTATCAGGAATCCTCTTATTGAGATCACGCAAGATCTCCGAGAGAGGCCGGGTAATACAAGAAGTATAAGCAGAGGCCAAAGATTTATCAAGCGGCACCACATAATTCGAATTCGGCACTCCTTTTTTCTTCACTCTACTGTCTCTTCCTCCGCCAGCAGCGGTTCCACCACTGCTGCTCCCATTGCTGCCAGCTATTGTAGCATGGATGATCAATTTACAATCACTACTCCTAAAGCAATTATTACGAATATTGATCATGTTTAATCTACACGATGGAGATAAAAGCGCCGCCGGTGGCGGCGGTCTTGTAAGGAAGACGGCGGAGTGGTTGTGCACTGACATTTCTTGGTTTTCTTTTGTTGAGTGACAGTGACGAAATTTTCTTGGGAGTGCTGGATGGGATCGTATTCAATATGGGAAGTCTGGAGCCACTTACCACCAACCACGAGTATTGAGCAGGGCTCATTTGGGTTTAGACTTGGTCAAATTTATACGACTTTGTTTGGATTAGTAGCTTGTTATTACAAGATTAGAAGTGGAAGTTGTTGTCTGAAGAACGGAGTTGAGGGTACAGGTGTAATTTCGTGTTTGCTATATGGTATGGTAGGTAGGTCGTCGTTAGTATTCTGGCTTGGGCTACAAAATGTGTATAAACCATGTACGCACGCATGCTTCATTCTTTTTCAACTAACTCTAAACACTTGGTGAGTTGGTGGGTGGCAGTTTCATTGCTCTACCAATTTTCGGTCTGAAATTGACATCTCATCCACAATGTTTTAATTGGTTGGCCAATAAGACGAACTTAACTTCGAAATTTTATTTGTTTAATTATTATTTTTTATCTTAAATATTTATGTTTGGTTTAATTTTATTTTTTAATATTTAATTGATTAAAAATTAATTTTATAATTTTTTTATATTTAATGTTTCATGTCAAATAGTCTAAGTCACGAGTTCTATAAATTAAAAATAATTTATTTAAAATTTAAATTTCATAAATTTTTTATATCAAGATATCTTGATATCATAACTTAACTCATAAATGTGATGAGTTCACTCGAATAATTTCAAGTATTTTTGAGTTATGATTGCTATGGTTTTTTTTTTTATTTTTTTGTATAATTAATTTATTTATTTATTATTTTTATTTTTAATATATGATTAGTTGAAAATTAAGTTTCAAGATTTAAAAAAAAAAATTAATACTTCTGATTAAATGATTAGGGTCATGAGTTTAATAAATTAACATTAATTTATATTAGTTTTTTTATTATTATTATTATTCAGCATTGTTTTCTCTAATTCAATGTTAATATTTTCCTTAAAAAAAAACTCGCTTGTGTTGATTGAAATTTATTTTTGTCAGAAAGAAATTTTATTCGACCAGCAAAGTGAGGGTCACTCAACTTGGCATGCGCTATACACCCTGTAACCTTGGCAGCTAAGTTCAGCCTGTCGTCCATTTTCCAGGCTACTTTTCACAGGGCAGCTTATGTACTTTCTCGACATGGTTTTGGAACGTTGATTCCCATGATAACAAGATTTTGCCAGCGGCATCCACGCGAGAAAAGCTGTCCTCTCATAATGGGTACAAATTACGTAAACACGTTCAGACACCATTTCCAACCGGATTCCTTGCCTGTATAATTAGTGCAGGATAAAGCAGGAAGCTGTGGGTTCTGCATCTGCCAGCTGAAAATGGTGGCAAGCGCTTGCAACTTCACATGGAAGCCTCTTTTCATAATATCCTCTGGAAGGAGAGGGGTTGAGAAAGCATTTTCGAGGATTTTCATGGAGGGAAAGATGTCGATCAGGGGCGCCGTTTACACAAACAAACCTATTGCACACAATTTAAGACAGCAAGAGGAGAGTAAGACTGTACATATTGAAGTGGCCAAGACATCATGTTCGGGTCACATAGAACCATATACCTATTTCTACTCGTATTATAACAAAAAGCTAAAAGAATTCAGTATTTTACTTTGCAAATTTCACGATGAAACTATGATTTTGTCCTTGGTTGGCAAATTTAGTTGGCTTTTAGTTGGCTTTGTTTTAGAGGCTCGAAGCCTTTTCACGAGACTTATTAGTCAGAAAAAATCTTTATATATTTTTATTGCACGGTATAATTATTTTATTACCCTTGACGGCTAAAAACATTAAGCTTTGGTCAAGAGGACTTTTAGTTTTTTTATTTAATTTTCAAACAATTAAATTGCATCAATGTTCTTGAAATGTAAAAAACTTTGCCTTTGATAGAGGGGGGATTTTTTTTGTCATTTATATTTGGTAATTGGATGCCATTAAGGGTAGCAGGGTAATTTTATAAATAAGTAAAATAAAAAAAAAATATGGAAGCACGGGAACAATATCCAGCTGGTTCAAACGGCGTATGCAATGTTGTTCAGTGGTCAAAACCTTGCTTCCAAGATAATAGCCGAAACATCTCGGCATCCCCTCCACATATACGCGACACATGTGGTATAATTGTTGTCAGTGTAATGCATGTGATCATTTTTTCTTTTTTTCTTTTTCTTCTTTTCTACTTAATTTTCATGTCAGCCTTAAAAAAAAATTCAAATCAACCCCTGAGATTTGTTGTCCTCAATATTTCATCCATTTTCTATTTATTACAATTTTTTATTTAGAACAATTTTTAAAATTAAGGATTTTTTCTAATTCATCCCCAATAGATATTTTCATTTGTCAGATTTAGTTCATAATCTTTTAATTATTATTTATTTTATTTTAGATGGTTTTTGCTCTTTTTTTTTTTTTTTTTGCAATTTCATTCATCTTGGCAAGATTATTTTAGATTGATTTTTTTATTATTATTTCATCCTCCGGTATTTTGTTTGTTTTTTTCCTTCACTTTCTATGAAATTTTTTATTCGTTTTGAAAGTAGCATGGGTGCCATAATTATTATTTTTTTGTTAAATTGAATTTTTTTCAATTAATTTTTTTAAAAATTAAATTTATTTATTTTATCCTCAAACATTTAATTTTTCAGATGTTGAGCTTCCTGATTGAGCTCAAATCGAGAATTTAACGGATTGTGGATTTAAGAGTTTAAATCTCCAATATTTTTTTTATTAACTTTCTATGAAACAATGAGATTTCTTTGGATTTTATAAGTCTTTGTTAAATTTAGCTTTTTTAAAATGAAATAATTAAATTAAATTTATTGATTTTATCCTCTAGCATTTAATTTAATAGATATTAAGCTTTTTAATTTAATCCATTTATCATATTATAGGTTTTAAAGTTCATGTTCACCCAAGCTCGCTTTCCATGTGATTTTTATATAGTTTTGAAAGTAACAAAGATTAACTGACTTTTTTTTCCTTATCTTTGTTGAATTTAATTTTTTTTAAAAGAAATTTTATTTTTTAATTAAAATAAATTAATTGCATAAAAATAAACATGAAGGGTTTAATTCATGGTGTTTTGTTTTTATTTACTTTTCAGATCTCTACTCTGACAATACATGCAACCTTTTTTGGTCACCAAAATCTTAAATTTCTCTTACTCGTTTTAAAATATTGATATTACATAGCTTTTTTCTTTTCATTGGCGAAAAATTAACCCGAAATTAACCTAGCTCACAGAGTAACAAGAGACATTTATCTAGTATCAAACTAAAAGAACACTACTGCAGTAATCTCTGCTTTTGCTGGGTTTTCTTTCCTTTTTTTATATATATCCTAACATTAACTAATTTCAAAGGTCAAAGTAATTCTTATGTGGAAAAATATTGGCAAAACAAGTTCGAACCTATGCCCCCAGCAAAACTAGCCGCTCTATTCCTATGGGAAAGAAATCCACTGCAGGGCGACTGATGCAAGCACCGAAATCCCGACACCGTAAAAAGTGTATAGGCACAAAAATGTCTCTTCATGTTGGAACCTTCATCACCTGTTAAAAAATTCCAGTTAATTCCTTCTAGTCAAATAAGATTGCATGGAAATTATAGCCAGAAACAAAGGAAGCTGTATTTTCCACCTTTCCTAGCTTTTCATGGAAAATCAGCTCGACTTCTCTTCTGAGGGTTTCCAAATCCACTGCATAGTCCCGATGATCTTCCTCTGCCATTAAATCTAGCAGCTGCTGCCTCATCCTCTCCAAGGAACCATCCAAATTACACAAATCCTTCAAAACCAAAGCCTCGGTTGTTTTAAGTTGCAGCAGATTCTTGATTGCAACAAGGGCCTGCAGTGATCACAGCCACGGGTTAAAACAAGGCATTGCCTGTCAAATACATTAAAACTCCATGTGAATATGCAACAACAAAACAGATTCTAAAGAACGACCTTTTCCTGGAGATCAAGATCTGTTGATGCTGTTAGATCAACTACAGACTTCAGGAAGAAGCGATTTCTGAAGCATGGAGACTCAGCTCTTACTATATTTTCTAACTGGTATTCAGCTAGATCAGCAACTACAGAAACAGCTTTCCTGCGGAGTCTGATATCATTGCTTGAGTTGCTCAGTATTTCCTGAGATGGAAGGAGAAAAGAGTGATCATTCCCAACTTTCCAAGGATCAGCACACATTGGAACACATCAAAATATTTGGTGCAATTATCAGCACTACATGGAACACTTCCTACGATACCTGAAGCATTGCATTCCCATCTTCGGCATAAAAAAATTCCTGGCCAGCTAAATTGTTTCGGATCAATGTCGAAACAGCATATAGTGCCTTAATGGCTTCTTCTATTGAACTAGATTTTACCATCTTTATCAGCTTAGACAGTGCCCCAAGTTCCAAAATCTGAAAGACATGATTTTTCAGAATTAGTTATTAACTCATTGTTAAGCATATCATCTAAAAAGAACAGAGCAATCCACCACAAAAGAAGCAACCATTATTGACGAAGAGAATAAAAGATGAAGGAAGAACTTTAAAAATTATAGAATTGATGGTAAAACATGCTTCCAACAAGTTCACAGAAGAAAATTAGCAGACCTGTTTTTGAACAGCTGCGTTATTCTGACAAGCTTTTCCGAGAACCCAAGCAGAAAGTCTCCTTATGTCTTGGTCAGGGTGATCAAGCTCTTGGATTACTATGGCAAGTCCACCAAGTTTGTTCAAATCTGATACATAATAGAGTGACAATATTAACACCGATAATGCAGCGAAAAAGCACATCTAGACTCTCTCCCAAACAAAACAAGTATAGGGATCATAATGATAAGGTCAGGTTCATTTAAGTAATGCAAAACTTCTCCAGGCATATCCTACAAATAGTTAGCGGGGCAAAGGAGGTTCAATAAATACGTTTACTAGATTGTTCTAGAGTATCGTAGTCTGAAGCCAGCAGGGGATCAAGAGCCTAGAAGAAGAAGACGACAAGACCACTACATCTTTGTGAAATATTGGATGCACTGGTAACATTAAGAAATTTAATTAAAAAAAATTGTCTGAGCTTATTTAATTTGTTTATGACAGTGTAATAAACTCAAGTTTAAAATTTATCGGCTCGTACCCCAGAAGAAATTTATGAGAAATAGCAAGAATTACAATTACCATTTGCATTGTCAAGTGGCTCAACAAGTATGAGAAGCTCCTGCAACGCACGTTGGCGATCCTCCAAAGATGAAGAAGAATTGTTTAAATCATCTATTGCCATTTGCATCAACTCTGCATCAGATGGCATTTTCATCTTCTCCATCAACTCCTGGATCACCAAAACAACAGCAGAAAGAATTAATAACAGCTTACTAGCAGCAGCAGCAGCAAAAGCAAGCAAAACTAACCAAACCTTTGGTTACTAAATATTCTAACCTTAAGTTCTAATTGACGCTTCTGTAACTCACTAGCAGACAGGCGCTGGACATCTTCCGCGCTTTCTTTTAATTTCGTTGGATCAGAATGCCCTAATTTATCACAAAAACAAGCAATATTATCACCAAAAAAACAAAAACAAAAAAAGATTCAAAAAACAAAAGGAATGTTTTCATACCAATGGCCCAATGCAACATCCCCTCGAGAGAAGAAAACCCGCCGTCAAGGTCATCGTGGTCATTAACAACCGCAGCGGCGGATGAATCGTCGCTGTTTTCCGGCTCAGCCTTGCTCAAGAGATCAGGCTCGTCTTTTCCCGTCGACCATAATAATCCAGCCGTAGCAGAAGTTTCATCAACTAGCTCGCCACTGATCACCGCCGCAGCAGCTAAAATCACTGCCGTCGCCACCAGAAACCTTATTGCGACACGCTCCATGTTAACTAGAGATTAAACAGGAATTTGTTATGGTTGATGTAATGATTAATTGGTAATCATATGAAGTTGGTTTGGTTTATAAATGAAGTGGTTTCGTCTCGGTCTGTGAATGTAGAGGTTGTGGCATCACTTGTTTCTGGAAGGGAAGGAAAGAGGGAGAGGCCACAGTCAGGGAAAGAGATAAAAAGATTCCACGTCATGTATTAGAATCAACACCGTTGATTGGTGATCAAGTGGTGTCTATGGACTTTGATGACGGTTTTCTTACTTTCCGTTCGAGATGATACAACAACGTATATTGCGTCATCATGTCCACTAGGAATTATCCACGTGGATGATTAGCCTTAACAGAATACTAACGTTATACTCAAACATAAATCTGATCCCTTTTTTTGTTATTTTTTTTATTTATAAACAATATAACTTACTTGATCCGCAAAACTCAAAAAAAAAACTTAAAAGCAAGCCGATAAAAATTACAAAGTATTGAAATCCAAATATAATTAAATTATATCAAAATTTGTTAAATAATTAAATTGAATCCTTCATTTATTTTTTAAAAGGTTATACTTTATTATTTGTGTTACGTTAGTTTTTCTTTTTTGCAAAAAATAGGAAAAACAAGATTTATTAAAAAGATCATTTATATAACTCTTATTTATATATGTGTTGATTTAGATACATGTCATGGTTAATTGAAGAAGAAATCTAGAACAAAAAAGTTTATAGGTATGTGTTAAAATTTTGAAATATAAATCGATTTATATCTCTATTATTTACTTAAGTTCAATTAAAATTTATTTTATATGTTTCATAAACTTAAATGTAAATTTTAAAATTTATATAGAATTATTTGAAAATAAAACATGTTTATTTAATAAGTATAAAATTTACTTGTTCATTAAAAAAAAAAAACTAAAAGTTATTAGTGTTTTGGTATAGCTTGTGAGGCAAAACACCAAAGATTCCAATGGTGTTTTGCCTTTTTTTCTTTATTTTTTATTATTTTTAATTTTATCATTCAATGTTGTGTTTTGCTAGGATTTAAGATTGATAACTTGTTTTGATTTTTCTTTTATGTAGTTCCTGTAATCTCGAAAAAATATCATGATATTAAATTGATGCTTGATCTAATAAAAAAGAATTTGAATTTGTTATGTTACAGAAATTGAAAATGAAAGGACCACGATTAAAACAAAAAAAATAACAACAAGCTTTTTTTAAGAAAAATATGGTGTTGATTTCGATCCTCTTTTTTTTTTTTTTTTAGGCCTTCAATCGTCAATTTTTTTTTTTTAATTGAAACATTTAATGTTGTGTTGATTGGAGTTTGGGGTTGAAAGTTTATTTTGATCTACTTCTTATGTGATTATCTCGATCTTAACAAAAAAGTTTTATTATTAAATCGATACTCAATTTCATAAAAAAGAGATCTATGACCAAAATTGAAATAAAGATAAAACACAAGGCTTTTCTTAAAAAAAATTAGGTCAAAGCTTTTTGCCTTTGCAATTTTGTCCAAAAAAGAATAAAAAAGTTATTCCTTTTAGTTTGTAAATTAAACAGGTTGCTCCAAAACTTTTTCTTGCTCACATCATAGTCCTTAGTTTAAAAGATGAGAGAGAGAATCATCGAATTACAATGAAAAAGTGAGAAAGTTAAATTGTAAAAAATAAAAAGGATAAAAAATAAGAAAACATTAGTTTAAAAGGAAGAAAAAAAATCAAGCAAATCACAAACCTTTTAAACCTGGTTTAATCTTTAAAACATGCAACTTGTGAAATCCTGCTCTGAGCTTAATTAAAAATCTTAACTTTAAATAAATTTAATTTTGAATGATGAAATCATAAAAAAATATTAATAAAAAAAATTACAAAAGGAAAAAAGCAACAAAAATAATGAAGATAAAATTTGATAGAAACAAAAAAACTCAAGGAGGGTGAAATTTAAAAAAACAATCCCAAACAGAATAAATAATAATTAATATAATAAAAACCAAATTTGAAAGATAGAAAACTCATAGAGGGAAAATTAAAAAATATTTGTACATTGATAAATTATTTGTAGATTAAAAAAAAATAGGGGGTGAAATTGAAAAATATTTGTAATCTGATAAATTATTTATAGATTAAAAAATAGCAAGGGGTGGAATTGAAAAGCATTTATAATTTGATAGATCATCTATGTATTTTAAAATGGTAGGGGTGAAATTGAAAAAAAAATTAATAGATTATTTTATAGATTAAAAAATAGTAGAGGAGTGAAATTGAAAAACAATTGTAATTTCATAGCTTATTCTAAAATAGAAAAAGAATAATGAAAATGATAGGAATCAAAGGTGAAGGAAAAACAAATTGAAGGAGCTGCCCTAAAATTTTGCATGGGTGGCGCAAGATTCAAGGTTGAGAGAGAGAGAAGAAGAAGAAAAAAAAGAAGATCTATGATGCCAAACTAGTGATAATGTCGATATAGATATCACACTATAATGCAGAAGACATTATGATATTTCAAACACTATCCTAAAATGTTTTTTTTTTAAATAGCCGAATAACTTTACACATGTTAATAAGTTTTTTTTTAAAATAATATTTAACATATGACAATTATAATAATATCCCTAAAAAAACCTCAAAATCCACCACGAAACCAATAAGAAATAACCAAAATATCCTTATTAGGGACTTAATTTTTTTTTAGAAGGGAACCAAAGTAATTTAACTATTCATGCCATACATATATAGATGCTTATATTCAGTCCCAGAGACTGCTTTTAACGTCAAGTCAGCCCTTTTGCATGGACTTCTCTGCGGGAGGAATGCAAAGAAACTTGTTGGTGGAAAATTAGGAAGACATCCGTCACATAAGAGAAATAATAATAGCATAAAAGCAAAAAAAAAAAAAAAAGCAAAATAGCTAGCGTGTGTGTGTGTGTTTTACCGATTATATACATCTGGTTGATGTTTTCGTCGCATCTTTTATGTTAGGGCCAGCGAGTGATGGTACTCGATATTACCACTAGGTCCATGAGTGTCAAATTTAATAAAACAAATAATTTGAATTAAAAATATGATAAGATTGAAAAGTAGAAAAATAGAAGAAAATGAAATAAAAAAATGGTAAGCAAAAAATCGATGACAACCAGAACGATGGAACTATAGAAAAATCTAGTAGTCTTCAAGAAGAGAATAGAGGAGAGGAGAAGAAGAAAGAATTAAAGCAGAGATGGTGAGACTGACAGCCGACTTGATTTGGAAAAGCCCTCATTTCTTCAATGCCATCAAGGAGCGCGAATTGGATCTTCGAGGTCTCTTCCTTATTTCTCCTTCCTTTCTAAACCCTAAACCCTAACAAGCACCACCCCGCACATACTCTCTCTCTCTTCTACTGCTTTCTTGCTCGTTAAATTTTATTGGGGGAAACCGGATTTTGACTTGCAGGTAACAAGATTCCTGTAATCGAAAACCTGGGTGCTACTGAGGTACCTCATCGTCTTCTTCTTCTTCTTCTTCAACATGAACTTGCTAGCCTGAAACTTGGCTGTGTTATTTCATGTTCTGGATATCATGTGCCATTTTTCTGTAGCATTCATTAATGGTGTAGAGTTGTATGTCCTGCACTCACGGTTCAATGACGTTGGCTTTGCTTGTTCTATTATTCACCAGGACCAATTTGATACCATCGATTTGTCTGACAACGAGATTGTCAAGCTTGAAAACATGCCTTATCTTAATCGGCTGGGCACTTTGATAATCAACAACAACAGAATTACCCGTATCAATCCTAACATTGGAGGTCAGCCTTTAACAATACTTCAATTCTTTCAAGTTATGCATCCTGTTGTAGACCTTATGGTGCCTCTTTTTTTTTGGGTTACTAAGTACAACAAGTTTATGTTGCTTTATTTTGCAGAGTACTTGCCAAAACTTCACACGTTAGTTCTTATAAACAATAGGCTTGTCAATTTGGCAGAGATTGATCCTCTTGCTTCTCTTCCAAAGCTGCATTTCCTTAGTCTTTTGGATAATAACATCACCAAAAAGCCAAATTACAGGCTCTATGTGATTCACAAACTAAAATCACTCCGGGTTCTTGATTTTAAGAAAGTCAAAGGCAAGGTGAGACGACTTGCTTTACTGAATTTGCTTCGTTGTTCTGCAGTTCCTTGCTCTTTTCGTGTGCTTGGTGCCTTTATTTTCTCATACAGATGGTTTTGCTCAAGCGGTCTACTATATTTTACCTAAACAATACCAGAGTTTTAGACGAGTGCTCTTGCATAAAAGATGAAAAAAAAAAACTTCTTCTGTCTAGTGTATTTTTGAAATATAGTATTTTATGTTTATTCATGTGTTCAATAGCCTTGCAATATTTCCATGGAATTGTAGGAGAGAGCGGAAGCAGAACATTTGTTTGCATCCAAAGAGGTTGAAGAAGAGGCTAGAAGGGAATCTGTCAAGACATTCACTCCAGGTGAGGTTCCGAATGTTTTAGAAGTTACTGAGGAACAGCAGGCTCCTAAAGTGGTTGCCCCCACACCAGATCAGATTATAGCAATCAAGGTACTATGCTCATTTCACCTAATTACTTAATGTCAACCTCACCAGGTTTCAGCAGGTGTGGAGGTGTTGAGGGTGTTCTAACATATGTGAAGTGTCTTGGCATTGTCTTTAGCGCTTAATATTTGCACTCTCTACTCATCTATTTTGGAAGGAAAAGAGCTTGTATGATTATGATATGCTCTAGAGCATCAGGGGCGTTCAGCCTGTCTGTTCTTTCCAGCTTTGCCCAGTCCATACTTAATCTTATCTCTTCTATTATTTAGGGATAGAAAGTTAGCCCAGTTACTAATCATGAAATAATGGTAACTTGGGTTGTCATCTGTGGATGACTGATCTCATCTGCCCTTGGCATGAACATCATTTTGGATTTTTTTTTGTCTAAAATACCAAAATTCCAAATGGCATTCTCGATTTTCAATCTGCCGAGCCCACCAACCAGACATGGGAATCCATAAAATTTGTTCAATGCCAAATGATCCAACCCGATTGACTTGTTTTTGCACATGGGATGCCCTCGTCTTTCTTTTTTAGTTGTATATGAGAATTGTTAATTACCTAGTGTTCGGAGATAAAGTACTTCTGTAGCAATATCAAACAACCTATCTTTTTTTTTCTTTGGGAGAAGAGAGAGCTGTAGCTTACAACTGGATTTGACATTGAAAAGATGGAGTTTTAGTGACTGTTTAGTGGCTTTGATTGTGAAGAATTAGGTGCATATTTCTGAAAAAAGAAAAATACAAGGGTGTAGAGGCAATTATAGCTATGGCTCATAAGCAAGCACATTCACACCAAGGAGAAGGCAATCACACCAGCTGATGGATTCTTAAATCTCAATAATGTGATGTTATTGTCTCTGAATAAACAGATCTCAGACCTCTGATTGTGATTTATCTGTGCTCTTCAACCTCTTGGAACTTGGAGTTTGGACTCTTCTATAATAAAGTAAAAAATCTCACTTCTTTTTTACCTGGAAAACCTGAATAAAGACCACATGTTGGATTAGTAAGACGCATGAATAATAACTTCTGCTATTATCTGTTTCCAATAAATATTGAAACTACTGAACTAATCCTAACTCTGAATCTCCAAAAAGGCCTATAAAACAATATATCAGCTGTCAAGCAACCCAAATTACCACAGCTAACTTAATGAGGACCAGAGAAAAATCAATTATGTTTGAAAAGGCCCTGATTGAGGTTAGGGCACGACTTCCACATTAAATGTTCTTTTTCTTGAACATCCTGTTCTGTATATGTGAGGCACCATTATTGTTCCTAATGACCAGAAACTTGAATTTTGAAGTTACACAATGCTTAATGGTTTTTTTCCTTGCTTGTGATGGATACTGCATAGCTATCTGTGCTTCTTTAGATTAATTCAGGTTATCATTTGTTTCATTTGGTTGTGTGATTGGTTTGCAGGCTGCCATTGTCAATTCCCAGACTCTTGAAGAAGTTGCAAGACTCGAGAAGGTGCATCTTTTTGCTTACTTGAATATCCTGAAATTGAAACTGTCAATATCTCATTTTTATCTCTATACTAAAATTTCACATCCAAATTGTTATTGCATAACAGGCATTGAACTCAGGTCAACTTCCTGCAGATCTTAAAATTTTGGATGGTACTGGTTCAAATAGTGTCAAAGAAGAAGATGACAAAATGGCTACTGATAATCAAAATGAGGCCGAACCAAACGATTTGGAGGAACAGAAGGATAATGAAGCCACGCCTATGGAACAGGTATCATTCTACTTAAATTATGGGTCCAGAACTAATTTCTCCAAATCCTTATGCTCACGCACCCTCTTCTCCTCCTTTATAATTCTCATCACGAAGCTTTTTGTAGCATCTGCTTAAGAGGCTGGAATTTTTAGGCTTCTGTGTTTCTGAGTGCTTGTAAAATTGATTTGTTAGCACTGCTATGAGGGCTCTCTTGTTCCTCCCCTTAATGCAAGAATTTAAGCACTAATGATGGGACATGTTCCCCTTCCCATTTCCTTACTCCAGAACGCCAATGGATCTAGAACTCACTCTGGCATAACCTAATTTCCAACCCTTAGAAGCACTAAAGACAGGAGTGCTATTCTACCAAGCATTTAAGGTGGTCAACTGATTTTTTAGGTGAATATGTCTTTGCACAGATTCAAAGTGGAGACAACAGGACTGGTTGGCCCTTTTCCTGACAACACATAATAAAAGGAATTCCTTTTCCAAGTCCTTTCTAACCCACTTCTAGTTGATAACCATGACTCATTAGTGTGTAAAAAAGTTTGGAGGATAACAATAGGAAATGATTCGTATAACAGTTAATATGGTTTCTCAGCTCATACAGTGAATCTGTCCTTCCATGTCAAAATAGAAAAAGCTCTCATGGGAAGACAATTAATACCTGCATTAATCTGGAAGTTTGGAGTCCAGGTCAACTCTGTGAACTTGAATGTGTTGATAGTTGTAAATTTCTTTTGTGTGGATTAGTCTTTCGTTGGCATACAAGTTCTGTATTGTGTTTATTGGAGTTTCAATCCTTTAAAATGTCTTCTTCCTTATAGTGGTACCATTTCACCCACATGGTTTTTATGCCTTTGGCAGCATGCTTTTGTAAGTTATATTATATTCTATTGTTTACTTTCCCCCCCTCGTTTCTCCCATGGTAACAGGTTCTGATATTAATGCAATTTCCTTCAATCACAATGGATTCTGTTATTAATAAATCTTGTTTTTCATCTGTCAGGAATAAGAGTTATTCTCCAATCCAGTCCACAAGGAAAGGTGTGCCTTGGGCATTCCTTGGCGAGTGCAGTAACAATGGAGTTATGGATTTGTTGAGAATTTCATCAGTTTTGCAGGGATCCTCTTCTGTGCAATTCTTTAAGCTTACCCCCATCTTTCTTTGTCAGTTATTTTTTTTGCTCACGATGCATTGCTGACCTTTTGGGGATGTATACAGGTCGACTGTTATTTTTTGAGCAATCCTAGAGACACTTTACTGATGGGTTAGCCCTAATTAGCTGCCATATTTACCTGCATGTCTGGTTTTTTTATATCTAAAAACAAGATGAATATTATTTATGCGTAACATGCACAATTCAGACAGTTATATATCTGAAATTGAATGCCCGAGGAGAACAGAAAAGTCTTGCATAGCTTTGAAGAGTTCTGCATCCGTAGCGAATAACAACATGGAACACACAGTGATTTGTCATCTACACGCAAACAAGTATGTCTATCAATCAAAATCACAACAAGGATGGCTATCCTGGCACACAAAAGGAAGGTCATGAACAGGTTTGCTTTTGGAGAAGCAAATTTGGAATTCCTGGATCCATTTGTCTCAGATATCATTGGACTGAAAGATTCCGTACAAAATCTATTAGGTGGTAAGTAGAGGAGATGGATAGCTGAGTTTTTCTTGCCTGGTGGGATAAGTAGATCTGTTCTAACCTTGGGAAGTCGATCACTTGACTGCTCAGATTCAAATTTCATACTTTCAAAGTCTTGGATGGAAGGTTGATACTGTACAAGCTAGAATGAACGGTATGCAAGGACAGCGCTCCAAATTGTAGGGCAAACGAAAACGACTTTTTATTCGAGATAAAAGGGATGGAGGGAGGCGGAGGGAGTGCAGGTGAAGGATCACCTTGCTTCCCCACTGGAGGGAATATTTGCAGGCATGTAACATCGAAAAGGTGCTTGTTTTGCTCATAACTGGATAAATTAAAGGAAATTGGATGAATAGAGAGAACTTGTGGCGTGATTATCTGGTATAAATTCACTTTCAATTTTCAGTTTGGCCCATCAGCACATTGCCCTAGAACAGTTTTCTGGAATGTATCACCTGAGAATTGGTCAGGGATTTCTTCTGGGATGATGAATTCAGATCCAGCTGGTACAAAATGCTCTTTTACCGCAGGACTCGTATTCCTCAAACTGGTTCCATTACTGCAGATATTTCATGTCATTTTTTTTTGTCGATTTCCAACACCAAATCACTTCATAAAAAAATCACGTCATTACATTTATAATGAAAATTAATAAAGACATTAGATTGGTCCAATTTTATAAATAAAAATATTTAATAAGAAATAAATAATTGATTAAAATGAGATGTGAATATGAAACTTCATCCTTCTGATTTTGCAAGTGAGAGTTGACGATCAAAAATCTTTGTACGATAAGAAAACTACAAGCTTATTTGACTGGTTAGGCTCAAAGATCACCAACGTTTACAGTAAGACCTCAACGATTCATCCATTTGCATCCAAGATTATAGGATAGCCCATCTCCAACCATCAATATTTTATTGCAAAATGGCAGTTTAAATTTTAAAAGTACCAAGGGAAGTTAAAGGAGGAAAGTTCTTTGCATGCGGCAAGAGAGATTATCATAATACATTTCATCCACGGCAAGCAAAATAGTAGCATGGAAGAGATTTACCAGCTCATCATCAACCTGGAGTCTTGGACTTAAACATTCCACTCTAGTCATGTGGCATTGAGATGAATCGATAAAGCAGAAGCAGCAGCAGAGCAAGGCTGAGATGGTTGCTATTCCTTCTCTCCGGAAAAAGAAGGCATATCACGGGACAAATAACAACTGACACAGGCGGCTACGAGTTCAGACAATCGGTGTTGACGGCCTTAGACGACAGGTGGGGGGTTGAGATATCAAACATCTCATCACCGCCAGATCACACGTTCGTTTCATCAACAAACTAACAAACTAGTGCATGAATCAACGCAACATCCAACTCCATGCAATCATGTTAATACAGTGATCTAATTCATTTGGATCAGAATATAAACTCAAATGAGATTTAGAGAGAGAGGGAGAAATAAATAAACATAATTATAATAGTAGAAGATTAAGACAACCAAAAGTTAGGGTAACAATATAGGCATCTCCAATCTCACATAAGTTTAAAAACTTGTTAAAGACAAACAAACCTTATTTTTTTTTTAAAGTGCACAAGTATATATTAATAAAAAACACAACCGTGGTGTTCTATGCGGATATCTGCAGTCTCATCCACTCTCACCAACCAAGTTGGTTCTGTAACATCTCAGACTCCAGAGCAAGCCAAGAACATGATACATACTCCAGAAAAAATGCAGCTCCATGACACAAAGCAAGCATCATCACCACATTAAGCTTTTTTTAACTTGGAAATATCAGTCCCCTTCATTACAAAAAAATGAACATTAGATATGTTGAAACTGGTCATTCCTCCAAAACAAAAATAAATGTAATACTATACTTTAGATGATATGAGTTCAGAGATTAGAACCTTGATTAGATCTTTAACAATGTTTTCTGAGCATTGGGGAAATTCGAGCGCGGCGCAGCGCGTGCTGGTGCAGGCTCTTTAGCCCCATTTTCCTGCACCAGCAATGGGGTGGAGTTGGCTGATTGCTATTCAGAATCATCATAAACATCTTCATCTGAAAGCTCATCAAATGATCTCATATCAAGCTGGTAACGGAGGATCCCACCAATCCCACCAAACCCTCTACAAAACTGGGATCCTTCTTGTGATTTGTTAGTAACAAACTCTAGAGCGCAACCAAACCGCTTGTACTCGTTAGCAAACCACTCCAGCAGTGGCGTCTTATCCAGAACTTCTAATTCAGCATTGGTTACTGAATCCCTAAAGTTGCCCTGGTTGGATTCCTGCTCCTTATTCCAATGTTTTATGGTAACTTCACCAGTGGCAGAGTTTTTCAACTGGTACCTATTAATATCCAAACTTTCCCACACAATTAAAGTTTCAACAGCACCCATTTCCAAAGCTTTCAGTGTGTCATCTACACCAAAAACATATTTCCCAGTATCCTGACTTATCTCTTCAAAGTACTTTCCTATCAAGCGCTTCTCCTGTATAAATTTCACATTGGAAAGAATTTCTGCTGACAGCTCGATTGCCTGATTAAAACCATTCTCTCCTCCATATGAAACATCAACAACATTCAGAATCTTTGCCTGAAGTCGAGGATCAAACATATCTGATTGACTCAGCTCAGTCTTGAAGTCAGCTGATCCAGCAAGTATCAATCCCGAAACATTAGGCTGGCTGGTGGCAGGATTGATATAGAACTGGGTGGCAAGTTCTGCTGTCTTTCTCACGTAGTTGTGGCGCTTCTCCATTCGAAGTCGAGCAAATCGAAGAGCAGACTGTCCTCCTCTCCCGTGCTTCTTAGGAAGGTCAACGGTAAACTTATGCAGCACTTCTCTGGTGTTGCCACTCAGTGTCCCGAAAAGAGTTCCATTCCCGTCCATGACAATAAAGCCGAACTTGTCATCAGATTCCAAGAGTTCATTCAGAGCTTCTGTGTGAAATTTGTTGTCACAGAGGTAAAGAGACGCATTTATGGGCCTGAAAGGCTCAAAGTCAATTGTTACTTTCTTTTCCTTCCCATCTTCGGTTACAATTGTTCCGGTGTAAAGCACAAGCCCATTGGGAGGAACCTTGTTGTAAAGTTTGAGCCTTTGTTGAGCAGATGTAATGGCACCCAGCACAGATTGACGATTGACCCTGCTCTTAATGTTTGAAGCAGTTCCAAACTCATCTCCAAGCATCTTAGTGACACGAGAAACCTGATCACGAGGAGGCATGATAAGGGAAATCATGCTTGTGCCATTACCTCGGGCAGCTTCCAGTGCTTTGATAAGCTTCTTAATCTTCCAAATCTCAATGTTCTTATCAGTCTCGTGGCCGTCTGACATTGTGGCGTGTTTAAGAACAGACAAATTTACCTGCAAAGACAGCACAACAATTTTATAATTAACCACCAGGACTGATATATCGCGTGGAGAGAAATCAAAAGAAAACATCAAAGAACAGTAATATAATGGCTAAAACTAGAAATATATTAAAGCTGGAATTTATAAAATAAGATTTAGAGTTGTAGAGACACCTGTGAAGTCTTAAGAACATATTGATAGGAAATAAAACATTCTGTAGAATTGCCCAAGGCAGCTTTATCTATACTAGTTCTAGGTCTAAATAAACATAATAAAGAATAAGGAAATCCAAATAACACAATGATTCCTAATCTGAACAGGAATATATAATCTTTTAGTTGTTCACGAACAATTAGCAAAGGGAAACGATATATTAATAACTTTAAAAAAAAAACAATACATCAAATTTCGCTAAACACAAAATCAGACAACAATTCAAGTTTAGCAAAATACAAGCAATTTTGGCTGCCAATTTCAAACACGACATAAGTTTATTCGAATCTCAATCAGATTTCATGAATTACAGTAAAAAACAACTTGGCATAACTGCTAATCAAAGCAATCCACGAGAAAGACATAGAATCCATGTAGAAAAAATCTAAAACAATAATAAAAAATAGAAAAATCACAAAATTCGCAAAGGGAGTAGCCAGAATCATAACTAATCGGACGATCAGTAACAAGAATCACAAAATGCACAAGAATGAAATAAAATAAAATAATGATAATAATTAAAGAATGATTTTCACATTTAAGAAAAGGGAAAGAGAGAAAAGGAAAGACGGAGACGGACCTATCGCCTGCTGAGGAGAAGAGCTGGGATTTTTAAGTTTGCCTGTAAAGAGAGTCCAGAAAAGAGATGGCACGCTACCTGCCTTTTCTATATGATACCCTAACCCTAACCTAGCCCACCTATTTAACCCTGGTTTGATTATAATACCCAATCATGGTTAGATTATTCTTATTACGGAGACAATAATAAATATCGGACTTAAATATCTATTCTATCATCCAGTCTCTTTGTTGAGATAAAAAAAAACCTTCCTTCTTTGCTATTGTTTTTTTTTAAGTGAAAATTTTGAGTAATATAAATTGGTGTGTTTATTTTATTAAAATTAGTTTACTACTCTCTATTACCATCCTTAATTGTAGTTTCTGTATTTCAAAAACATCTTATTTCTAATTAAATTCATCAATCTTACGTCATTCTCTCTTCTTCTTCTTTTATTATATTTCAAAAATTAAGAACAAAATAAATTAAAAACAAAATTTACCTTTGGCCTAGTACCAAACTAAACCATTTCTCCGTTGCTTCTAAAGCAGGACATTCACAAATGGATGCGTTTAATTGAGATTATCTGTTTAAAATATCTAATTGGATTTTTATTTTGGATAATAACATGGAGAGAGAACTCAAGAATAAAGCTGGGAATTTTTGTCGGGGGCGACAGGTATGCTTAGATGATAAATTTAGGTTTACAGTCAAAGGACCGGACGGGTCAAAATTGGCTTTGAGAGGAGGCCAGAGAGTAATTTTGTTTTTCATGAGAAGAGGATCATTAGGTATGAAATTATCGTTTGGACAATATTTTAAAAAAATTTATATTATTTTAATGTGTTACCATAAAAAATAAATTTTAATAAATAAAAAAATATATTTTAATATATTTATAAACAATGAGTAATTTAAAGACATATGATCTCATCAACCCAATCTACACCATCTTTTAATAAATCTATTTATAGTATGAGTATTTTTTCAAAAAAAAACAATATCTATAAATCTATTCCCTTGCGAACTTAAAATGTAAAGTACTTTTTAAAATTGTTTCTCATTCTAAAAGGTATTAAATTAAAAAAATTATATGTTTTTTTATTATTTAATATATTATTATTAAAAAAATCTAAAAAATATATTATTTTTTTATATATATTTTTAAATAAAAAATATTTTATACTATATATTATATATAGTATATTGCCAAACACAAACTTAATATTTCCAAGCATAAACCTTGACATTCCTTGCAACTTTTTTTCTTTGTTCCTCTAGCCATTCATTTTTGGAGATTTATTGGCTTTATATTTTTAAACTAGTTAGGTGGCTCGTATTATATTATAGGTTAATTTTTTATTTTCATAACAAATATAAAAAAATATATAAAACTAAAAGTGTCAAGAGCTTCGAATATATTTAACTTGTCTGTTTAAATTTTTATATTTTTTAATCTTTAAATTTTTTTTAGTTTTTCTTCAATAATAATAATAGGAATTTTTAAAAAACTCTATTAATGATAACAACAACAACAACAACAACAATACTTTTTAATTTTACCTTTCAAACCAAATCTAAGGTTGTTTTCTAATATTGATAATAATCTTTTTTACAAATTTATTAATTATTTTATAAATAATATTAATTGTAATAAAAATAGTAATGTTTATAATACAATTAATAATAATTTTTATATTAATACTTTTAATTATAATAAAAATAACAATATTTATAACATAAATAATAATATTTAGAAACTTAAGACCTAAGAACCCTGGGTTATGACGCAGTATTCAAGAGAATTGAGTCCGGAGATAGGACCCAGTCAAAATGAATCTTAACACAAGACCTATGAACCTTGAGTCATGACGTTGGACCGAAAAGAATTGAATCTTAACGCAGAACCTAAGATAATTGGGTGTGGAGGCAGGACCCGATTGGAATGAGTCCTAACATTGACCCAAGAGAATTGAAACTTGAGGCATGACCCATTCCCTCTAGGTCCTGACTCATAATCAAGAGTGGGTCCGGACATAGAACTCATTAGAATTGGATCCTTCATGTAGGACCCGAGAGAATCGGGTCTGGATCAAGTGCTTTGGGGTCCCTAGAATTATTGAGTCCTGTTGTACATTTAGACCTAAAGCTATGTTGGGTCTTGACATCGGACCCAGCATAATTGAGCCTTGATATAAGACCCAAGGCTAATTGGTTTTGCATTTAAAGCACCTAAGAGAATTATAATAATAATATTTTTTATATTAATACTTTGAATTGTAATAAAAATAATAATATTTATAACACAAATTATAATATTTTTTTATATTAATGCTTAGAATAATAATAATAATAATAATAATAACACAAATAATAATATTTTTTATATGAATACTTTGAATTATATATAAAAAAATATTTATAATATAAATAATTATATTAAAAAACTCATGATCCAAAACCCTTGGATCCTGACAGAGAACCAAAGAGAATTAGGTCTTGACACAGAACCCAAGCAAAATGGATCCTGACATAAGACCAAAGAGATTTGGATTTTGGAGAGCAACCATGCGAAATGAGTCCTGACACACGACCCAAGAGCATTCGGTCCTGATGCCAGATCCAACAAAATTGCATCCAGATGCTGGATCCAAGGCCAATTGGTTCTGCGTTTGGAGCACCCAAGAGAATTATAATAAAAATAATAATATTTATATCACAAATAATTATATTTTTATATGAATACTTTGAGTTATAATAAAAATAATAATATTTCAAACAAAAATTATAATATTTTTATATGAATACTTTGAGTTATAATAAAAATAATAATATTTATAGCACAAATAATAATATTTTTTTATATTAATACTTTGAATTATAATAAAAATAATAATATTTCGAACATGAATTATAATATTTTTGATATGAATACTTTGAGTTATAATAAAAATAATTATATTTATAACAGAAAATAATTATATTTTTTGAGATGAATACTTTGAATTATAAGAAAAATAATACTTGCAACACAAATAATTATATTAATAGACCCAAGACCCAAGAACCTTAGGTCTTGACGCGGGGCCCAACAACATTAGATCCTGACCCAGGACCCAAGGCTAAGGCATCTCAAGTGGGTTTTCAAATCCGCTCGACTGGGTCTGCAGCCATGGAAGCGGGTCTGGCCCCAATATCATGTGTCTTTAAACCTGCTTGCATGAGTTTGCAGCTATGTGGGCGAGTCTGCCCTAGCGCCTGGAGTAACCCTAACACCATATGTCTGTAGATTGTGGCTTATAGCCCCACTTTGCGTGCGGGCACCCAAGGCTTGTTTGTCCAAATGCCAGGTGTCTATAGTTCGGGACTTGCAGCCTTACCAAAACTAAAACTAGAACCGACTATTTTCACCTCAACTATTCATTCAATGCCATATATATCTCAGTAAAAAGATAACTCCATCTTTTATAGTCTTTCTAACTCTGTGGTAAGAGCAGTTTTGCCACATCACTCAAATGTATAATATTTTGTGTCTATATAAACAATGTCTATATAAACAATAATAAGAGCACTAATTTATTTTAGTATATTGTATAATTTTTTTATTATAAAATATTAGTATGTTTTTAAAAAGCTTTTCATATTTTTTAATAAATTTTCTAATAACGAAGTGGTATAATTGCAAAATATTTGTCCATAAGGATTCAAATTAAAATAGTTATTATATTCCTAGTCCCTGATTTGTATTGCATTTTAAATAATGACCGGGTAAATTTTAAAAATATTATTTTGTTTAACTTTTTTTTTTAATATTTTAATATTAAAAATAAAAAAAAATATTTTAATATATTTTTAAACAATTGTTTTTAAAAATTAACTAACATCACATGTTTATAAACACTAACAAAACCTGGTCCATGTTCAGCAAAGCTAAGCTCAAGTTTTGATGTTTTTATTGTTTTTAATAAAAAAAAAGGGTAAACTCAAGTGCAAAACAGAACAACAGAGGCCAAGGTTTGGAAGAGACCGAGCACCTCGTTTTGGCAGAGTAGAGATAATGGCTTGGAGAGGACAACTTTCTAAGAATCTGAAAGAGCTTCGGATTCTTCTATGTCAATCTTCTCCTTCAAGTTCATCTACTAGGTAGATATTCTCGATTTTTATTATTGATTTGTTATTGGTAACTAGAATATTTCAAGACTCCATTTTCTTTAGCCATTTTGAATTGATTGTATCCTATCATTAATGGGTTTTTCTTTGACAGAACATTTATAGAGAAGAATTACAAGGATCTGAAGACCCTTAACCCAAAACTCCCAATTCTGATCCGTGAATGCAATGGAATCGAGCCTCAGTTATGGGCAAGATATGGTATCTGTTTTCCTCCCCTTCATTTATATTTATTCTCTTCTTTTTTTCTGTCATATCACTGTTTCTTTAAAATTCTTCTTATAGATGTTAGATTTTGCTGTTTTTTGTGCGGATGTTTCACAGGCATTTGATTGGTTTATGGTAGAATTGGATTTCGTAGAATTTGCAAATTGATGAATGTTGGATCCCTAGATTTTATACATTTTTTGTTTTGTTTTAATGTGGATTTATGACAATCCTTTGAAGTGGGGCTTTTCTTTTTTCTTTTTCTTTTTTAATGAATAAGTGGGGTTTTCTATTGTGTTTAGGGTTTCAATTAGTTTTTAGGGCTTCAAGCTATGTTTCTGTTCGTGCATTTGGGTAATTAAGCCTGGCTTTAGATACTCTACCCGAACATGATTTTAGAGTTTGTAGGAAGATTAAGAATAATAGTTATTCTCTTCTGAAATGACTCGAATCTATGTGGTCATTTCAAATGCTCAAATCCATGAGCTTCAAATCACTTAATAGGGTTTCAAAATACCCAAATTGAACTAAGATTTTTGCTTCAGATTCCTTCTATCAAATACCAAAGCGAAATGCATCCTAAACATAAATTAATACATAGAAGCCTCTTCTCAATTTGATTTTAGATACTTTTCCTTCTGAAGCATGCATATTATTGAGAAGCTGTGAGATATGCTATTGGCCCTCATATTTTCTCCTTTTCATCAATAATCTTATGGGACTGAATTCTGTATGTGCCAATGGCTTAAAGTCTTGGCAACAGATAAGTAACAACGTAGTAACTCAATTTTCTCTAGTTAAAAGTTATACCTATGGTTTCAAGAAATATAATAGGTTAAATGGTTAAGGATGCTCATAGGTGCCATATTTTTATTGCCAACTGATAGATTTCATTTATACTTTTCTTGAATTTGTTCTATCAACTGCCTAACTTAGCTTGAAATAAAATAAATCTCAATGAGGAGCTGGTAGGTTAGCAACAGCTTACCCTTATAAGACACTTCTGATGGAATTTCAGAGGGGCAGATCATGCTATAAAATTTCTGTAGCTCTAAAGTTAAAAGGATTGGATCTCTTTTTCCAGTTACTTCTAATCTATTAACCTCAAGTTAATCTCTGACCTCATTGACTGTTTACTAATTGAAATTTTGTTGGTAAATTCAGCATTGATATGATCATCCTGTCTATATTCATGGTTCTTATTTGATTGGAACATGTAACTTTTTTTATACAGATAGGATCTCTTGAATTTGCACATGATGCTTGCTAACTAATTACTGGACATTAAATGCACTGTTCACTTGTGCTTTTTAGGTTCTGTGGAAAAGAATTTATGTTCTCTCTGGAAGTTTATCATGATGGATGTACATGAGAATTTGGTGTTGTTTTATAAAGTCTTCTACATTCATTGATTCTTCTTCTTATTTGACTGTGGCACTTATTTGGTTCTTGCATGTTTGTTCTAAGAAAATGGGTGGGCTTCATTTATGTCTTATGCATAACCTTAATTTTGAGGTTGTCATTCATTTTATTTGTTCCTTTATCTTTTATCTTTTTTTCCTTTGGGAATTCTCTATCCCTCACCACACACACCAAGAGAGAGAGGGTGTTCCTCTAAGCTTATACTATCTTTTATCTTTTTTTCCTTTGGGAATTCTCTATCCCTCACCACACACACCAAGAGAGAGAGGGTGTTCCTCTAAGCTTATACTTTAACATATTTTCTGCACTCAATCATTTTATCATTTTATGCCTTTATATTTTGATGCATTCAAGTATCATATTGCATTGATAATGGCCTACAAATACCTTGACAGGAATGTTAGAAATGATACAGAGTTAGTTAATTATAAAATCTTCTAGTTTTTTTCAACACTTCCTGGAATGTCTGGATGAGGTTAAAACTTAAAAGACTGAGAAGTAGAAGGGTCGTGTCTCAGTCTATTTAGAAGTGAATTCACTCAATTGAAATTAGGAAAAGAGATTGAGGGAGATCCACAAGAAGAAGGTTCCAAAGGCTACTCAGAGAGCAAAATGGGGACAACGGGATGAAGATTCTCAACCAATCCAATCTGTCATTTGGCTAAGAAACACAACAATAGTAGTTTTTATTTTTTTATTTTTGCGTGATGGTGAAATAACCTTGGTGTGTTTGCAATTATGGGTATGGAATTTTGTTCCATGTTCTTTCTTTGTTCATCCACAATTGCATGCTGTCCTTCATACTGGTATCCATTTGATGAGTAATGTGGAATTTTTTTTGTGTGCTTTTATCTTTCTGTGATCACGGATTAGTTCTTTAGCTCAATGATTGTAATGTGGAGTTATGCAACCTTCAATATCTATGCAGATTTTGGTGTTGAGAGGGGCGTTCGGTTGGAGGGTTTAAGTGAGGTGCAGATCTCGAAGGCCTTAGAAGAGCTTGGGAAAGTGGGTGCATCACTTAAAGGCTGATATCGTTGCTGTTCATCTGTGTGAAATGAAATAAATTGATATTATGGGAAGAACTATTGAGTCTGCCCTTTGCGTTGCTATCTCTCCCTGATGTGCTTGTTTAAGATTCTTATTTGGTAGTTGGACATTCAGTATTGTTGTTGTTTAGTTTGATCACAATCATATCATGGCATTGGTATGTTTCCTTCCTATTGAGTAACCAGGATTGACATTTTGTTTTTGGTATTGATAACCAGCACGCCTTTTAGTTCTGTCCAAACCGGACAGGACCTCTCATTTGCAATCTTAAATGGGATGCTGACTTCAATTGGAATCATCTTTCTTCTCTTTATCCTTGGTCGTTTTCCTTTTTGCCGCTTGACATTTGTTGGGAGTATACCGTGACAGGGGATGACAAATGTTCTTTATCGAGGATACAATGTGACATATGATGGAAACAGTAAAAGATATAAAGTTAGGGTTTTTCAAACCTTAAATACTTGATTTTTTGCTTAGTTTTTTTTTTAAAAGGCGTTATACATGATGACATCATATGTTTTTTACGATATTGATCTTTAGCTAGTGGTTTTATCAAAATTTCGTGGGGATTGTAGATCAGCTCGTTTGATTGTACACAAGTGGTCGAGTATATTTTGAAGGAGTACATCCTTTGTTAACTTCATGTAGGATTTGACGGAATTCAGAAAATACTAGCAAGAAAACACATAAACGGCATTGAACATCTATTCATAGTTTTTCTCCATCACCGTCCATGCTCTCTGAGATTTAAGCATATCTAAAACATGTTTTCATGCAAGCAACCTAATTTCTCGAGTCCATTGAGGTCTTCTTCAAGCCCTTTGGGACGAACATGATGAGGAGGAAACAGAAATCTAACAATGGGGCGAATAAAGAATTACCTTTTGCAACATCCGTACTAAACAAGCAACAGTACAAGCGAGGCTGTCTTGTTTACCATATTCCTCGTGAGCAACAAAAACCAGCACAAGACGTCCTGTTTTGTCCCAACTCCCGTGTGGCATGTACCAATGGGCCAAGGAGAGGGGGCTTCAATTTCAGACAAATTGAACATTGAGGCCCATTCAGCTCTTCTCACCCAATACTTTGGCATTTTGGTGGGAACTGGGAAGCTTTCTGGATAATCAGAGACCCTTCGGAAATTATTTTTTTGCCTTAGCCTTTTTAAAAAAAAAGAAGAAGAAGAAATCGTATTTTTTATTGACATCTATAAAAGCTAAAACCCTAGTTAAAGCACCAATTTAGCAGCTGAAGGCTCAAGTTGATTTTGAAAAGCGAGATAGAGGAGCCTAAGCCGCTCTGAAGAAAAGATAGTAAAGATGTCTGCTGGTGAAAACACAGAAACCCTAGTGAGAGTTGAGGAGATACAAGGAAGAGGAAGAGGGCTCGTATCCACTCAGCCCTTAAGAGGTGGCCAAATCGTCCTCATAGATTCTCCAATCCTCCTCTATTCTGCACTCCCTTTAACCAAACAGCAACACTCAACCTTCCTTTACTGTGACAAATGCTTCAAAACTATACAATCAGCATCAGTATCTTGTCCCACCTGCTCTCACCAGCGTTTCTGTAGCCCCACTTGCCTTTCCGCTGCTCTGGCATCTTCTCACGCTCCTTGGGTCTGCCAATCTCTTAGCCGCCTCCGCGACTGCCAAGATTTTCTACAGCATCATTCCGTGGAACGACAAATCCAAGCTCAATTCCTCGTTGCTGCTTACAATCTTGCATTCGTTTCCCCTTCAGATTTTCAAATTTTGCTGTCGCTGCAAGGCCGTGCTGAAGATGAAGATCGAGCTATTGTCCAGTCTCTGCATTCTGTAATCTCATCTCTGTGTCCTCCTCCACCAATTGAGGGGTTATCTTTTAGCTTGGAACTTATTGCGGCTTTGGTTGCGAAAGACAGATTTAATGCTTTCGGATTAATGGAGCCTTTGAATCTTAATGAAGAGAATGGTGGGCAAAGATCGGTGAGGGCTTACGGTATTTATCCTAAGGCATCTCTTTTTAATCACGATTGCCTTCCAAATGCTTGTAGGTTTGATTATGTTGATACGAATAATAGTGGGAACACTGATATTGTTGTTAGAATGATTCATGATGTTCCGCAAGGAAGGGAGATTTGTTTGAGTTATTTTCCTGTAAACAGTAATTACTCCACTAGACGGAAAAGATTGCTTGAGGACTATGGATTTACCTGTGACTGTGATCGCTGTAAGGTCGAAGCTACTTGGTCTGATGACGAGGGTGATGGTGATGATAATGAGGTGATGGAGGAGGATGTCGATGAGCCAATGGAGGCCGAATCTAATGGTGAAGAAATCGACAATGATAACAGCGCTGACTTTCCTCATGCCTATTTCTTTTTGAGATACATGTGTAATCGAAATAATTGCTGGGGTACACTAGCTCCTTTTCCTCCTTCTGATGCTAAGCCATCAAATTTATTGGAATGCAATGCCTGTGGTGTTATCAAGAATGATGAGGTTTGTTGATGCTGGCGGGGGTGCAAGCCTGGCTTTACTTGAATCATTAACCTCTTGAAGTCTCTATCTTGCTGCTTGCCAATTACTACTCAGGCCGTGTAAGTAGTGTTCTTCCATTAGAAAAGTTTTGTCAATAAATTTAATTTGAAGGGATTTCTTTTAGCGTTGGTTTATAGTTTTCTAGCATTTCAATGACAAGGAATATGTGGCTTAAGTATTGAAAATGAATTCTACTGTATGCTAAATGGTTTGGAGAGGTTCTATTTTATTTTATGGTAGATTCTAGAGCATTTTCGTATTATTCTAGCATTTTGTAAGCTAGGATGTGAATCAATCATGTATTTAGCCTAAGCTCATTGCACTGTGCGGAATCAGAAAAATCTCTTTGACAACAACATTTATGAAAGAAAGACTCTTTTTAGTCTACCAATTTGAATCATGGATAATTGGATATAAAAGGTTTCATGCTCGAAAGCTCTCCGTTACTAAACTGCTGATAAAAGCATTGGTTTTCATTTAGAAAACACACTGTTTTCGCTGCATGCATACTGAATAGGAGTGTCTCCTTTCTTGCTAATGAATATGTAATGGTGCAAGCCCATGTACATAGCATTTTACCCAAGGATGACTTACATTGCATGCACAACCGAGCAGGGTTTTGATTTGTGATTGGGCAAGTCTCTGTGCCTATTGTATTTTATCTTACCTATCAACTTGGGCAAAAGGAAGAAACTTGTGTTATCCCTTTGATCTCAACCACTCTTGTATCTTCTTATTTCACTTTTCATTAATTTTTCTTCTTGGAAAAAAAATGGCTATAACTTTAATTCCATGGTTTGTTTCTCATTCTTGGACAAAAGATCTTGTTGAAAGCATCGATTTTCTTATGCTGCAGCACTGCAGTTTATTGTTTTGGATTGGTGGCACTGTCCTGGTACTAGGTGCTGAATTTAGAATTCAGAATTGATAAATGATGTCATAGAAGACAGAAATTTAAAGGTGGAAAATGCAAAGTATTATACATCCATGCACATTTTGAGGTTTCTCTTTTCAATCCTTGCCAGCCACACTCACGCAATTCTCGTGGAAAAGAATTGAAAGATTAGTAAATCTATTGTTAGAATGAATGGCACAGCTGCATAGATGCTTAAGCATGCAAAATTTGCTGGTTTGCAGAGATGGCTGTTCCTTATCATGATTATCGTCCAAAACAAAACGGAAATTAGGTGTTGTTTAGTACTTCATTGCTGTTTTTCGTTTTGTTATTTTACTTGTTTGGTTGAATTGCTGCTTTTATTTTTACTGCGATCTAATTTAAAACTGGAGGAGTTTTTAGAAATAAGGAAAAGTGGTTTCGGATTTTTGTGATTAGAATAAATTAGTTACTATTGGCCGGATTAAAAAAAATAACATAAAAAAAAATTTCAAGTTATAGGGAATTATTTGATATTTTTATTAAATTTGATTTAATTAGTTAATTTTAAAATTTCTTGATCTAATTTTTTATTTAGTTTAATTTTAAAATTAAATTATATAAAAATAATTTTAATATAATTCAATTGATTTAATCAATTTAAAAATTTAAAAATATATTAATAAACCAATAGAAAAATATAAAAATAAAATTAAAAAAAAATTTCAAGTAGTTAACATAACTTCTTGCGTAGCTTGGTTTTAAAAATAAATAGTGTGGAAGTAGTTATGAGTTGACTCATTTAAAGTGGTTGTTATAAAAATAATTTATTTTATTATTAAAAATATTTGAGGATAAAATTAAAAAGAAAAATGATGTAATTAATAAAAAAATTTTTTGACTAGTCTTCTTGTTCAACCTGAATTTAACCTGATTTTAAAAGAATTCTTCTAATGTGATTTTGTCAATTTATCTATTAAAAAACCACCTAGATAGATGCTAAAAAAATTTGAGGAAATTGAAATGAAAAAAGGTGGGTTGAATTAAAAAGAGAGAAAACGAGAGAACAAGAAAGAGAGGAGCAGCTCTATCATAATTCTCAATTGTTTTAGTATAGAAGTAATTTTTTTACAAAGAATCTTTGTCAAAGTTGCTAGATGATGAGCACGGGCTTTGCAACCCTGAAATTGAGTGATCCATGGTTGATGGGTTTGAGATAAGTTATCCCAGGTGGACGCTTGAGCTAGCTTTGAAGGTCTCACTATCCGAGCCCAACTCACATGGATTTGGGCTCGAGCTTTAAAGTTCTCACCATCCTGAGCTCATCATTTAAGGGCTCAAAGTCAGCTTCAAGGGCCTTACCTCGAGACTAAGTGGTCCAATCCACCACCATTTACAGTTTGAGATGGTCATACCTGAACCCAGCTCCATCATAGTGCCTTGCCTCGCAGTTGCGATTGGGATAGCCATGTCTGACACTAGTCTTTGTGTCTACCTGTGCTTACCACCTTTGATTCAATGTTAACGCAACCTCTTTAACATAACATGTTTCACATCACAATATTAAGATAAGTTGCTCTGTCTATTCCATTATTTTCTCTCCTTTTTCCATGCAGATTGACTTGATCCAAGGTATATAAGCATTCATAAATCACCATCAGGTAAGGGATTCAGTTCCTTGCTTCACATACAACAAATTATCTTCTTCCACGTCTCATGCAATCTATCATCCTCATTTACTGTCTCTGCTGTAAATAACACAGCTTTTCAGGCTACATTCCTCCTACATGCTTATTAACTTGAGCATCAAAACACTTCCTTTCACTCTATTTGTTTAGGAGGTTGTAATTTTTAAAGCCCAATAATTAACTGTGAAAGGCCCAAAATATCTCGAAGTTTGCTCTAGGCTTCTTAATTTGGCATTACAGTCCAATCTAATATGTACAAAAGTGATCTCCACATAGTTTAGTTGACTTAATCATATTTAGAAGTACCTCTAATTACTAGTAAAAACATGGGTTGACTTTTAAAGAATTTTAAGATGATATATTTTTTAATATTAAGACAATAACATATTGAATTAACATGAGTTTCGTGACTTACCTCACAAACCTTGATGACGAACTTTACTGGGGTTAAAAATTATTTTATATTTAATGACACGATAACAAAAATATCGATATGTTTGTTTGAGACTATAATAGTTTTATAAAATGCAAATTAAAATAAATTATGATGACCAACTTAAAATCAACAAAATATTAAAGGATAAAATTGAAAGAAAAAATGAAGTAAAAAAGCATTCAAAAGAAAAAAAAAGTAAAAGATATTTTTTTAAAAGAAGAAGAAGATAGGATTAAAAAGAAAAAAAAAAAGAAAAAGAAAAAAATAACACCTCCTTTGCCATTCGTATGAACAATAGAGTAGGAAAGGAAAACTCAACTTTTTTAGTATATTAGTTGATTTTTGATGAAATTAAAACTTTATCTCATACAATTAGGCCCAAAAAGAATCAAATTAAAAAGGAAAAAAGAGTCTAGGTACCAATTTGTAAAAAAATAAAAAGGCACCGAATCAAAAAGAGAAAAAAAATCTAAGGACGAATTTTAAAAAAAAGTGTAAGAACAAAAGAAGTGAGGTGCTTCACTGAATCCACTTGTTTTAGTTTGTTAGGTAATTTTGATTTTATACACTTCGACAAATGGACACCGATTCAACTACTATCTTTTCCTAGTACGACGTTACACCATCATCAATGTCTTCTAGTCTTACAATAATGTTTTCCGATTTTTTATTTTATTTTATTAGATAAAGGTTCTGTAAAACATCATGGGATAGGATGATGTCGGTTAAGAATAAAGGGGACAAACTGTAGACATTTTCTTATGCCTTCTAGTTTAGGTGTCGAAATCCCATTAGGTAGCAGGCACCTCTTGTGGATTATATGATATCGAAGATGTTTGAGTGTGGCTGTATGGAGTTAACAAGTCACATCTTGTTCTTAAATTTTTATTTTTTTGCTCAAAGAATTTAGGTATGATCATACCTGTAATTTGTGATTGTATGATTTTGAAGGGTAAACTAAGAATTTTGTTCTTTGTTAATGGATTCTTGTTTTAAAAAAATATTTTAAAGTTTGATAGTGATTGTTTTTTTAAAATGGTTTTTTATTAAAAATATATATAAATAATATATATTTTTTATTTTTTAAAAATTATTTTTGATATAACATTTTAAGATAATTTAAAAAATTTTAAAAATAATTTCAAGTAAAAAAATTTAAATTTTCATGAAATATTCCAAAATAAGTGTTTTGTTAATTATTAAAATTTATGATCTCATATAAAAAATATTTTTTAAATGGGAGAAACTTTGCAAAAACAGGTCTTGATAACTAGGCCAATTATTTATTTAGAAAACAAGTATTTTTCATAATTAATAATTAACAATCTGGATGTGCATCCAACATTAAATAATATTTTTAAGTTTTTTTTTTTTGTAAATTCATAAGTGTTTTGTTTGTTTTTTCATTTCAATTCTTATCAATCGTACCATTAATAAGTATTAATTAACTGCATGACAACTTTCTAATAGTATTTTTAGCCATATTCCTATTATATACCAGACAATCTTCTTTGTTTTTTGCCTTTAAATTACATTAATAGCTTTTTTTTGGTATAATTTATACCAAAAAATGGATTAAATGTATATTATAAAAATAAAAAATTCTCAATAAAAAAAAACAAAAACAAGATTTTAGTAACCGAAGCAACACGAGGGATTACAGCCAGTGGCAAGTGGAAGTTTGAGTGAATCACAGTAATGGATTTTGATCACGAAGTAAGATGGGTATTTAGGAGTAAAGTAGTGATTATTTATTAAAATATATTTTACTTGAAAATATATTAAAATAATTTTTTTATTTTTAAAAGATTGTTTTTAATATAATACATCACAATAATTTGAAAATATAAAAAATAATTAATTTAAAATAAAAATAATAATTTTCTTTAAAATATTTTTTAAAATATAAAAACAATTTTGTGAATAGCTTCTGCCAGAATGCTTTGTGAACCTTTTGCCTTGGGTTGCCTCTCAATTTTGTCCCCTCTAAGTTCTAACACATGGGAAACGGGGAGGAACCTTCGATCACTTTTATGCGAAGCGAAGGCATGGATTTCATTTCATGACATGCACCTTTAAGCAACCCACGATATTCCATGTGCCTCTGCCGCTGCCACTGGCAGCAGTTTCTACGGGCTATTAGGGCGGTGAAAAGGAAGAAGATAAGAAAAAACATCAAATTACAACCTCTAATTTTCTATTTCTTTATAGGAATATGTTACAGCCGCGGCGCCAACAGCTTGTGGGTTTGGTGGCACCGCCCCACTCCCACGGATGCAGAAGCCAGGATAACATTTATAATCTATCCGGGAAAGAATAATAATGCTATAATCTTAGAATTTAGGAGTTGTTTAAGAAATATGTACAAGTTGGGATTATGAATTTTTTTTTTACTATAATAGGGTCCTCTTGACTGTCCTTTTAATCTTTTGTTGAAACAAAGAATTGTTAGTTGCTTTTGTGTTATTATAAACTAAAAGCACTTGAAATTTAATTATTTTTTCTTAAGAATACACTTGATCATTATGGATCCCATTAATCTAATGGTTTATGTGAAATTTTTAAGGTGGTCAAAATCACTCAAAAAAAAAATTTAACATAATTCAAAAAATAAAAACCAAACCCAACTTTTTACCACCATATTTAAAGGAAAAAAAATCACCTTTAATGATCTCTCTTAAAAGGAATAACCCAATTACACAAAGACTTTTTTTATATTTAGATTGACTAGAGACAAGTTTGAGCAAAAAAATAAAAAATGAATATAATGAATTTTTGAGCAAAAAAATAAATTTTAAAAACTTTGAGAGTGACTATATATTTACTTTGTATTTTACATTATGGTTGTCTTACTATAAATTTTATATTTTTACTATAATTTATTAGAGAATAATATAAAATTATTATTGGAACCTCATCTAATAATTTAAGTTTTTTTTAATTTAGATGTTTATTTGACATGTTATTAAAGTCTTGTTAATTAAATAATCATGAATTTAATTCTCACAATTCCTATTCTAATTAATAAAAATTAAGCACGAAATAATATATGCATTCAAATTTTTAGATTTAAATAATTTTTATTTAAAAATATATATTAAAAAGTAATATAAAATTATTATCAAGACCTTAAAAATTATTATTAAGAACTCAATGAATTATTTAAACTTTTGAGTGAGGATAAAAATTTGAGGATGAACATAAAAAAAAGAAAAAAGAATAGATATTAAAAGTTTAAATTAATTTTAAATATTTTTATAAAACTTTTTTGGAAAGCAATTACAAACTAACAACTACGAAAAATACTGCAACTCCTCGTTCATAAAAACAATAAAAATAAATAAATTATAATCACCAGCAAAAAGAGAGATCTAAGTATCGGGGATCAACTATTGCAGCAAACAATTACAGCCTTTTTGAAACAGACGACAGTTTCTCATATCATATCATAGCAGCGAGAGAAAGGGAAAGAAATGACTAAAACTCTGAAGGGAAGATATTACTATCCAAAAAAACCAGGAAGAATTTATCGAGGAAAATCCCAATAATCAAGCTCCCCTATATCTAAAACTCACAATTATTTTTAATTTTATGCATGATGACTGGACAGCTTTTCTAAAAGTCTGACGTGGACGACAATCACAGAGGCAATGCTGGGAAACCAAAGAAAAATAAAAATTTTTTGGAAAATCCGAAGGTTAAGGTGTTTCTTTTATATATATATATATCCTAATCTAATAGGTTAGATTAATTTGTTAGATAAAATTTTAATATATAATTTATATTATTTTTTAATATATTAAAAAACACTTTTTAAATTTAAAATTTATACAGTTCCATGTTAGCTTATATCTTATTTTTATTAAAAAAAAAAATAAAAAATTTAAATTCATGAATTTTCGTGACTACTTGATCATTAAAACTCTAATATTATATAAAAAAATTATTTTAACTTAATAACTTAAACTATTAAATAAAATTTTAAAATAAAATTTATATTATTTTTCATTAATTTTCCCAATTTTCTTCATTAGAGTTTAAATTGTATAAGAAATAAGAATCTTATAATGAATTTATCCATCCTTTTCTGGTTTTTGAACCCAGTAAGCGAGAATAGATAAGATAAATAAAATAGTAAAATGTTATTCTATTATTATTATTATTATTATTATCATGCATTAAATTTTCCTAATTCAATCTTAATTAGGATAATTTAAAAATATTAAGAAACATGACAAAACACGAGACTGTATAAAAAAAAATCTCAATTTTAAAAATAAATTAAAAAAGCACAGGCAGTATAGTAATTTTAATCTGAGGCCACTACGGTGCAATAGCCTTTTCGTCTGCCTATTATGTGCATAACGCACGCACAGTCCCAAAAGGAAAATAAAGAGAGAGAGAAAGGGTGTGGGCACGTCGGTACACTGCAGGAAAAGCCTTTCTCCTTCTCCATGTAATAGCAATCTTGAAAAGAAAAGCTTCCTGCTGTTCATCAAGAGGAGGAGGAGGCAAGGAGGGAAAACCAGAGGAGGGAAAGCCTCAGCTGTAACCCAACAATAAATCCTCAGTAGTCTGTTAAAGAGAGAAAATACTCTGTTTTTTTCTCATATCTAGGTGGCCGAGAGCAAATAGCAATGGCAATGTACAAGCCTATTAAAGGGCAAGAGGAAGGCAGTGGAAATAGAGACAAGTCCCTGAAAAGTAACGATGAAGGTGTTCATGTGGATGATGATGAAGTTGTGGATGAAAACAAATCTTTCATCCTCCCTACTCATTCAAGGCAGCAACACGATGTACAACGACAGAAACAACAACGTCTTGTTTCTCTTGATGTTTTTCGTGGTCTCACTGTTGCGGTAATGTTTCCAGTCACCTTCTCCATTTTCATTTTTGATAATTTCTTACAACTTTATTTGTTTCTGCTTTGATGTTAAGCTTCTCTTATTGGAAAACCCATTTCGTGTTGCTCATGCATCAGACATTAATACATCTTGCGGTCTGTTTCTGTCAAGTCAATTAGACCATTCTTCTGACTCCTATTTCGCCATTGATGACCTGTTGTCCTTGCTTCTGAACCTAAAGAAAAGGACCACCACTCGCTAATATATTTCACACTCCCCGAAAAAAGAAAAACCAGAAAAGATATTGAGATATCTTAAATACAGATTTAGAAATCATGATGGATGATTCAGATGATTTTTTCCCCCAGTGATTTGCCGAAATTATTTCTTACCAAACATAACTTCTTTTTACTTGCCTGCATTTAATTCCATCTTTAATATCCAAATAGAAAATGTATTTGGCATTATATTTTTGCTTTCATGCGTTTAATTTTTAAAATTAAATTAAATTTAGAAAATGTCATTATTCTGATTTTGAGTGTAATAAAAACTCACTCTCTATAAACAATACAAAAATAAATGTGGTCAGCACTTTGATTTATTATATTAAAAAAAAACTAATGTTAAAACTAGTTTTTTTAAATAATCATTTATTCATCTTTTTTTAACTTTTGAAAAAATAAAATAAAGAAGAGATGATAATATAAAAAATAAAATAAATTGAATTTTATATATTTTTTTTATAAATATACGAATTCAATTTATTTACTAATAAAATTTAAACGGAATACAAAACACAAAATGATGAGTATGGTACATGATGTTTTTAAAATATATATTTCATTTCGAAATATATTAAAATATATATTTTTAGATTTTATTTTTATTTTTAACATTAACATATTAAAATCATAAAAATATATTAATTTAATATTTTTAAAATAAAATTACTTTTAAAACGTACCTTAAAACAGTTGAAAACACAACTCCAGGACATAATCTATAAATACAGACAGGCGTTGTATTTAGTACGTATATGCTAGCAGTAATTATTTACAGTGAGTGAGTGATAATGGAGATTTATTTTTCTTGCCAAGATTGATTGATAGCTGGAAAAATGGTACACCCAATAAATAAATATACAGAATCCAACTATCCATCATTTATTTTTACTGAGCAATAAACAGTCAAGTTTCAGTGCATTTACATCTGTACTACTTTTATTATGAAGGGGGAGGTAAGTGTCATAGGTATATAATTGTCTTGGACCCATTATAGGGTTCTGTCGCAACAGTCAAGTCTTGCCAATGGAGGACAGCTCGCCTGTGCTGTATACTGTATGACTCAGCTCGAACGCTTCTTGAATGCTAAAGTAAGCCTATTGGCAGTAGAAAGGACGCATCAGCCAGAACGTATCCCACTCCACTCAATTAGGCAACAATTTTTCCTCTTTCTCGTTCTCTAGATACTAATAACAAATCAGAATAAAAAGAGGGTCTAAATGGATGTCCTGGTCTAATGTAAAAAATAACAGTGATGGCATGCTTTAAGGACCGTAGCAAAGTGCTAACGAGATTTATAGAACAACCATTGATGTCCAGGATGTATTGTAAAGGAGCTTCAATGTACCATTTCAAAAAAAAAAAAAAAAAGCTTCAATGATGTAGGTAGATATTAAATTCTCCCGAAGTGGACTTTAAGTGGGTTGCACTTGGGTTTTAACCAAGTAATGAAGATTGGAGTTGGTTTAGTTGTAGCAAATTGATGATTTCTGTTCCATTTTAACATAAGAATGACCAGGTAAACAATGGCTTACAACAGTTTCCTCTTTAATGGAACTCTGATGTCTATATATTGTGAATTGAAGGATCATAGTTTTATGCTTTCTCACTCATGATCAATGCAGCTAATGATACTTGTGGATGATGCTGGTGGAGTTCTGCCTGCTATTAATCATTCACCATGGAATGGTTTAACACTTGCGGATGTTGTCATGCCATTTTTCCTGTTCATTGTCGGTGTTTCGCTTGGACTCACATACAAGGTATCCGCAACTGGGAAATTTATTGTTTTTATGTTAGCATTCAAGCACTTGCAACATACCACTCATGCCATGATAACAATAACGAGCGCTGTTATTTTAATTTTATTTATGGGTAGCCTAAACGTATTGTGAAATCATGGTACTCGTAGATATCTAATGGTTCCCTTTCAGATGCTACTTCATCCAACATTTCCACCAGTGTTGTCGAAAGGCGCTCACTTAAGCGCTATAGAGGCGAGGCTATAGTGCTTTTGTTAACCTCAGGCGAGAAATTTCAACGAAGCGTTGCCTAGGCGAGCGCCTCGTGCATTTTAAAGGCTTAGCGCTTTTTAGCGCCTTTTGCCTTTGACAATGCTGTTATTTCTTTAAATTATTGCATTTTGTTTTAAGGGTGAAAAATATAATTTTATATGACTATGTTATTGGTATTTTATATTTTGTTTTGATTTTTTAATGATCTAATCTTAACTAGGAAGATATATATTTTAGATTTATACATATATTTTTTTCATATATAGCATTTCATCTTGGTTCATTTGGGCGAGTGCCTAGGGTATTTTACAAGCTTGGCGCCTTTTAGTGTATCTTGCCTTTGACGATACTGATTTCTACCACTACTGATGCTCTCATCCCTAACTGCATATTTTGTTTCCTACAGAAATTGTCATGCAAAGCTGTTGCAACTAGAAAAGCGATACTCCGGACGCTTAAACTTCTAATCATAGGTCTTTTTCTTCAAGGTCATCTTCAAGAACTTCAACTTTTAGATTATGTATTATAATCGAAACTCTTTTGCTAAGTTCTGCCATATTTTATGTAATTATTGTTTTCAAAAGGGAAGAGAATTGTGTGAAAAGGGGTAAAAAAAAGCAAGAAGAAAGAAATGCTGCCATATTTTTTCAATTTATCCCATGGAAACAGAATCTTCTGGGAGGTTATTCTGGAAAACACACCTTTATGTGGTTCTTAAACATTTATTATCTCTCCTTTCCAGGGGGCTTTTTACATGGTCTGAATGATCTAACTTATGGGGTTGATATGACACAGATAAGATGGATGGGTATCTTGCAGGTATTCTTTTTTACTTTCCTGATCATTTCTTATATCATCTACATGCGTTAAAGAGTTTAGTCTGGGCAGGGAATTGTTTTTTGTCAATTTGGATTGGCTCTACGTAATCCCTTGTTTTTTTCCCCAGAGAATAGCAATAGGATATTTAGTAGGGGCAATGTGTGAGATTTGGCTAAAAGGTGGTAATCATGTTACTTCCGGATTTTCCCTGCTGAGGAAATATCAGTTTCAATGGTGAGTACTTTTCTCAGTGTCGCATCACACAATCATCTGCTTTGTCTCTTCAATTCATGCTGCAGCAACCTACAATAAACCTGCCATGTCACTGTGCTTGTTGATTTATAAATTGAGCCAATTTGAAGTCTTTCCCCTGCTATAAACCTGGTAATTGTGAAATTGAGTTTTGCTCTACAAGCTAGATGAATTTATTCAAAGAAACGAGAGAGATATTGTGAGATCATGCCCGTGTAGCTCTGTTGTCTTAGAACTCAGTCCGTGGTTTAATTCTTTTTTCTAAAAAATGGAACTTCTTTGAGAAGAAATATGCCACATTTGAAGAGAGACAGGAGGGGGTGTGGGGAGGTGTTAAGAATCACTAATTTTACACTGCAGCATTTACTAGAAACGTCGCTTCTGCTGGCATTTTAATATAACTCACATGTATTTTACCAGGAGACTATAGGTTATATCTTAAATCTGTCATGGAAACATCAAATTATATGGAAAGTTTGTCCATTATTATGAGTGAAGTATCTTGCACATCTTTTAAGTACCTTTTAGTTCATAGCCCTTGGCGGCCTTTATTTATTCATTTGTCCCAGAAATAAATTTATGTTTGCGTGGATGCTTTTCCTTTTGTTGCTGTCAGAGAAACTTCTTAACTTGTTGGGCAACTCTCTGTCAGGGCTGCAGTTTTGATGCTTGTTACTATATATCTTTCCTTGTTATATGGCTTGCATGTTCCTGACTGGGAGTATCAGATTCCAGTTGCTGCCTCTTCTTCCACCCCTAAGATATTTCCTGTGAGCTTCTTATTTCCTTGCAATCTTTAGTAATGCTAAAGTAGGAAATTTATAAAAAATTGATAGCTCAGTGACTGATGATTTATTTTTGCTCGAAGGTGAAATGTGGGGTAAGGGGCGACACAGGACCTGCGTGTAACGCTGATGGAATGATTGACCGTACAATCTTGGGAATTCAACACCTGTATAGAAAGCCTATTTATGCACGAACTAAGGTAATTTCTCCACCGAGTGTCAGTTTTTGTTTCATTTTGGTACTTCTAAGAATGCTTCCTCGTTATTTCGGTTTACTATTCATTTATTATTAATGCAGATATTAATAATAGTTAATTTCCTATCACAGCCATGTAGTATCAATTCCCCTGGTTATGGCCCGCTACCTCCAGATGCTCCTTCATGGTGTCAGGCCCCTTTTGATCCTGAAGGACTCCTGAGGTTTGTTTTTGTTTCCTTGTGCCTTTCATAGAGAACATCTTTTATGTGATGCATCAGGAATCAGTATATTGACAGTTGAAGCCTATGAGGATGACTCAATGTGTGCTTAATTTTACGGGCCCCCTGTGTGATCTTTGTACTTTGTCCTTGTAGTTCAGTAATGGCCATCGTCACCTGCCTGGTTGGTTTGCACTACGGGCACGTCATTGTCCATTTCAAGGTGACATCTTCTACCTGATCAAAGATTTTAATCTTTTAATTACATCAATTTCCTTTGTTCAACTAATTTTTTCCCCTGCCACTTCCAGGAACACAAGGATAGAACCCTTCACTGGATGGTCCCATCCACTTGTTTTCTAGTCTTGGGTCTGGTCTTGGATTTGCTTGGTAAGAAGTTTATTTGCAGTTTACTTATATTTGAATTTCATAGAGGTAGCATTACTGCTAGTACTGATTTATGGTTTCATTTTCCTACCCCTAGGAATGCATGTTAACAAGGCTCTTTACACATTCAGTTACATGTGTGTCACTGCTGGTGCTGCCGGCATTGTATTTACTGGAATCTACTTACTGGTAGGATATTTTATCACCTTTTACTGAAGATAAGTTTTTTATGATTATCATATTTATTTTCTTGATAACTGGAACGTGTATATTCGCTATTTGGCTAGATCGTCAATTCATGTCTCATTCATTTTGTTTCTTTTCCTCTCTCTATCTACAAAGGAACCAGCCAAGTTTGTTGTAGGATAATAAGTGATGATTGAACGGGCTTTCCCTGCAGGTTGATGTGTGTGGATTCAGGTGGCCGATGTTGGTGCTAGAGTGGATGGGAGTGCATGCTTTGTTGATTTTTACCCTTGCTACCAGCAATGTCTTGCCGGTGGTCCTGCAGGGATTTTATTGGAAGCAGCCTGGAAACAACATTGTAATTATTCCCCTTCTGTGGTTGGAAATTCTCTGTTTATGTGTTTGGTTTCTTCATTTGCAATATTGCAAGCTGACAAACTTCTATCTCTGGCAGCTTAGGTTCATTGGAATTGGAAGATGAAAGGATAGCAGACTAGATGGTTTGCATCTTGACCACACTAGTTAACTTTCCAGTGCATTCTCCTGGAAAACTTACTCGCTACATTGTTCATCTCCAGTTGTAAAAAAATGATAGAGAATGTCAGCACAAGGTCTTTCTACGATTAGAAGCAGAAACATGTTCCTCCATCTCTCCCCTTGTATTTTAGGAGCTTTTTTAGTGATTAATTCAGGTTTGTTTTTTGTCTTGTGACAATTCTGATACGCAGCCTTATATAATGGGAGCTTTGAGATCATAAATTCGTTTTCATATTTACGAGAGTCAATATTATTAACTGAAGATAAATGCATTATTATTGCTGATGTAATTCTCATGGATGCCTAGAAAACATAATTGCTGTTCGGCAAACTGGCCTATCCCTGTTACAGATAAGGAAACAAATTCTCAAGAGGAGCCATTCTCATTTGTTGTTGAAGTAAATGAGATACAGGATGAAGAAAGTTATAAATCCATCCGTTTATTCATATATGATGCGATGAAACAAAACAAAAAAATAATATATAAAAGAACTGTTTCAGATAGTTGGGCGAAGCAAAGTAGCAATCCAAGGCTGTTAAAGGGAAAGAAATACAGACATTGCAAACAGTGGGATTCAAGGTTTTCTGGGGGGCCAGCGTTTAGGAATGCGAGGAGGAGGAGGAGGAGTTGGAAGGGGAGGGGGTGCAGCGGAACCCGTAGGAGAAAAGGGTAATCTCGAGTAATTAGAATTGTAGTAAGGTAGTATAGAATATACAGTGTTAGCACCAGTGAGGGCAAAGAGGATGAAAGCAGCAATAACAGACAAAAGAGCCCAAGGAGTTCTGAAATAGGTGTGAATGAGATTGGCACGCCACTCATTCCAGGGCATCTGGCAGTAGGCATTGACCTGCATGCGCACAATTTCAAGGCTGCTGTCTGGGTCCGACGCAATGTCCTTGGAGAGAGACTTGAACAGTTCAGCAACTGCCATGTCACTTCCAATAGCATTCTGGATGATTCCTCTTGAGTTTAGGAGGGCAACGTCCCTCTCATTATCAATGATGCTGTCCATGAAGAAGACATAAGATGTTACCTCATTGCCTGCACCAACGTGGAGGCGCTCAAAGGCAATCAAATTCAGAAAGGTTGCCTCGGTGGCATCATCCACCACAATGACAGGAAGCTCAAGTACCCCTCCACGGAATGAGATGCCTCTCAGGCTCTTGGTTTTACCTTTCTTAAACTGGATTCCAGCTTCATTAATCGCTGTCGCTGATCGGATAATATCATTGGCATCATTAAGAAGTCCCCCCAGTACCCTGGGGATACGCATTTTCCAGGCGGGATCTTCCTGAATCAGGCTCTTCCTGTACAAATCCAATACATGCAAGCTTTTATCCAGCTTGGAGACGGGCGCGTTGGGGTAGCAGAAATTGAGCACGAGGTGGTTGACAAACTCTTCGTCCTGTGCGAAAGTAGAATTTTTCATACTGACAAATTGTAAAAAGGACCATCAATACAACATCAAACAAAAGATGGATGTACCTGAGCTCCGTCACTTTCAAGAGCAACCAGCTTGTAAAGAACAGGCATTGGCAGTTGATTTTCAAGCAACAACATATCACGCCGGATATATGGTGCAATGTAGAGCCTCCCGTGGCTGCTAAAAATGGGATCATTGGCTGCATAGCCATCCAATGAATGTGTAGCAAGGCGTATAATTTCCAACATGAAACAACCGTCAAGAATCATCAGTTGCAGAAATTTGTTCTTGTCATCTTTCCATGGCTCACCAAGCATATCGTACGAGTCTTTTAAAACCTGGATTTCTTCATTTAAAGATTTAACGACTGCTTGTAGACGTCTTCCACCTCTGTTTAAATAATATGTGAGCGCTCGTTGCTTGTGCTCCTCCATTGGCTTCAGATGATCTTCACCATGATGGTACGGACCAAAGGAGACTGTCTGAGGCATGTAGGCAGTCTCGTTGAGGGCCGTAACAGAGGCAGGTATTTTGTAGATTGAACGTTTGTCCCACAGAACATTCTGCAGAGAAGTATCTGCCAAGCTCTGAAGTTCTTCTGTAACTTCAATGAGCAGCTGCTTTTCGTCGTCCATTGCTTCAAATTGCTCAACATGCAGTTTTTAGCACAGATGACAAGAGGTGATGCAAGGCGGTCTCATTTCCGTCCTCTTATATATTCCAAGAGGTAAATATATCGCAAGCATCCACTTTCTTGTCTACTTCATTTCTTCACAAACACAAAAAAAAAAATGTAGCATAAATTCCTTCGATTAGATAAGGGCATTGTTTAAGCTAAAGAGATACGGTTCCAATTTCCAACTGCCATGTGAAAAACCCCTTGTGACCAGTAGCCCCACCTCTTCCACCTTAACTGAAAAACATTCCTTTCTTCCAATAGGTGAACGCTGCAGTATCAAGCAACTCACTAGTCGTTATTGATACTTTCCCTCCTTCGAGGGCCTGGCATATATCTGTTGGGTTCAACAAAAAGTTAAGAACCTAGAAGCAATAGAGAGAAATGATTCAAAAAAAAAAAAAAAACCGAATAAAACAAAACTTAACAAAACAGATTACGTTTTATCCATTTTAGATTCCCCGCAATAAATATTTGATAGTCACTAGTCAGTTCAAGCAGCTGTGCATAATCCATGAAAAATGTAGAGAAGCTTGTGCACATGCATAAGGAATTCGAAGGGAACATAAATTCTTATAAATCACTAGTAGTACCAAGCACCACTCTATCATTTGGTAACAGAAGGAAATAAAAGCTCAAGAAGTATAGGAGGATTCTCCGGTTATCACTTTACACACAGGCTAGCCTTTTCAAAAGAATTTTGAACTTTCTATGATTCATAGAGTAACCGAGAGGAAAAGTAGTGGCTAATGCCCCCTGCCACTGTTGGGATATATCCAGAACTCAAACACGCACAATTTACGTGGTTCGGCAACTTGCCTACTCCACGGAGCTACTGGTTTGTATTAATGAAGCTTACAAACAATACAAACAACAAAAACAAGGAGGAGGAGAAAATTCTTCTCAACTCAACTCAACTCTCCCTAGCTCTCTCTCTGTTTTTTCTCTCTGTGTTTCACACAACTGCAACTCTCTCTGCTTCTCTTCACGTTACAATTCACAGCTCTTCACAAGACACATAATTATACAAAATGATGGGAGTGGGGGTGTCCACCACCATGTGCTAAGTGGGAGACTAGAATTCCACTTGCACATGGTGGGGTTTGTTTGTCTCCATAATGCTAACAATCTCCCACTTGGAGACAAACAATGAAATCCTTTTTTATCCTTGAAGACCAACTGAAGTTTTGCACAACTTCAGTTTCTCAAGTGTAACTCCTTTGGTTAACATGTCAGCTGGATTCTTGCTTCCACAGATCTTTTCTAGCATTAGTTGCTCGTCGTCCAGCAGTTGTCGGATGAAGTGATATTTGATCTGAATATGCTTCGTCCTCGAGTGAAATGCTGGATTCTTGGCAAGGAAGATTGCACTCTGACTGTCGCTATACAAAGTACCTTTTCCATTCAACTTGCCCAATTCTTTCAAGAAACTCTGCAACCATACTATCTCTTTTGCAGATTCTGAGATTGCAACATATTCAGCTTCTGTTGTTGAAAGAGCAACGATCTTTTGCAAGGTAGAACTCCAGGAAACAGCAGTACCTCCTAGAGTATAAACATATCCTGTAGTGCTCTTTCTGCTATCAACATCTCCTGCTAGATCAGCATCTACAAAACCTTCAAGTTTCAAACCACCAGCTGTGAAACTGAGACAAGTTTCCGATGAACCTTTTAAGTACCTCATGATCCATTTCACCGCCTCCCAATGCTGCTTTCCAGGATTGCTCATATATCGGCTTACAACTCCTACTGCATGGGCAATGTCTGGTCTGGTACAGACCATAGCATACATCAAAGAGCCGATAGCTGAGGCGTATGGAATCTTATCCATGTATCCACTTTCTAGCTCAGTTCTTGGTGACTGATCTTTGCTGAGCTTGAAATGATTCCCCAGTGGTGTACTTACTGGTTTAGCATTATCCATACTAAACCTGCTGAGAACCTTCTTGACATACTCTGTTTGTGAGAGCTTTAGTATGCCTTTGTCTTTATCTCTGATGATTCTCATTCCAAGTATTTGCTTAGCAGCTCCCAGATCCTTCATTTCAAACTGCTTCGACAACTGCTGTTTCAGCTTGTCAATCTCCTCAATGCTGGATCCTGCAATCAGCATATCATCTACATATAATAGTAGAATGATGTAGGAGTTGTCAAAATGTTTGACATAGCAACAATGATCAGCCTGGCATCTTGTATACCCGGAACTGCACATGAAGTTGTCAAACTTCTTGTACCACTGTCTTGGAGCTTGCTTCAAACCGTATAGGCTTTTCTGTAGCTTGCAGACTTGATTCTCCTTTCCTTGCATTGCAAACCCCTCTGGTTGTTGCATGTAAATATCTTCCTCCAAGTCACCATGAAGGAATGCTGTTTTTACATCTAACTGTTCCAGATGTAAATTTTCTGCAGCTACTATTCCCAGAACAACTCTGATTGTTGTGAGCTTCACAACGGGAGAAAAAATCTCAGAGTAGTCAATGCCTTTCTTCTGTTGAAACCCTTTGACAACAAGTCTTGCCTTGAACCGTTTGCTTCCATCATGCTCAGTCTTCACTCTGTAGACCCACTTATTTTGCAAGGCCTTCTTTCCTTCAGGTAATGTTGTTAGCTCCCAAGTCTTGTTCTTCAGCAACGAACTCATCTCATCCTTCATGGCTAACTCCCACTTGCTTGAGTTTCCATCTTGTAAGGATTCTTCATAAGATAACGGTTCACCACCATCTGTCAGCAAAATATAATTCAGTAAAAGTGTGAACCGTTGCGGGGGCTTTATCGTCCTTGAAGACCTGCGAACAGCTGGTTCAAGTTGCTCAGCATCTTCTTGTGTGGAAGTGGGCACAGATGTGTTTGAATCTTCTTGTAAAGACTCTTGATTGTTGTTCTCCTTAGTAACATCGGGAAGCCCTTCTAATCTTATGAATTCAGATCTTGGTGGACTTGTATCTGAATCAGCCATCTCTGTTTCTCCACTTGATCTGTCTTTGTACATAACTTTCTCATTGAAGATCACGTTCCTGCTTCTGATAATCTTTCTGTTCTGATCATCCCAGAACCGAAATCCAAATTCTTCATCTCCATAGCCAATGAAGAAACATTTCTTGGATTTGGCTTCTAACTTGTTACGAGCATCAGAATCTATGTGAACATAGGAAACACACCCAAAGACCTTCAAATGAGAGAGTTGTACCTCTTTTCCTCTCCATACTTCCTCGGGCAATCTGAATTCCAAAGGAACTGATGGTCCACGGTTGATCAAGTAAACTGCGGTATGAACTGCGTCAGCCCAGAATGTTTGAGGTAACCCAGAATGCAACCTCATGCTTCTAGCTCGTTCATTGATGGTCCTGTTCATCCGTTCAGCAACGCCATTCTGTTGCGGTGTGCCTGGAACGGTCTTCTCCATTCTGATACCATTAACAGCACAATACTCCTTGAAACCTCCATCAATGTATTCTCCTCCATTATCAGATCTCAAGCATTTCAACTTTAGACCTGATTCAGTCTCAACCATAGCCTTCCATTTCTTGAATGTTTCAAACACATCAGATTTATTTTTCAGAAAGTAAACCCATACCTTTCTGCTGAAGTCATCAATGAAAGTCACATAATACCGAGAACCTCCAAGAGATGCTACTGGAGACGGTCCCCATAAATCTGTGTGTACCAGTTCTAGCTTGCTTGGTCTTAAGGTCCTGCCAACCTTCAAGAAACTGACCTTCTTCTGTTTTCCAAGAACACAGCTTTCACAAATGTCTAGATCGATATTTTTTAATTCTGGCAGCTTTCCCTTCGACTGAAGTACCTTCATCCCCTTTTGACTCATATGGCCAAGTCTACAATGCCATAAATGTGCTTGATTTTCTGCTTCAGTTGAGGCAATGATATCTGCAAATCTTGTGGTCATATACAGGGTGCCGGTTTTCTTTCCACGAGCTAAAACCATTGCTCCCTTTGATACTTTCCACATTCCTCCAGCAAAAAGTATTGAATGACCACTATCATCAAGTTGTCCGACAGAGATAAACTTTTTCTTCAATTCAGGAACATGCCTTACATTCTGCAAGGTCCATATAGATCCATTCATAGTCTTGATTTGCACATCTCCTATACCCACAATCTTCAGTGGTGTTCCATCGGCCAGATAGACTACACCATGATCTCCTCCAACATAATTTTGCAGCATTTCATTGTGTGGCGTACAGTGGAATGAAGCACCAGAATCAAGAATCCACTCATCAATTTGACTTTGCACAGCAAGAATTAAAGCATCTTGCACCTCATCTGTGGTAGCGTTTGCAGAGTCAGCTTCAGGTTTCTTCGGTTTTGTGCAATTCCTACTGAAATGACCAGGTTTGCCACAATTCCAACATTCAACCTGCTTTCTGGATCCAAACTTGCTTTTACTTCTGTATCTGGATTTTGATCTGCCTCTGGATGAGCCTCTATCGTGTCTCCTCCCTCGAGTGTTGATGTTGAGAGCTGATCCTGAGCTTGAACTTTCACCCGAGTCTTTCCTTCGCACTTCTTCAGCCAAAATCAAGTCTCGAATGTCATCATACTTCAGTTTGGATTTTCCAGCTGAATTACTCACGGCTGTCCTCATGCCTTCCCAACTGCTTGGAAGTGAAGCTAGCAAGATGAGTGCACGAATCTCATCATCAAACTCAATCGCAACAGATGATAATTGATTTGTGATGGTATTAAAGTTGTTGAGGTGTTGTGTCACAGAAGCGTTTTCGACCATCTTCAAGTTGAACAACTTTTTCATCAGGTGCACTTTATTATTTGCTGATGGCTTCTCATACATCCCAGACAAGGCTTCCATCAATTTTGCAGTGGATTTTTCTTTCGTAACATTGTGAGCAACTCTTCTTGATAACGATAGCCGGATAATGCCCAGAACTTGTCTATCAAGGAGTTGCCATTCTTCTTCTTCCATCTTTTCTGGTTTGCTTCCCAATAAGGGAAGATGAAGTTTCTTCCCATATAAATAATCCTCAATCTGCATTTTCCAGTATCCAAAATCTGTTCCGTCAAATTTTTCAATTCCTGCAGCCTTCATTTCATCTGCCATTTTTAATATTTCTCTGATTCGAATTTGCCAAATCTGACCTTACAGATGTGTCCGGAACGGCCAAAAACCTTGGAAATGACACTGAGATCACCCCAATCGGACTTCGGATGGCTCAGATTTTAGCAATTAAAATTTTGGATTTAACGGACGGTTCAGATGCAGCCGCGTGTCAGACAGAGTACCGCCTGCGTCACACCGGATAAAAACTCAGTAGCGGTTCTGATGAAGACACGTGTAAGCAGATTACAGCCTGCGTCGCACCGGATCAAAACCCATTAACGGTGAAGATTAAGCCACGTGTCAGCCGATTAGAGCCTGCATCCCACCTGATCAGAACTCAGAAGCGGTGCAGATTCAGCCACGTGTCACACGATTAGAGCCTGAGTTGCACCGGAACAAAACTCAGTGACGGTGCAGATTAGTCCACGTGTCAGCCGATTAGAATCTGAGTTGCACTGGATCAAAACCCTTCAACGGTGATGATGCAGCCACGTGTCAGACGATAACCGTCTGCGGTACGCTGGATCAAACCCCAGATATGATGACGTGGGAGGTGACGTGGCGGGTGACGTGGACGCTGACCGTCTGACTTTGCTGACGTGGCGAGTCAGACCCCGACCCGTTTTGCAGAAACCGGGCGAAGAAGGAGCGTGGCGCGCGTGCGGCGCGTTGGTGCGCGTGGGCAGTGCTATCGTCGGCGCGTGTGGGAGCGTGCGGCCATGCAGGACGTCTGTTCTTCGCCGGGTTTTCAACAGTGGATTCTTCCGGTTGTCCTCTACACGATGGTATGTTTAAAAACACGTTTTGAGAACTTTGATTTTTGAGTTTGGATCAAACACCCTCTTTGTCAAGAACAAGCTCTGATACCAGTTGTTGGGATATATCCAGAACTCAAACACGCACAATTTACGTGGTTCGGCAACTTGCCTACTCCACGGAGCTACTGGTTTGTATTAATGAAGCTTACAAACAATACAAACAACAAAAACAAGGAGGAGGAGAAAATTCTTCTCAACTCAACTCAACTCTCCCTAGCTCTCTCTCTGTTTTTTCTCTCTGTGTTTCACACAACTGCAACTCTCTCTGCTTCTCTTCACGTTACAATTCACACAAGACACATAATTATACAAAATGATGGGAGTGGGGGTGTCCACCACCATGTGCTAAGTGGGAGACTAGAATTCCACTTGCACATGGTGGGGTTTGTTTGTCTCCATAATGCTAACAGCCACTGCTAGGCTAAATCTTCTAGGTTGAAAATTAAGAAGCTATTCGTCTGGAGCAAATGAGGCAACTCTTATTGCATAGATATATAAAAGCTAACATTTGTACGGATAGCACGGTGATCAGCAGTTAGAACAATTGTTGTTGAAAACTCAAAGGAATATGACACTGAATATTTCATTTTTCCAACAACTGTAGTTACTCTATTGAGAAGGGTGAGATTTTGAGTCCAAATTCCATTCTTGGAAAATATACGAATATCCAAAATGGAAATCACTGGTAGAGCAGCAAAAGCCTTTCTTGAGTGGGAAACAGGAATGCATCTCTTAGAACAATAGCAGAGAATCATCAGATTCTAGCACATTATATAAGCTGACACGAGGTCCATCCTCTTGCAAAATGACAAGCACTGTTTTATTAGTGAAACTAAGCAGTGGCTCAAATATTATAGTCCCAATAAAAGGTTCCTCGATCGGAGCTTGGCATGAAATTACAACAAAATTTCAGATTATATAAAGATGACAAAAGCACGCTGCCAAAACCCAGTAGACGGAGCATACGTTTCCGGGATACCAGCAGCAACAGGAGAGGAGGTTGATCCCAAAGAGCTAGAAACTGGGAAACCGATTGAACACAGTGGCTGATTGAGAGGAGGAAATCTCTCTTCAGTTACACAATCAGTAGAGGATATCTCTCTAACAATGGCAATCAACGGCCATGCAAATTTAGGTAGAGCGTACGAGGAAAAGTGGGAGGAGGAATAGGGGGTGGTGACGAAACCATAGGAGAGGGTGATGGAGATCCTTCTTCATAGAATTCTATTAGACTATATACCGTCTGCGCAATTGTTAGCGCAAAAAGGATGAGTGCAGCAACAAGAGATAGAATGGCCCATGGATTTCTGAAATACGTTTGGATAAGATTGGCGCGCCAGGCATTCCAAGGCTCCTTGCAGTAGGCATTGACCTGCCTGTTCACCAATTCTAGGCTGCTGTCCGGGTCCAATGCAATGTCCTTGGAAAGAGAGTTGAACAGTTTAGCAACAGCTTTGTCACTTCCAATAGCGTTCTGGATGATCCCTCTTGAGTGCAGGAGAGCAACATCCCTCTCATTGTCGATTATGTTGTCCATGAAGAAGACATAAGATGTGACCTCGTTTCCTGCACCGACATGGAAGCGCTCAAAGGCCATCAAATTCAAAAATAGCGTCTCAGTTACATCATCCACCACGATGACAGGGAGCTCAAGGACCCCATGGTGGAAGGAAATTTCTTTCAGGCTTCTAGTTTTACTTTTCTTGAACTGGATTCCAGTTTCATTGATCTCTGTTGCAGATCGGACAATATCATCGACATCTTTATGCAGTCCACCCCATACTCTGCGGTGACGCCTTTTCCTGTTGGCGTCTTCCCGAAGTAGGCTCTTCCTGTATAAATCCAATACATGCAAGCATTTACCCCACGTTGAGACACTCGCGTTGGGGTGACAAAAGGTGAGTACGAGCTTGTTGACGAACTCTTCATTCTGCGTAAAAGTAAAAAATTATGGTGAACAATATAAACAAGAGATGCCGTGATTTTGTAATTCAATTAATAGGATATATACCTTTTCCCCATCGCTTTCAGTAGCAACCAGCTTGTATAGAACAAGCATTGGTACCTGATTTTCAACAATCAACATGTCACGCCTGATAAATGGCGCCACGTAGACCCTCCCATGAAAGCTAAAAACTGGATCATCAGCAGCATAGTCATTCGATGGTTGAATAGCAAGGCGTATAATTTCCAGCAAGAAACAGCCATCAAGAACCATCAGTTGCAGAAATTTGCCCGTATCATCATTCCATGATTTATCAAGCTGATCGTACGAATCCTTTAAATCCTGAACCACTTCATTTAAAGATAGGAGAAATAGCTCTAGAGATTTTCCTGATCTCCTTAGAAAATAATAAAGAGCTCGGTGTTTGTGCTCCTCCATTGGCTTTAGCTGATCGTCGTAGGAATGGTAGGGCCCTAAGGACACTGTTTGGGGCCTGTAGGCTGCTCTGTTCAGGGCTGTGACAGATGCAGGTACCTTGTAGATTGATCTTTTGTTCCATAGGATATTCTGCATCGAAGCATCCGCCTTAGTCTGAAGTTCCTCTGTAACATCAATCAGCAATTGCATTTCCTCCATTTATTCTTCAAGTCCCTAAACAGTTTTGATCACAGTGATTAAAAGAAGGAATGCAAAATACGTGCTTGATTTATCACACCATATCTATTAAAAGAAGGAATTGCAAGACTATTCTTTCAAGCATCCAAGCTTAGTTTATCTGTCTTCATTGCTTCCCAGACAAGGAAATATTGATTCTCAGCAAGTGCTGTTGTAATTAAGACTCCCACGTTGCCGCAAGTTTATAAAATCTGTTTAATATCTTAATTTTAAGTTAATGAAATTAGAATAAATCAACATTAATTGAAAATGAATTTTAAGTAGTAGGCTTAAAATTAAGATTTAAAGAGCATATATAGAAAAACCCTTTTGATAAAAGAAGGCATAAAACTGCTTTCAGTAGTTAATGGCGGTCTGAGATCTAATGAGCTAGGATTCCCACAGAAAAAACCCTGTAAAGGCTACTATACAAGGTTCTATCTCTGCTACCTTCACTCGAAAAGAGATGACATGAACATTCTTTCTTGTAAATCGCAAAAGTTGATTCATGAGAACAAGTATGGAATCAATACTGTCGCCCTTCCTAGACAGAATATATATCTTTAAACCCGTACAAGAAATTTAATCAAGAAGGAAATGATGAGAGAGAGAAACAGAGGGGGCCTAGCAGCCAGTTTGACAGTGAGGAGCTTGCAATAAAATGTATCCACGTATAGTTTATTCAGTCTTCATTGCTTCGCGGACAAGAAAATTGATTCTCTGTGTAACTTCTCATTTCTGATGCAGCTTGGCTTGTAGATGCTGACAGCTCTAGGCAGTGGAGTGATGAACTAATGAAAAAAGAGAAAAGATTCGATATCAAAAGAATGCTCAAGCAATTTATGTAATTATTATTAATTTAAAGCTAGTTGGGAGTTTGGTGGTGGTTATATTTAAAAAAAAAATTATTTAAAAATATATTAAAATAATATTTTTTATTTTCTAAAATTATTTTTGACAACAATACATTAAAATAATTTTAAAACATAAAAAAAAACTAATTTTAAATAAAAAAAATCAAATTATTTAAAAATGTTGTTTGTAACGCAATCCCAAACAATCCTTGATATAGTTAATTTAATTTTGTTATTATTAGTTAACATTATTGTAATTTTAAACATTAATAATTTTTAAACTTATCAAAGAATCATGATCAATTTTGAAGGAATAGACAAAATCAATAAAAAAGTTAATATAATTAAATTAAAAGATTATAAATTATCAAATTTTTTTTATCTAGATCATTTGTTTTTCTATGGGTTAATCTACAGTTAGTGTTAATGTTTTTTTATTTTATTTTAAAATAAAAGTATTTTTCCAGTGTTATTGTCATGAGGTTTTTTAAAATTAATTATCCATTTTAGATCATTCAATTATCAAGCCTTAATTATTATCATAAAACCTGTCAATGAATTATTATTTTTATGTAAGTTTGCATGAAGAATCATTATTTTTTTACAACAACAATTATTTCTATACTAATTTTGAGAAGAAATAGAATTTTGTAAGTTTGCATGCCGAATCATTATTTTTTTACAACAACTATTATTTCTGTATTGATTTTGAAAAAAAAATAATTAAAATATTAGAAAGTAATAATTATTTTTTTGTGAGGTTGTATGAGAAACATAAAAATAAACATTAATTATTTTTAAAACAAAAAAAAAACTATAAATCCTTATTATTTAGACCCTTTTTTTTTTCCTATTGAATGTTAATCTATTTTGAGTCATTTTGTTAATATATATTATATCATCTTAGATTATTAATTATAAATTATCAAACCTCTACTATTGTTAAAACACTTGAAAATTAATCATTAAGTTCTTACAAGATTGGATGGAGAATAAACATTTTTTACAAAAATTATATTTTTATCTAATATTTTCTTAAATAAGAAATGTAAAAGTTATTAAAATAATCATCATTTTCTTATGAGGTTTTATAAAAAAATACACACAAAAAAACCATTAATTATTTGAAAAAAAATGATATAAAAAATGGTAAAATAGTAGATAATATATAAAAAAAAAAAAACAAAAACAAAGAAGAAAGATGGGCCGATGAAGCTGGTTATAACTATGACTTGAAAAAAACAAGAAACTTGTTGCCTACAGTGACGTTGTAACTCAAAAATCTTCCTACGATCAAATTTGCATCCTCATGTAAAGAGAAGAAAAACAAAAATCTAAGTGAATATTTTCTCATCAAATAAAACTTATTAATATTAATATCGATAATTTTATGATAAGAATCATAATCAAAAGTGACTCTCTTTTTATAAGTCAGAATTCAACAAGTTTCTTTCTCTCTCTCTTTAAAAATAAAGATTGAAAAAAAATGAAGTTATATTAAATTTCTGACAATTAAAGAGACTGACTGGCTAAAAGATAATGGACTAATTACAATGGACTTGTCAAATAAACTTTGAGGTTGCTGTGTGTTTTTTTGTTTTATTTCACTTTGACCTATGTTTTTTTAATTCTAACACTTTATTTTTTAAAAAAATAACAATTAGGCACTAATTTCACTTGAAAAGAGTTCAATTATATATATATATATATATATATATATATATATATATAATGCATTTAACTGAAGATAAATGCATTATTATATATGGTGATGTTATTATTCTCATGTATGCCAAGAAAACATAATTGCTGTTCGGCAAACTGATCTATCGATCGCTGTTTCAGATAAGGAATTTGTGTTTAAGATAACTTAGTAGAGTTGCGGCTAAATTATACCAATCAGACTTCTATTATTTTTTTGAGAAGGACTTTATTTAAAACATTGATAAATAATTCTTAGACTGAGAAAAACAAGGAACTCAATAACTTCCAAGATCTAGCTAGAGAAACACACAAAAAGACCCTTGACTCTTAAAATAATAATTACTCAAGACACTGAAAATTACAAATTACTGCTTAACACATCTACATCTGTGATGCCGGTGTGATGGTTTTGGGGGATGCATAGGAGCAGTGAGAGGAGGCGGAGTTGGAGTTGGAAGGGGAGGGGGTGCAGCGAAAACCATAGGAGGAGAGGGTGCTGTCGAGCGATTTGATTTGTAGTAAGGTATTATAGAATATGTAGTTTGAGCACCAGTGAGGGCAAGGAGGATGAGTGCAGCAATGACACACAAAATGGCCCATGGATTTCTGAAATAGGTGTGAATGAGATTGGCACGGCACTCATTCCAGGGCATCTTGCAGAAGGCATTGGCCTGCATTCGCACACCTTCAAGGCTGCTGTTTGGGACCAACGCAATGTCCCTGGAGAGAGAGTTGAACAGTTGAGGAACTGCCATGTGACTTCCACTAGCATTCTGGATGATTCCTCTTGAGCGTAGGAGGGCAAAGTCCCTCTCATTACGAATGATGCTGTCCATGAAGGAGACATAAGATGTTACCTCATTGCCTGCACCAACGTGGAGGCGCTCAAAGGCAATCAAATTCAGAAAGGCTACCTCGGTGGCACCATCCACCACAATGACAGGAAGCTCAAGTACCCCTCCACGGAATGAGATGCCTCTCAGGCTCTTGGTTTTACCTTTCTTGAACTGGATTCCAACATCATTAATCCCTGTTGCTGATCGGAAAATATCACTGACAACATTAAGCAGCCCCCCCTTTACCCTGGGGAGACGCATTTTCCAGGCGGGATCTTCGTGAATCAGGCTCTTCCTGTACAAATCCAATACATGCAAGCTTTTATCCAGCTTGGAGACGGGTGCGTTGGGGTAGCAGAAATTGAGCACAAGCTCGTTGACAAACTCTTCGTCCTGTGCGGAAGTAGAAGTTTTCAAACTGACAAATTGTAAAAAGGACCACCAATACAATATCAAACAAGAGATGGATGTACCTGTGCTCCGTCACTTTCAAGAGCAACCAGCTTGTAAAGAACGAGCATTGGCAGTTGATTTTCAAGCAAAAACATATCACGCCGGATAGATGGTGCAATGTAGAGCCTCCCGTGGCTGCTAAAAATGGGATCATTGGCTGCATAGCCATCCAATGAATGTGTAGCAAGGCGTATAATTTCCAACATGAAACAACCGTCAAGAATCATCAGTCGCAGAAATTTTTTCTTGTCATCTTTCCATGGCTCACCAAGCATATCATATGAGTCTTTTAAAACCTGGATTTCTTCATTTAAAGATTCAAGGACCTCTTGTAGACGTCTTCCAGATCTATTTAAATAATATCTGAGCGCTCGTTGCTTGTGCTTCTCCATTGGCTTCAGATGATCTTCACCATGATGGTACGGACCAAAGGAGACTGTCTGAGGCATGTAGGCAGTCTTGTTGAGGGCCGTAACAGAGGCAGGTATTTTGTAGATTGAACGTTTGTCCCAGAGAACATTCTGCAGAGAATTATCTGCCAAGTTATGAAGTTCTTCTGTAAATTGAACGAGCTCCTGGTTTTCGTCCTCCATTGCTTCAAATTGCTCAACATGCAGTTTTTAACACAGATGACAAGAAGTGATGCAAGGCGTTCTCATTTCCGTCCTCTTATATATTCCAAGAGGTAAATATATCGCGAGCATCCAATTTCTTGTCGACTTCATTTCTTCACAATCACAAAAAAAAAAGTAGCATAAATTCCTTCGATTAGATAAGGGCATTGTTGAAGCTAAAGAGATATGGTTCCAATTTCCAACTGCCATGTGAAAAACGCCTTGTGACCAGTAGCCCCACCTATTCTACCTTAACTGAAACACATTCCTTTCTTCCAATAGGTGAATGCTCCAATATTAAGCGACTCATTAGCTTTATTGACTAAGCAATAAGGAGTTTAAATCTTGTCATTTTAATTTTATTTGATAAAAATTAAATATAAAATAGTATGAATATATAAAAATTTCAAGCTTAAAAGGTTTTTATTTGAGGATATGTGTTAGAAAATTATATAATTATATCTTGAAACATCGTTTAATAGCTTAAGCTTTTAAATTAAAATAATTTTTTGATAATTTATTGATTACACAAAAAGTTAAAAAACCAAGAAGTAATAGAGAGATTAATTGTTTTTTTTTTTTAAAAAAAAAACAACTTATGTTTTATCCATTTTAGATTCCCTACAACATATATTTATTTAGTAGTCAGTTCAAGCAAGGGTGCATAATCCATGAAACATGTATAGAAGTTTGTGCACATGGAAGGAACTCAAAGGGAACATAAATTTGTAAAAATCACTAAAAGTACCGAGCACCACTTTATCATTTGGTAATATACGTGATAAATCAACATGTTTTTTATTTATTATTTTTTTTTTCTAAAATCCATGTTCTAAAAAAGACCAAACAAAAAGGGAAGACTTAATACCTCTAGGCTTAGCTATGCACCAAATCTAAGTACATGCAGGTCTGAAAAATTATTAGACTCAATGTTTTTAGGTTCAGTTACGCATTGAGTCCAAATACATTCGAGTTTGGAAAACTATCAAACACAACATCCCTAAGCTTAACATCTGGTAGTGTCCAGATAGATGTAAAATTGAAAATCTTTGTAGGCTTCATACTAGGTCGCATGACTATTTTATAATCCTTAACATGAAATGTTAAGGACCTAAAATAGTCTTTTCTCTACACTCTTAGGCATATAAAAGTCTATCTTGTTCAAATCATCATCAATGTTGATTAAGGTATATTCCCATCAATATTAATATTGCATATATAATAATGTATAAAACCTCACACGAATCCTTTGTATTTCCATTAAAATTAATGTTGAAGTAAGAGTTATTTCTATCAATATTAATGTTATATAAGATATATTTTTTTCTTGCTTGCGTTTTCAAGAGGAAATGACTCTCCACTCCATCAACAAAATAAAAGGTTTAGTATTTATAAATTTCCTTTGAACTATCCAGATAATAAAGTTCAGATCTTTTATATCATTTAGGTGTATTTATATTCTTAAAACATTTATCGATCATGCATAAATAAGAACAAACACTTATGTTCTTGAATTAAAGCTTATTCCTTTATTTATTGCAATTTCTTATAAAAAGTTATTGAATTTACCATTAGAGGACACATAAATCCCATAAAACATGACTGTTTTTACTAGTGTCAAGATTTTTATCACTAATTATCAATTTCTTCAAACTTTGAAGGCAAGGATTATGGAAGTGAGCATATGACCATCCTTTATCCAAACACTCAAGATTCTTATTCTCAAACATAATGGATTTACGACATCATTAATTGGTGCTACTGTGAGAAACTGATCAAAAAGCAATCGATTGTTTTTTCAGGATTAGTTTATTGACATCTCTAATTACCATAAAAAACAAATAATTAAGTAACTCATGGAATGACATGTATCACAGATCTCACTATAGCTGTTGGTATATCTTCTCTATCACAACCTCAACAACTTTTCAATAAAGATTAGGAAAGGTTATGCAATAATTTGATTGCTCTATGTCGGAGTATGATTTTAGCTCGTTCATTCCCTGATTAACCTTTTTTTACTTTTTCTAAGGTTGTTGTCTCTCTTAGAAGAGTTATCTCACTTGGGAGACCTCTAACATAAATTTTCATTAGAGAAACAACAAGGACCATTAAGTAACAAACTTGTCATGTCCACTCGAATATGGTTCTCTTTGGCCTACGTCACTTTAAACAAGCTTCTGTTTGGTAGATCATATAGTATTTTCTATAAAGCTCTTCCCTTTACTCCACCTATCAAGGCTTTAAAATCCATAGGCTCGATTAATTTTTCGACCTTGGGCATTTTATTATTAAACCTTTTAAGGTATGTTTGTGTGGACTTGTTATCCGTCCTAGTGACTTTAAAAAGTAAAGTTTGATGGAACTTTTTTTAGCTGTGATACTTGTGTTGAACCGCTTCACTAGCTTAGTACAAAGGTCATCAAAGCTTGTAATAGAGCCTGACTCCAAATTATTATACCATGCACATACCAACCCTCTAAAGGTTATGAGGAGGATCTTTCACATAGCATAACTATCTTAGATGGCCAATTCCAACCTACTCCATACATTTTGCACGTGTTTCTTTGGGTCTATAAGACTGTCATGGTTATCCAAGTTCATTTTAGTAGAAATATAACCATTAGGTATACATGTGCATAACACTCATTTTGATAAGGAAGAGTTTAAAATTTGATGGGGAAGTGTGGACATTTTCATATACATCCTCTCCTACAAGCTGCTTTCCACTATTATGTATATAGGTTTTTGGCATGGAATAACAAGATTGATAGCTTGCCTTCCTCCTGTGATGGGCAAATAGGTGTCTAAAATACTCATTATATGCATGAGCATTATGATGACGCTAACACTCTTTGGAAGGGCTTTGTGACTGATGAGGCTGAAAACTGTCATCGTTTCATTCTACCCATACTCCTCTAGGTAGTGTAACTGTTTACAAACCCCAGATGTAACCTGTTGATATGGAGGTGTAAATGAGGGTGTTGTCACAGGTGTTAAGACTTTATGAGGTGGTAAATAATGATTTGGCCTTTGAGTTGCCAATATAGCTTAGGTAGGGAATTGCACTTGGTTGACAAACTATTGAAAGGTTGGCTAGGCAGAAGAGTGTGTTGTGGCAAGAAGGTATGTTACATATTTTATTTGAGGTGTGTTTTGATTGTCTACCATTGATGATTATTAGGGATATCAATAAACCTGTAGAGCAATTAATGCCTTTTTGGTAGTTTTCTACCGTGGTATTAATTGATGATGTCCCAGAATCCGATACGGAAAAAAATGAGATTATTTGATGTTTGCAAGGGATTAATCATATGCTCATATCAATATTTCTCTTTTAATAGCCTAAAGAGATTATAATTGATGGTAAGAGTCCTAACACCTACAAAACAATCCATTTTGGTGGGATTTAGAGATCCTATGATGATGAAGTCAATGACTTTTAAATAAAGGATTTTGATAAATAAAATAAAGAGTTTTAAATTCCAAGAACAAAGGTGTTTGTTATTGTTTTGGTCATTTAAATGCTCTAATAATTAAGATATGAATGCTTGAGAGTAGAAATTTATGAACCTTTTATTTGGATGGTTCAGGGACTGCTTATAATCTCTGAACCTTGTCGTTTTGATGGAGTAGAGGGGTGGGATTCATTTTATCCTGATGACATCAATGTGAGATAAAAATTCCTTACATATTATTAATGAGAGACAAATATCTCCTATAGATCATTAATGAGATAAGAATACGATATGCCCTTATGAGACCTTTTATGCACCTATAGATGTGGGAAGATGATTATTTCTGACATAAATAGTTCATGTTATAGCAATTTTAAAAATAAATAAATAGGGTCTTATGGTCCTAACATGGATCTATAACAACCTTCATATCCATGGGGTTTGACGTGTAGCCAAGCCCAGGGGAGATAGGTCCGGTAGCTCGACAAACCTTTATTTTCTTGGGCTTCGCACGTTGTTAAATCCACGTATATTGGGTCTGACAGTTCGTCAAACCGTCATTTACTTAAGCTTAACATATGGTCAAACCTAAGATGTTGATTTTGAAACCTCGCCAGACCCACGTTGACTTGAGTTCAACACATGGCCGAACCCAAATATATTGAGCTTGAAAACTCACTAGACCCACATTCACTTGGGTTTTACACGTGGCCGAACTTAAGTATGTTGGGTCTGCAGTTCGCCAAGCTAACATTCATTTGGGCTCTGCACGTGGTTGAACCCAAGTTGGGTTTGACAGCTTGTCAGATTCATGTTCGCTTAGGTTATCATTTTGTTATGGTTTTAAGATTTTTTATTGAGTAAAAAATATTAAATCATCACCAATACTATACCTTTTTTCCCTTCTTCTTTTTTCGAGCAACTTACAACCACTATACCGAGGGCTTATAGACCAATGTTTTGATGAATACAAGAAATTTAATCAATAAAGAAATGGAGAGAACAAAACTCCGTGAGCATGGTAGCCCCATCGTCCCACGATGAGGAGCATAGCAATAAAATGTGTGATAGTCAAGCTTAGAAACAATGTGTGAAATGAAAAGGCTAGAAAGACTAATGCTCTATATCACCTTAACTATATGAACTCGAAAAAAATACCTAAACCAAAGTAGATGCTTTTTGTCTAATGCTATTTTTTTTTTAAGCACCCAGGTTAGGGAAGTCTGACCAGACCGGTAATTAAGCCCACGTGTCCCACTGTATAGATCTTTCTCAACTGGAGCTAACTATTTATTTATTTGTGTGTGTATAAAATCACAAAGTTAAAGATAATATCGGGATTGGAAAAAGCATAATTAAAGCTTACAGTTTTTTTCCTTCAGTTTTATCAATTTAAATTTATTTATTTAATAAATACTTAAAAAAAAATTCTATTTTAGTCTTAATAAATAGTATAAATATTATCTATTATAATCTTTAGAAAAACTAAATAATGTCACGTTATAGAAAGAAAGGATAAACGTTAGAAATCTATTACTTATTTTCTTTTAAATCAGTTTCAAAATCACAAATAAAAACATTTAAATTTCATTACTTTTGCACTATTTTTTTCTGTATGGAAATCTAAAAAAAAAAATTGAGATGGAAGCCATTTTATTACTCAAGGTTTCTAACCCCAAGATTTTTCCTTCGTTAAGAGTTATTCTACTACATTTAAAATGTCAATATGCTATCTAATATTTTTTAAATAGACGTCTACGAACTTAAAAAACTCAAAATACTAGGATTTTACTATAATAATTTAGGATAGAGGAGGGTTCCTTTAAGACTTTTATCCATATTTATTTTAATCACTATAAAATTAGGTCAAATATATGTCAAAAGCGAACCCGCAGCAATGCAAGGGCCATATGCTTGTGCTTCTCTATAATGACAATTACATGTACCATATTCATTCTTGTTGAGCAATATGCTACAGGTTTAATTACAAATATTTATTATTATTATTAAACCCATCTCGTAGGCTAATCTTAAAATATTCTGATTGTCTAGCTAATATTTTAATTAAACTATGTAAAAATTAATTCATTTAATTAACTTAATTTACTTAATAAGTCTAAGAACAATCAATTTAATCAATCAAGAAAAAAAAATTAAACAAAAACACTTTCCACCCAAGTTTTTATTTAAACTAAATTTTTAATTAAATTATATAAAAATTATCCTAACTTAGCCAATCTAGATGTAATTGGACCAAACCAATAAAAATAAAAATGATAGGAAAACCAACTTCTTGTCTAACTAGCCCTCATGTCAAAATTAAATAGATGTAATCCATTCAACTTGATAGGTCAAAAAAACAATTCAGATAACTGTTAAAAAATCCAAAATTGAAAAAATAATGAGATTTTAAAGAATAAATCCAAAATTAAAAAAATAATGAGATTTTAAAGAGAAAAAAAAAGCGGGATCGGATTGAAAAGAGAGAAAATGTTTTCTAAGTACTTTAATTGTATCAGGTGAAAAATAGCAATTTCTTGATCAATGTACCTAAAATCCTTGATCTTGAGAATCAGAACGCAAGTCCCTTGTTATGAAGATGCAATGTTATTGTCACATGTTGCTCTTGTTCTACTGAGAAAACACATTATTGTTATGCAGACACTTTTCATGAATTTACAACTCAGAAAAATCTCAGCTTGCCGCCAATTTTACCATATGAGAAATGAATCAAATGTAAAACATAAAAAGAAGCGGATTATGAAAAAGTTTCATCATTAAAATCCACATCTCGAGACGTAACCAAACAAATAATACAGATAGCATCGATTTCCCATAAGAAATAGGGTGTAAACAATTAATGAATCAAGCAGAAGTGCAATAGCGACCACTGATCAAGGAAGAGAATTTTATTCACTTGAATACTAAGTCAATAATGGAGTGTTAATTTTGGAGGACGCATAGGAGGAGAAGCGGGACGAGGTGTCAGAAAAACCAAGAAGGCTAAGCATCAACAAATTCCAAAATCAACACCTCCAGAGCAAGACTTGAAAAGTGTAGATAATTTACATTTCCAGTAATCAGTAAACATAAATACACCTGACAGTAGAGCCTCTATGCTGGTAACCGAGGTTCAGAGCTCAATGAATGGCGACCAGAAAAAAATGGTCTCTAAGGGAGATGAAAATCCAAAATGGTATCAGAACAAACCTCAAACTCATGAACAGCAATCACAACCAACCCCTCCATCCAAAGACATTGAGGACATTCTCAAACAAAAGCATATAGGCGTACAATATTTTCAAATCTATAAGAAGCAATAACAGGCACAACGACCCACAGAACCCATTCAACTACATGTCCAAACTAATTCCTCATCAAGCCAATAAGAATGGCAAACCAATTGTTACACCATAATGCATCATTGGCCCTAGCAAACACTCACAGCAGCAGAAACAGCAACAATTCAGATATGCCGGCAGCATAGAAAATGCAAATTCATTAAAAGAAAGTCAGACGGAAACCCCCAAATTAATCTATTCAGATTGATACGTAGTCAATTTCATCAGCACCAAAGGAAAGACAAACATATCTCACACGAAAGGATAATGCTAAATAATAGTAGTCTACTTTGTATGAAGCTAAATTACACATAACAAAAGTACACGTTCATCCACGTCTCACAAAACACGAGAAATTCTTGATAACAATGAAAGCATAGGAAATCATAAATAAGAAAAATCAGTAACCACCCTTGAGATCATTGACCACATCATAAGGAATTGGAGTGACAGTTTCAATAGTAGCACCCTCCAACATAAATCCAGGCTTAGGTCCTTGAGGCTGCCTCTTAGTACTAATCTTTTCACCACAAGCTTTGGCCTCAGCCTTCAACTCATCGTTCTTCTTCTTCCTCAACTTAAACTCCTCCCTGCACCTCGACGGCTGCACATGCTCCACCCTAACATGAATTTTCTTCCCAATAATCCTATTCCCAACCTACAAAAGTTTTGACTTTTAGTTTTCCAAAATCATAAATGAAAAATGAAAAACTACATAAAAAGTTTATTATATAGATAGATCTCGTGCCTGCTTGTTGATGACGACACCAATAGCGCGCTTGGTGACATTCCAGACGCGACCGGTGCGGCCATGGTAGAACTTGTGGGGCATGCCTTTGTGAACGGCGCCGTTTACCTTGATGTCGACATAGTCGCCTACCTTGTATGTTCTGAGATAAGTGGAGAGGGGGATGTAACCCTTCTTCCTGAAGGGACGAGCGAAGAGATCTCTGGTCCTTGATCGCACACCGTGTCCAGCCGGCATCCTTGCTGCTGCTAATATCACTACAAGGAAAGAAGTTAGCTGCCTACATTTTCTGGCTTTTATATGGTACTCTCATTTTTTGATGCCCTAATTGGCATCTAGGGGTTTTTTTCCGGCTTTTGGGTTTGTTGATGGGCCTAGTTTTTAATCTAGAGATGATGGCCTCTTCTGGTGGCCCATATCATTATTTCACAATTAATCCCAGTTTCAAATTACTTGTAAATGTGGGCTGTGGTGGCCCAAGAAAAATGAAGACCATTGAGAAATTTCAAATGGCTTCGACTTGTGTGAAATGTTAAAAACAGACCTTCAAGAAATGAAGGGTTGATGTGCTCCCACATTAATTTTATGCTCGTAGTGTTCCACCCTTCCAAATTTATTTTCTTGATAGCTTAAGAGCTTGTAGGATAGGCCCTAGGCCCATCCTTAGATTTTTATCTTTAGGTTTGGGCTTTGAGCCCTTTATGTAACTAAAAGGGCAAAAGGTAATAACTTGGCGCTCATTGCTCTTTTATTTTAATTATTTTAACTTCTTATATTGATCAAGTATTGCTAGTGATCAGATTCATAAATCAAAAGCTTAAGTATTTTTAATTGTGATCAGCTGACCTTGAGCCGTTTTGTTATTTTCGATCCATTACAAATGTATTCATCGTTTCAAAGTTAACGAAAAGCTTAGCATTCTATTCTTAAAAACGGAGAGCAGAACCCAAAGGACTAAAGAAGCAATTTATATATAGCATAGCAATTCGTCGGGGAACGAACCATGAGGCAAGAATATTAACTCGTTTTATTTTTTTCATTTGAATTTTTTTAGTTAAATTATTTTATTTGTTTGTTATAAATTTATTTTTTCACTATATTTATTTTTTTATGTATCTGTTCTCTTAATAAATTCATTAGTAATAATATTTTTTTTATTAACAAGATTTACTAATTGATAAAAAATTATTGATGAAAAATTTATCAGTGAAACATTTTCTTTGATAATTTTATTGATAAATTAATTATTGATAGAATATAAATCTTACATTAAAAAAAATTCTGCCGATAAAATTATTAAATGTTATAGTGAAATTAAAGGGCACCAGGTCAAGAACTGGGGAGAGAAAGTTTGCTTCCATTTTCAAGGGCGTGATTTAATTAATGAAGCATGAGAGAGGAGAGAAGGTTAGCATGAAGAGAGGAATTGCCTTGCTTTATTATTATTTTTAGTTGATTTTTAAAATTTATTTTGATCAAAGTTGTAAAGTGCATAATATATATATAAGGGTATTATTATTTTTTTGTTAATTTTTAAATTTTATTTTGATCAAAGTTGTAAAGTGTAATATTAAAAAACCTAATTGTAAAATCAAAAAATAATCAAACCATAAAATATTCAAGGTAATTTACGCATGAAAATACGATGTCGAGTGCCTCTCATCTTAATAGTAGAAGTAAAAATACCAAGGTAGCTAGAAACTCACTTGTGTCAAATTTTGTATTGAATTTTAGAGAGAAGAAGGTTATCGAATATATCGTTGCATAATGACTTCCTTTCATGATTTCATCTGTTTGAGAAATTGTCCATTAACGTCCAGAGATAATATTTTTCTTTTAGAAAAGATTTACCAGTTTTTTCATCCTCAAATAAATACTTAGACAAGTAAGAAAAATGCACATAAATGCAAATGTGTTCTATGGATGGAGGATATATTTAGAAATTATTTGGAAATATAATTATAATTCTTTTATATTAAATATAAATGTTTGATATATTCACTTGAAAATATATCAAAATAATATTTTTATATTTTTTAATATTAACATATTAAAAAAAAAAAAATTTAAATCACAGCCTTAACCAGTGATTGAATCAAGCAGGTGAACTTTAAATCCATGCATGTGAACACGTGGAAGTATCATTCATTGTCAGAATACCAAACCTTGGACAGCTCATTGATCAAAGGAAACAGGAAAGGTAAAGAATAGCGATTATTTCCATTAACTTCATCAGAAGTAGGGCAAGCCGAGAGTAATAACGAAAACATGTATCCAGTGGATACGTTTTGTAGAGTAATACAAACGGTAAGACTGATGTTTAAAAAATGATAAAACAGTAGTCATCCTTGAGTTGAGACTGATGATGACAGAAGAGCCATAAATCACGCTCTCAATTATAGGTGAAAAACAGGATGGAAGCAGCTGTGTGGAAATCAAGAGCTAGTGGGGCTTCGTCAATCAACATCAACATGCTTGGTCTCCACCATTATACTTCATATGTCTCTGTCTCTCTTGCATTCCGGTGGCAGTGAAGCGTATCTTGATCTATCAGTGCAGTAGTTGTAGATGGTGTATTTCTGGCGTACCCATCTGAGCCTCCTGTATTGCAAGGCATCAAGATCCTGGAACTCCTTCTGGTCCCACCATCTGGTGCCCTGCGTGGCACAGAATTTCGCTTCCACGGAGGCCTCACAGCCATCTATGTGGAAGCTCTTGTAGGAGGCTATAAAGGGCGCCTTGGACCAGTCTGTCTTCTCAAGTCCACCTCTGGTAGCCCAATCATCGGCGTTCCATAGGCTAGAGTATATCTTCATTGGCTGGTTGAAAGGAAATTTCACTCCCAAGTCTTTGCAGTTCTTGAACACTCTGATTGGCACATCATCCACGAAGAACCTGAAGGAAACCACTTATATAATTAATCCAGCAGCACATCCAAAAAATTCGTTTTAACCCATTTCTCATTTAGAAATGATCACACACATGAACGTTGCCAAGAACATGCCACTTGCACTGCAACTTATTAAAATAAACTGCATGTACGAGAGGTTAATTAAATACTATATTATTAAACAAATTGATTGATAAGAGTATTAAATTTTACGGTTGATCAGATTGGATTTTTCCTCATATACCATGCTTGGCACATGCGTGATTTACTTTATAAGAACAGGACGGCCCAAGTTTATGTTAGAAATTGTCCATTTCACATAATCAAATTAGAAAGGAGAAAAAAGTGTAGAACAGCTCAAAAGTTATGTCGGGATCGATAGTTGAAAACAAAAATTTCAAGTCAGAAAAGAAACCTACTTTTACCAAATTTCAACACAGTCCTCCAAGGTTTTGTTGTTTTGTTTCGTCATTTCATATGTGTTTTTTGGCAATAAATCTAGTTGGATGCCAGTTGCATCAATGAGTTAGCTAGAATTCATTTACGCTGCTACATTATTTTAGTTAGGTGTTGAGGATCACTCCATGCCAAGGCCAAACTTTTGGATTTGAAGGACAAAAAAAAGTGTAGTTAGATACCAAACTTGTTCATTCTTTTCAGGGGACGAAATCTAAAAGATTGATAGACCCACCCCACCACCCACCGTCTATGTTGCAGTCACATGAAACCCTCAAGAGATTAGCCTATAACGGAGCTGCTGAAAAGAGAAAGGATCTGTATAGCCAAATCTAACTAATTTGAAAACGAAATTTAGTCAGTTCAGGTGTGGAGACTTCTTCTTTTTGTGAGAAGGTTCCTACATAATTAATGCAGAGAGATATAATAGGAAAGGATACTTACACTACCAGGTACGAATTCCATAGGACGGAGTAAGAGTGGTATCTTATGGTTGGGTCAAACCAGAGGTAAATCCTCTGTTCTCTGTCTCCCTTGCCTCCTGTGAAAACATTTGTCTGCAAAATGTAAGGCTGGCCAGTCCTGTTTCCTAAGAACTCAAAGTCTATCTCATCATGCTCTGAGTTTTGTGAAGATAGCTGCCAAAGAAACACACGAACAATAACTTAATGTTAAAAAAAATGGAATTAGAAGTTGGGAATGATGATAAAGGGAAAGATCTTCTAAAATCCTAAAGAAGCGAGATGAAAATGATCAGTCACGATGTGATGAGAAACGCTTACATAGAAAGCAGTAACTGTTCCAGCTGAATCACCAGGAACCAACTTCATTTGCATACTGAAATGGCCAAATAAGTATGACCCTTTTGATTGGAAACCAGTACCTTCGCAATGTCAAACCCACTACTGTTAGCACGATATACCATGTTTTGATGAAGAAAAACAAGAAATAAAAAGCCAGGAAGCTGTGTTGAAATGCAATGAACGATGGATAGCAAAAAAAATGATTGATCTGATTGTGGTATACCCGTGTATTTATCCAACTGGAGCTGAATCTCTGAGCCTCCATTGAAGTACTTAATGTGGTCAAAAGCCCATGTAGGAGCATAGTTCCTTCCAAAAGGCACATCCACTGGCTTCCTTGGGGCAGCTCCCATTGTCCCAGATACCATAAACAGCATGCCAAGAAACAAAGTCCATAGAGAAGCAGCCATATCTCTGCACATTTCCAAAGAAATGTTAGTTCTTGACACATAATATAAGACCTTAAAAGGACTTTAGAGATGTTAAGCGTGAGAAAAATCAAGACGCAAGCATATTCAAGGTTCTAGAGCTAGGATTACCTGAGCGTAAAGAGTACTCCTGAAGGGGAGCTAGTTGGATGAGGAGAATGGAGGAGGAGAGGCCCTTTAAATAGTGGTTTTTTCAAAACTAAAATTAAATTATTGGAGTGTATGCGGGGGCAAACTATTTTATTTGATTAAAAAAAACTATAATAATTGGCAGTGGTAATACAGCTAGCTAATAGCTACTACAACAGTCTGTTTTAATTTTTATGTGATGGTGGGTGGAGGAGAAATGTGCAATTATTTAACTTCTGGCTGTTGAAAATGTGGATGGACTAGGGAGGGCATGCTCGACGACAGGAGAAGAAAGTGTTTTGAAAACATTTTGAAAGTTGGAAACGCCGAGACTCGTGTGGTATTTGTTTATTTTTCTGGGGGGGTTGATGGGAAAGGAAAAATATGTGAATTTGAGCACAGCTGACCACTAAATTTCCTTCTCTCCTTCTTTCTACCTGCATCTCTCACCTAAGATATCTGGGCCACCTTCACATATTCGGCTTTTGTCCCTGGTTTTTTCTCTTTTCGAGGACTGCACTTTTCTGCTTTTGTCTCGGGCTCTTTCGCTAATGATGACTTCAAGCCCACCGACTGTACTACGGTGACGTTTGGCGTGAAGGAAGGAGATTTCTACCGTCAAGGTAAAATTGAAAAGAGCAGGAAAAACGTTCTTTCTTTTTTTCTTTCAAGAGATGAAGGTTCCGCTTCCTTATCTGGGAAAGCATTTCTCCTTTTGGTCACAAGCTTTATAACAGAGGCAAATTTGAGAGAAGCAAGCAAGCAAGTGAAATGGGTCGGATACTTTCTAATTTTCCTTCCTAGGAAACCCACGATTACGATCTTATTATAACTTGAAAGTATAAAATTGTAAATAAATCAAATTCGACGAGGAAAGCAAAAACAACAGTATTTATGAATAGAAAAAAATTAAGAAAATTGCATGGGTACTGGTGCAATGAACCGGGAAAAAATGAAAAATAAAAAATAAAAAAAATCAAACTACTCACATGAACAGTGCAATGAACCATTTTTTTACAAAATAAATTTTTTTTTTTAAAAAAAAAATACACTATTTAAATGAACAGTGCAATAAATAGTACAATAACCATTATTTTTATTTTAGTTTTGTCAGTGATTAGTTCATCTAAAAACAATCTACCGGTCATTATCTCCTTAATAAGTCACCTCTTTTTAAATAAAAAAAACAAATAAAGTTAGATTTTATAAAGATAATTTTTAACCACTTGTCAAACATAACATTAGGAAAAGAAAAGAAAAGGTAAAGTATGAAAATTCAATTAATTTCTTCTTAAGAAAGATTTTACCTAGACTTTTGGTGCATCCTGCGTAGATGCCGCATATAAGCAACTTGAGAAATTAAACCCCAGCCCATCAACTGATATCATAACTTACCATCAAGGTATTAGATCAGTTTGTTGACCAATATTAATTTTTTTGGTTTTAAAAAGAGCAATGCATAGATTTTCAGATGAAACAGTGAACAATGACACCTTGTCACTAGTGAAGAGATATGTACAGAAGACAACCTTTGAAATCCAGATGTGCTCCTGTCGCTGCGAGTTAGGGCTTGGGACTTGCATGAACACCGCAAGACTTCCCGCATCCACTCAATTTTATTTTCAAACGTGCCAAACATAGTGAAAAAATGGTTTCAGAACGAGAGAAACAAGAAGAAAAAACAAAAGATGCCCCCCACCCCCACTATCCAGTGGTCCATACTGCAGAGCATCACCATGTGTTTGCACGATCCATGTCTTTCTTCTCAGTTCTCAGCAACCACCACTTTCCATGTTCCTGTGTTTTCACAGACATAGCTAGCTTACGTTAAATCCTAAAAAGGTACATGTTGAACAAGTCGCTACTGCGTTTTCCTTGCCAGGACGCATCATTTATTGTTGTTCTTTTTTCTGCTCGACAAACACATACGTTCCTGCAGAATTCTGTTGATTCGTTTATCGAAGACAGATAATTTTATGTTCCCTTTACTTGTACTGTAGAGATTTGAATCTCACTTACAATTCGAGAGCTTATTTGTATACAATTAAGAAACACTACTTCGATGATGAAAGGTTGCCTTATTTTTAAATTTATTTTCACTGATGATATTACATTTTTCAAGAGATAGTAAAAGGAAAGGAATTATTCTTGAAAAATGAAAACCAAAAGTATCAATATCACTGGAACAGATATGGAGATTATGAAATCTATTGCATGTTGCATGTAGGTGCTACGAGTTTTTAGATGCCAACTTTTAAATAATTCTATTAAGAATGATTGATGTGATTTTAAATACTTTCTATTGTTTGTTTTTTTGTAAAATAAATTTTAAAAAATAAAATAATATATTTTTAAATAAAAAATACTTTAAAAAATAACTATTATTTAAACATATTTGCTAATAATTCTCAAATGTTATCACAACATTTTAATTTTTATGGTTAAACTGGTTTTGTTACATGATAATATAAATCATATTTTAAAATATTAATTAACAGTTTAAGTTTTAAAATTAAATTAATTTATTAACATGATATTAAAGTCTTAATAATCATACGATTATGAGTTCAATTTTACTATTTTTATTTATTTGATAAAAATTAAATATAAAATAATATAAATATCTTCAAAGTAAAAGTTTCATGTATAAAAAAAATTTAATTAAAAAAATATATTAAAAAATAATATAAATTATATTTTTAAACCTTAACTATCCAATTAAATTTTTAAATTATATCCTTTCATCACCGGAATTTAAGTTTTCAACCGCGACATGATAGATGTGCCTCCTCGTTAGTTAGAGACCAGAAAGAGATAAAGAGCGTGGGTGGGATTTAAATGTCACAGAGAGATTGGACCACAGTTTTTTCACAATCACTGCAGTGTGGATATATATATATATATAGGATGGGGGCAGGGGGTCCATGTGAGATTATCATGTGACATGGTCTCCGAACTCTGAACAGTGTCGTCCCTTCACATGAATGTGGTCAAGTAGTGCCACCCAAGAGATATACTAAACCCCCGACGTCAGTAAATCTCGACGGGCCAGCTGGGGGGACCTGCGTGGTGCAAATCGTGATTTGCGATGATATACTACCGCTGCACAGGGTCTTTTGTTATCCTTTTCTAAACTGATTCTGAACTAGCCTTTCTTGGGGGTATTCCAGCTCCATCCGACTTGCCTTCCTGTTTGATCACCCGGAAAGATTCCGATGCCAGTTGTTAATGATGAATCTTTCTTGTTTCCTTCCCCCCTGGAATCCTCTTCCTATGTTTTTTTTTTTTTTTTTTTTTTTTTTTTTTTGATTAACGTGGGTGTCCGGGCCAGCTTGCGCGCACCTCGACTAATTCCACGGGCCCTGAAGTTAACGACCATGTAAGCCTCCAGTGGCCATCATATGAGCAACCTAGGGATTGAACCTGAGACCACAGAGGGAGCAAACCTCTTGGTCCCAAGCTTTTACCGCTGGGCCACCACCTAGATGGTTCCTCTTCCTATGTTTTTAATCGGATGAGTGCGTAACCCAGCCATGGTGTGGTAACAAATACCAAAAAAAAAAAATATTATTGTTTTATAATAGTTTTAGCCATGTGTTGTTAATGCTGGTACTTTAGATAAGAATTATGTTATAGAAGTTTATTTCATAATTTAAGTTATTAAATTAAAATAATTATTTGATATGTTATCAGAAATTTAATAATTAAATAATTATAAATTTAAATCTTACTATTCTCATTTATTTAACAAATATTAAATATAAATTAATATAAATCTATGCTACTTTCAATCTTAGAAAGCTTTAATTTGAAGATGCATATTAAAAAATAATATATATAAATTATATCTTGAATTTTATCTAATAATTTAAATTATTGGATTGAAATATTTTTTTATGATTTATTCAAAAATCTCGTCTTGTAATTAAGTTTTATCTTTGATATATGATAATCCCATCCTATAATTAAGTTTTATCTTTGACAGTTCTTTGATGGTATATGTGTTGAATTTGAACTAAAGTTTTTCAACGCATCATGTTTAGTATGGATTTTTTAAACTATTTGAGTTGTTTTTTTTTTATAAAAAGTTATAATATATTTGTTAAGAAAAATATTTTGACTTCTAAATTAAATCAAAATGTGGATTAATAAAAATAAAAAATTTTGTAACTTTTTAATTTAAAAATTCTAATTTATATTACATTATTTCTTAAAAAATTATGATGATCTCCAAAAAAATTAAAACTCGTAAATAAAGTTTTAGAGTTTGAATAAAGTTTTAATTTTTTAACTTGAAGATGTTTTTCATTTAGAAATGCATCAAAATAATATATTTTTAAAAAAATGATATTATCATATCAAAACGACTTAAAAACACTAAATAATTATTAATTTTAAATAAAAAAGATTTAAAATTTTTAAAAACATGGATTCCATCACATTCCTGAATAATTTCTTATAAGGCCTGATGTTTTTTTTTCTCTTAAATATTAAATATTTTTGTAGGGAAAAATTTCCTAACATTAATAATAATAATAAAAATATCTTTTATACAGTATTAACAAGGTGGATGAGAATTATTTGTTGACATAGTCAATGCCGACAGGCTATAAAACACTTTAAGAACATATTTCGTTCATGTGAATCTCTCTCTGAGAAAGCAGTCGCGACCGGGAAGTGTACAGGTGTCGAGTTGTGATCAAGATTGATGGTTGATGTGGCACCTCCATCTGGATACAAGTATGCCGACCAAAAATCAAATGCACCTTAGCTGTCTATAAATAATTCATAGCTAGTGCATGGAAGCTACCCAACTTGAACCACTCGGGGGTTCGGCTCATGTCATTGGCAACAACCAGGATTGAATAGATAGATCAGAGATAAACTAGACGTGTAACCTCGATACAGTGAATTTTATTATTATTATTATAAAAAATAATGTTCAAATGTTATAAGAATTTTTTTAAAAAAATACAGAGCTCGGGTTATAGAATTCATTAAGTTAAATAAATTGATTTTATTTTAATTAGATGATAAGAAAACAACGAGAGCAAATAAACTAAAAAAAATAATCATAATAACTTGAAAAAAAAATCTAAAAAAAAAACATTTGATTAAATACAAGATAATAAAATTAGATAGAAATGATAAAAAAAAAAATAGTCCGAGTCAACCTCAAGTTAGTATGATAAACCTCTAACCTGAGTAATATACGTGGAATAACTCAATAAAAAGTAAATGAGAAACAAATTCACAGAATCTAATTGTGAACAAACCAACTGAAGAAGTATGAAACCGAGAAAGTAAAAACATAACCTAAAAATCAAAACCAAGTACAACAACCGAATTCTATGACTCGGATCATCCTAATGGAATGACCCAATTAAAGCCAAAATATAAAAAATGATGAAGAATAATTTCAAAAATAATCAAAATTTGAAGGAAATAATTAAAAAGGTATTATAAGTCATATTTTTAAAAAATCAACTCTATAAAAAAGGATTGAGCCAACCCGATTTAATCATTCCAACTCATGATCTGGTCATAAAATTTGAATAACCTAATATAAAAGAGAGAGAAAAAAAAGAAAATTACAAGGTCTATTTTTTTTTTATATAAAAAAAACCAATGTCTAATGATGAGATTGTAAAAGAAAATAAGTCAAAGAAAAAAAAAACAAACGATATTAACCTGTATTTACTTTTCAAACTTGTGACCTATATTATTAGGCTAAAAGCATCCTGTATGGAAAAACAACAAAACTAAATTATCAACTAATCAAATGTTGAATGATGAAATTAAAAAAACAAAACAATTATACAAAAGAATCCTAAACAAAAAAAATATTGATTAAAGGAACGAGGAACACAATTGAAACAAAAAAACTATATTAGAAGACAACTATAATTTTTTGAATTAAAAGGCAAGATTGAAAAAAAAATCAATTTAACAAAAGAAAAGGAAACAAAATCAAAAGAATAATGATCAATTGTAAAAAATAACATCTCACAAATTAAAATTAAATGATGAAATTGAAAACAAATCAAAATTTTACAATAAGATTAGGAAGAAAAATTAAAAATCAAAAGAATAAGAGTTGAAATTTCAATAAATAAAAGGACAGCTCTAAATTTTTTTAATGATCAGAGCAATTTTCAAGGAAAATAGAGAGAAAAACAAGAGAAAAAAAGCATTGACTACAACCCCAAACAAGAAAAGGATGCCACAGTGATCCCAACAACACTATGAAAGAAGATTTTTGTCCCTCAAGAGATGTCGTATTGTCAAAAGACCATGGACGCTTTCCACATGCTGACACGTGTGTTGCATATGCTGGTTATTTTTTAGTTTTTTTATTATATTTTATACATATTAAAATATCAAATCACCCCTCAACCAACTTGATTATAACTAAAAACCATATTAAAAATACAAAAAAAACCCATGTATGTCAATTTATTTTATGTTTTGTTTTTATGGATAATTTAGTCATTTCGTTACAATGTATAAATATAAAAATTTTAAGTTATTCCCAATTAATTTGATAGTCACTAAAACTTGGGAAAAGACCGAACTTCCCCTAATACCAAGTTAAAGTTTATATATATATATATATAAAATTATCATTATATTATTCCAGTAAACAATAACTTTCACTCTGGATCATGTTCTTCAGAGGACACTTAAGTTTTATTAATTCTATTATATATATAAAATTGAGCTAACTCTCTGGATAAAAACTTGGTTAACTTTTTGCTTATCATAGTGAATCGAGTGCAAGCAATTGTTTTGGATTTGGATCCTTTGATGTTGAAAGAAAAACATGATCAATTATATATATATATATTCTCTCCATTTCTAACATGTATAAAAATCATATGAATTCATTTTAATTTAAATTTTTTTAATTCTACCAACATGTGAGGAAAAAGAGGAACACGAGAGAATCTAAACTTTTTTTTTTTCTTGAATATCTATGGGTGTATGGAAAAACAACGAAATATATACGAGAGAGGAATCATGAAAAGGAGGACGCTTTAATGGGTGTCATGCTTTCAGCCCAGTCAGCTAGCCCATAAAATTAGCAAAATGGGTTACTGGCCTCACAATTGCCTTGGTTTAAGTATGCCCTTTCTCAAAATAGTCCCGCAGAAGACGTTGAATGGTTACTCATGCAGCCTGTCTGTTTAATATTGAATTAAAATAACTTTTTTAATTTTTTTTAACACCATAAAATTAAAAATATCTATTTTTTTTAATCAAAAATACTTTTGCATTACAGAAATAAACAGTGCCAAAAAGCATCAGTCAGGCATAGCTGGGCCAACCGGCTTTGAGACCGCAGCTGCATGTTTGGGCTATCAATTTATGTTGATTGGGCTTTATTGTTCCTTTCCGTTGGCAATTTCTCAGTTTTCAACCTTAATTTACAATCAGGACACCATTATAATAATAAGCAATATACTGTCTAAGTTTTTAAACTCGGTTTATAGAATAAATCTTGGATCGGGGATTGTCATGACTTTACTCTTATCAATTCAAGTTGTTTTTTTTTAATTTTATAGAAAATAATAAAAATATTACTAATAAAAAAACAAAAAAAAAAACAACAGGATTAGAGGTCAACTCAAGTTTTTTAATTTATTAAGTTATTCCATGTCAATCCTCACCCTAATTTTATTAAAATATAACCTGATATAGATATCGAGTCACTCAAATCACGAATTAACTTGCCTGATCATTTCTCGGATTTTAAAACAATATTATCTATGACTCTATAGATTCATCTCATCCTCGTTCGTTATTAGATGAGTGGATGGAGCAGCAGCTGGTAAAGAAACAATGACTTTGGTGGGTAAGTGAAAGCCATTAAACAAATGTACCATAGAAGGACTCCTTCCAGGTTCCAAAGGGAACAGATTTGTGAATAATTTTTAAAACAAGGCTAAAAATAAAAATTGCAATTTGATTCATCCACTCTACAGTACCGGGAGGAAGTTTTGATTTTTATTATAACAATGTTAATTCCACGTAAAACATTTCCTTGAAATCACCTTCCAACTAATAAATCAATAACATGCAATTCTTCTTTTAAGACACTCAAAAAATTTCGTGCAATGCATTAATGGAATTAGGGTCCGCTCGTTCCATGTATAAAATTTCAACTTAATTATTATAGAAAGACTTCGAAATATATATATATATATATATATATATATATATATATATATATATATATATATATATATATATTATTTCATCACGCCGACTATTAGCTGTCCAAGTTTCTATGTCGTAGTTTCAGTTAGACTTTTGCATCTTTCTTCGGAAGAAGATTGTGGATCCGCGTTCCGGGAAATAGGGTGATGGAGACGTATTGCCTCGAACCATTTTCACATCTTTTTGAAGAAGAAGCTCTTAACAAATCTCCCTCATTTTCAACACTCTTTAATTTCACTAGCGTCATGGGTTTCTCTTTAAATGGGCACCGTTTTTTGCCCATGTCTAGTGCTCAAATTGACCTGTTCATCTTAGCGATTCTGATTTACATCAATTGTCTTTGGAGCAAATACAGGGAATGATGAGAAAAAAAGAGAAGCAAAGAGGTCAAATTGATGATGGGATCGTGTTTTATTTTTATTTGAAAACATGGTTGTGGTTGTGGTTGTGTTTTAAAATATTTTTTACTTAAAAAAATATTTTTTATTTTTTAAAATTATTTTTAAAATCAGTGCATCAAAATAATTTTAAAACATCCAAAAAATATTAATCTGAAGTAAAGAAAAAAATAAAAAAAATATAATTTTTTTCACTTTTGAAATCCAAAAACAATGGCTTTCAACTTGTTTTTTTTATTAAAATTTAATTTAATTTTTTTTTATGTTTTTAAATAGTATTGATATATTAATATAAAAAATAATTTTTTTAAAATTATAATCAATGAAAATGAAAGTTAACAATTTAATTTTATCTATATAAAAAAGTTAAAAATAACCAATTTTAACCAACTCAACCTTTTAATTTCAACACTACTTATTATTATTATTTTTTTTATATAAAACTTAACTCAAATCAAACTTCATATCAATTCATTGGGCCAATCAAGTATCATAAATTGAATAAAGTATTGTGCATGTTACACAAAAGAATGAAGCATGATGACAACAATGAGTACTATGTGCTGAAAAAAAAGATAAAAAAATTTATCAATAAAAATTACTTTTAATAATTTTTGAAGAAGTTTCCTAGCTAGAATGAAGCATGATGATAACATAGAGATCATGGTAAGCTCTATTCGCAATTAAAAATATATATACAAAACCTAGATAAAGCTTACAGGATCAATAATTCATATATAAATTTGTATTTATAATTTTTATTTTTAATGCGGGTATCTGAATCAGTTTATATATATTTTAATTAATTTTATAAATTTTAAAATTAACAATCATATAAATTTTTAATAATTTTAAAGTTAATAAAACTCAAATTAATAATTTTTAAAATATAAATTTAAAATTTAATTATTTAAGTTACACCCATTGTTTATTTTATTTGCTGTATGGTTGCCTAAATTAGCTTTGATACCTATCTCTAGTCGTTCCTAGCTAGATCTATCAGTCTCATCACCGCTTCTTTTTTAGAAATGTATATGCCCAACAATTTGTGAGTGATAACGACAAAGTCATTTGATGATAGGAAGCCTCAGTTACCGATGTGTAATTAGTATGGTGAAAGGATTGTGCTGCTGGTTGGGTAGCACTCATGCTAGTATCAAGAAGAAGTGCATTATTTTGTCATTCTCATGGCGGCATTAAATCTTTAGCATCCATGTATGATCCAGAGAAAACATAAAAGATTTGATGAACGAAATGAGTCATAGATATGGCTATTAAATTTATAGTTTTATTTTTTAAAAAATGATGCAAATGAAGTATGCCTGTTTAGAGGTTTACACAATATTTAAATAGAAAAGAAAAAACCTTACTTCTACCATGAAACAAATAACAATTCAAAATCACAAAGGAAATAAATATAAAATCCAAAAATTAATAATAAAATTAAATTTTTTTAGAAAAAATAACAAAATCAGATCAAATAACAATTTTTAGATCTTATTTCGTAAGTTTCATTAATCTCATTGGAAGATTATACGTAGAATCACCTGAAAAAATTTGATCCCGATCCAATAGTTAAATATCTTATAACCACTGTATTAAAAAAAAAAATTTAAGAAATTCTTCTCACTCATTGTAAGAAATAATTCTTCATGAACTAGGCTTAAATTCAAATTCTAATCGACAAAAAATAATTTTTTATGGTCCAAAATATCTTTTTATAATAAATTCAAACCCAAACTCGTAACTAGATTCGACCTAAATCACAAACATGAGCTCAAACAGGGCCAATGCTCGTGTGTTGGTTTAAGTTTAAAGCTCGCTTTACGTAAAACCTTCTATTTTAAAAGCTTGGATGTTATTTGGATTAAATTTAAACTTTTTATTTTAGAAACAATATGAAAATTTTATTTATTTATTATGTAATGTAGAGTTTTTTTAGAGATGTTTTTTGTGTTTCACCAAAACATTTCAATTAATTGTTTTTTGAGATTTTTTTGTTCATTTATAATTTATTTGAAGCATGTTAATATTTTTTTTATATTAAAGAGCTTATGTTGGAGAACTTCAATAAAGTTTTAATTTTAAAAATAGATTTTATTTTAAATTTAAATTCAAATATACACTTTAACTAAATTTTAACCAATTTTCCAACTATTATTTTTGTTATTTTTAATCATGCCAACTAGCTAACTACAATTAATATAACTCAATACAGATTCTTTGGAAGTATTTGAAAATATGATAGCAGTTATTTTTAAAAATGTTTTTTTTTTTATAAATTCATTAAAATAATATTTTTTTTATTATTTTTTAAAAATTATTTTTGATATTAGCATACCAAAATAATAAAAAAAAACACCAAAAAATATTAATTTTTAAAAAATAAAATAAAATATATTTTTAAAACGTATAAATAAACACGGCTGGGAGTCTTTCCTAGTCTCTCCTCGATGAAGATTTCGTTTACAGCTAGCGCAAATTAGGTGAATAAACGAAGATAAAAGGAAGACTGATATGCTTGGTAGGTGATGACTCTTTGACCGGCATCCCTTTGTCGTGGTATTTGCGTATCTGACTGAAAGTATAAAAGATGCATGAAACCATTAATTAATTCATTCGCGACCTCCTTCACTTTTTTTCTAACATTTTTGCGTCTGTATATATCAGGTTCCTCCTCCCTCTGCTCTTTGCCAACTACAATCTCTACACCAGCCAACTTTCTGCTTAAAGTTAATACTTTCTTCTTATACTTTCCCTTTTCGAACCCGCATTGTTTTAGCAAAAGTTTTGCAAGATAAGTACAGAACTCAAAATGATCAGAAGCGAGGGCTTGAGGGGAGCTTCTTCTGAGGACAGTTCGGACACAGAAAGCATAGCAAGTGACAGAACAGCTTTTAGTGGGCCTTTAGGATCAGGAGGAGGAGGACTTCTCAATAAAAAGCATTCATCCAAGAAGAGCGCGGGGTTCAATATTCCTCCTGAAACCACCATAAATTCCGGCTTCACTGATGATTCATCTTCCTTTGTAGAGATTACTTTGGATATTTGTGACGATTCTGTGGCAGTTCACAGCGTTCAGGGTGCTAATGAGGATCCCGAATTGACTTTGCTGGCGAAGACAGCGCTAGAGGGAAACAATTCCTCTTCGCTGCGGTCTTCCTTGTTTAGGAACACATCGTCCAAAATCAGGCAGGTCTCTCAGGAGCTAAAACGTTTCGCTTCAAGAAGGTCATCCACAGCTAGACGGTTTGATAGGACTAAGTCAGCTGCTGCTCATGCCTTGAAGGGACTTAAGTTCATTACTGCTAAAACTGGGAATGGATGGCCTGCTGTTGAGAAGCGATTTCAAGAACTTACTGCCTCTACCAATGGCCTCCTTCCAAGTTCCTCGTTTGGCGAATGCATAGGTGAGTACCGCTGTTGGCTATTAACTTATTCGTCCTCCTTCTGCGATTGTTTCCTTACTGTCACTATATGACAGGTATGAACAAGGACTCTAAGGAATTTGCGAATGAATTATTTCGTGCACTTGCTCGGAGACATAACACAAATGGTGATTCAATTAACAAGGCACAGCTCAGACAGTTCTGGGATCAGATTGCCGATGAAAGCTTTGACTCTAGGCTCCAAACATTCTTTGACATGTAAAGTGTTTAATATTAATTGAACGGTTCTTTTTCCCTCTGAATTGTTGTCTATGTTGTTGATTAACAGTGACGTGTTTAATATTCGATAATCTGTGCAGGGTTGATAAAGATGCTGATGGAAGAATAACAGAAGAAGAAGTTTTGGAGGTAAGCTTCGAATGAATATTTTATTAACGTGGACCCGTTCAAACCAACCAAAAAAACATCACTCAATATGCACGATTCTTCTTCTTCTTTTCGATAAGATGAAGGGAATAAATTAATCGTGATTGATTTATCGACTTTATTTCTTACATACCATTAGCAGTTGTGATTGACCATATCAAATTTATTTGTAGATTATCAGTCTAAGTGCTTCTGCAAACAAGCTCTCCAACATTCAGAAACAAGTCAAGGAGTATGCTGCACTGATTATGGAAGAATTAGACCCAGATAATGCTGGATACATCATGGTACAGCACACAAAAGTTTCCATCTTCTAAGTGCAATTAAACGACAGCCATTGTTCATTTATTTTTCTGGGCATAATTATTATTATTATTTTTAAATAATATAAATTATATCTTGAAATTTAATTATAGATAATGTTTTTGAATTAAACTGTGTTTTTAATATAATATCTTAGATTTTTTACATGAAAATTGTTGTTTTCGTGTCAATAAACAGATTTATAACTTGGAAACACTACTATTGCAAGCTCCAACCCAATCCGTCAGAGTTAGCGATAGCCGAGCTCTGAGTGAATTGTTGAGCCAAAAGCTGAAGCCTACACAAGAGAACAATCCATTAAAGAGATGGTACCCAAAAGTCAAGTACTTTTTGATGGATAACTGGCAGAGAGTTTGGATAATGATGTTGTGGATGGGAATCGTTGCTGGTTTATTTACTTACAAGTTCATAGAGTATCGACACAATAAGGCCGCATACGATGTAATGGGCTATTGCGTTTGTGTTGCCAAAGGAGGGGCAGAGACCCTTAAATTCAATATGGCCTTGATCTTACTACCAGTCTGCCGGAACACCATTACTTGGCTAAGAAACAAGACCAAATTGGGTGTAGCTGTGCCTTTTGATGACAATCTAAATTTCCACAAGGTAATGAAACTAATCTATTCCATATTATGTTCGAGAAGTCTGCATGATCTTAAAATCTAAGGATGCTTGTTATGATTGGTTTAGGTTATTGCAGTAGGAATTGCCATTGGAACTGGATTACATGCAGGGGCTCATATAACGTGTGATTTCCCCCGACTTCTTCACGCCACTGAAAAAGAATACGAGCCTCTGAAACCTTACTTTGGAGATGAGCAACCTGATAACTACGGGTGGTTTTTGAAGGGTGTGGAGGGGATCACAGGCATTATAATGGTAGTGCTAATGGCCATAGCATTCACATTAGCCACGCCTTGGTTCCGGCGCAACAGGCTCAACCTGCCTAAACCTCTCAAGAAACTCACTGGCTTCAATGCCTTCTGGTATTCCCACCATCTGTTCGTTATCGTCTACACTCTCCTCGTGGTCCACGGAATTTACCTCTACCTTACAAAGACATGGTATAAGAAAACGGTTAGTGCTTTGCTCCTCCCTTGCGTCGCAACTGATGAATTAAGAATTAGCTTCTTTTCTACCTCTTAAGTTGTTATAAATAAACAATCCATTTCCAATTTTTCTTGACTGCAGACATGGATGTACCTAGCAGTGCCGGTTATCCTTTATGCGTGTGAAAGGTTGATCAGGGCTTTTAGATCAAGCATCAGAGCTGTTAAGATTCTCAAGGTATGGTACAATGAAGTCTATATGAATTACGTACTACTTATCTTCAACTTCTACTGGCTAATCTGTACCATACTGAATACCAGTATTTTGTCCATGAACACTTTATCAGGTAGCCGTCTACCCTGGAAACGTCCTGGCATTGCACATCTCAAAGCCCCAAGGCTTCAAATACAAAAGTGGGCAGTACATGTTTGTCAACTGCGCTGCAGTTTCTCCATTTCAATGGTAAGTTAATTTAATTTCCGTGGCAGATTGCTAGCTGGTGCCCACTTAATTATGCCAAAGAGACCCAATCCAATTACATCGTATGATTATTGACCTTGGACGCTAATGCATAGTTGGTATGAACACAGGCACCCATTCTCTATCACTTCTTCGCCAGGAGATGACTACCTGAGCGTGCACATTCGAACGCTCGGTGATTGGACGAGGCAACTCCAAACTGTTTTCTCTGAGGTCTGTTATTAGCTAATGACTACATCATGCAAACCAAATTTCCTTCGTGTTTTGTTCCGAACAATCTCTTATGTTTTCAATTGTTGTTAGGTTTGTCAGCCTCCACCTGCTGAGAAGAGTGGATTACCCAGAGCTGATATGCAAGGAGAAAACAATCCTAGGTAAATTAAGATCTCTAATCAGCCTTCTTCTTTAATGACTCTTTTCCTTAATTCGAGAACTTGTGCCAGTTACATTTATGTGAGGTTTACGGGCTGTCTCATTTGGAATATTGGTCATCCATAATAGAAGAGTAGTTTTATTGCCTTGTACATGTCAATGACAAGTGGAGATCAAATCAATGTTACAGCTTTCCGAAGATATTAATCGATGGTCCATTCGGAGCTCCGGCACAAGAGTACAAGAAATATGATGTGGTGCTACTTGTAGGGCTTGGCATTGGAGCCACACCTATGGTCAGCATTGTCAAGGACATCATCAACAACATGAAACTTAAGGAAAAGGATGGGGAGGATAATGGAGCACTAGAGGGCTTGGAAAGTGGCAGTGGACCACCCAATAAGAACAAGAATATTACTAGCAGAAGTTTCAAAACAAGAAAAGCATATTTCTATTGGGTCACGAGGGAACAAGGTTCATTCGAGTGGTTCAAAGAGATAATGAATGAGGTGGCGGAGATGGACGACAAGCAGGTGATAGAATTGCACAACTATTGCACAAGTGTATATGAGGAAGGGGATGCAAGGTCAGCCCTCATTGCAATGCTCCAGTCATTACACCATGCCAAGAATGGCGTGGATGTGGTTTCAGGCACACGGGTCAAATCCCACTTTGCCAAACCCATCTGGCGACAAGTTTACAAGAAAATCGCTCTCCGACATCCAGATGCTCGAATTGGTCAGTTCACCGACCCTTGCCCACCCACTTCTTTGGGCCCTCCTTCTCCTCTTTTTTATTTTTTTTTGTCTGTCCACGAAACTAAGAAGATCTTACAAACTAATCAATTCCGTGTCAACATTTACGAGCAGGAGTTTTCTACTGCGGGGCACCAGCACTCACAAAGGAGCTAAGGCAACTGGCTCTAGACTTCTCTCACAAGACCTCTACGAAGTTTGATTTTCATAAAGAAAACTTTTAAGGAAGAAGAAATGAGAGGATTACCTTTAATGTTGCTGAGTGGTGAAACGTCACTACCCCGTCAGCACCCCATTGCAAATAGTAGCTTTGTTTCCTGAATTTGCTTTGTTGACTTCTTGCAAATATCAAATCTGAAGTGAAAGTGTATTGCAATCCATGATTTTTGCACGCTATATTTGAGTAAAAGTATTTTCTGAAGTTAATTCTTAAATTCGATCGTGAGTAAATTAGCAGAACTCATGGTTTTTTTTCAAAGAGAGCTTGGTCTCTCTCTTTTTTGCTTATGAATTAAGATTAAACTTATTCGCTCGGTAATTAATTATTTGTTGTTTCATTATGATTTAGTAAAAATTTAAAAACAAAGTACATGGGTGACTTGTCTTGCTAGTACTAAAAAAAATAACATTAATATCATGCACTAAGCACATACATATTTTTTAAGAAAGGTAAAGCCATAAAACATATAAAAACCTGTGCTGGATTTATCAGATATAGAGAATGGTGGGTGGAAATTACCAATGTGGGAATTCCTAATTACCCACTTACAGAGGTTGGCAGAGCCCACTAATCTGTTGATGGGTCATAAAGTGGATTCCACATCCTGAACCTTAAGACTAGCATGAAATAGAGCTATGATGCAGTCTCCGTCAATGGTGTTGGTGATTCCGTCTCTCTAAAGGAAGCCTTTGCAGGGATTTTGTAACTATTAAGAAAAAAAAACCCTTAAGAGAGTATGCAACCAAACAACCACAGGGGCTTCCAGCAGTGATAGTTGAATTAACGACAAACTGGATGGACTGCCCAAAACTTGAAGCTGTGACCACCGGAAAACAGCCGGGACCTGAGCATATAATGAAAGAAGTAAGTTGGGCGGGCGTTCTTCGACTGTATCCTGAAGATGAAAGCTTTAAGCTTCTTCTTTAGATCAAGAGGCGAGAAGTTACCAGCTTTCTTTGAAGTTAGGTTAGCGTTTGGGGGGAAAAAAAGGGATAAAAAACGGCAAACCGCTTCCAATTTTGTGCGTTACTCAAATTAGGGTAAAAATATTGTTTATTTCTTACTTCAACGACAACTTTTATATTGTTACAATATAATAGTTATTTAACTACATTATAAAAATAGTTACGGTTTTTATAATATAATACAATCATATATATACAATAAATTGTTATAATTAGAAAAAACACAATCCTGTACTTTTTCTTCATTCTAGAACGAAGTTTTTATAAAAGAAAATGATAGTTTGCAAAAAAATCACACTAGATCATCTACAAAAATCTTTTGCTAAATTCTGATGCTTAATTTGATGTGACACGTTCTTCCAACAAAAGAGTGTATGTTAAAATTTTGGAATTATAGATTATTTGTAAAATATAAGGATATATAGAATAAACTATTTTCTCTCTCTTTTCTTTTGAAATAATTTAATGGACGTATTATATTTTACTGGCGAGTAGTTTCCATTCTAGAGATTCTCGTTTTATGTATATATACATGCATTCGTTGGGATATATTAAACATTAAACCTTAAAGATATAATAATAATAATAATAAGAAGAAGAAGAAGAAGAAGAAGAAGAAGAAGCAGCAGCAGCTAGCTTATATATATATATATTAAATCCAGAGGTAAAGCTCAAATAATTAATAAGCAATATAATCTGTTGAAGCACAAATTAAAAGATCACATCCAGATGTAAACAAAGACACTTCAAAGTGGGAAATCCATCTCTTAAGACAATGATCGCAAGATCATGGTATCAAAAGCAGATCCAGTTCATTGAGACACTTGCCGACGTCGCAACCAAGGTTTAGTTGCACCACCAGACACGGCTGTTGAATAGAGACGAAAACACCTACCCTTTTCAGCTTACACGGAAGGGCTATGGCTCTGGAAAGTCTTTTTCTCAAATAGGGTAATGCCCCCCGCACTAACATACAAAACTGATCACAGGAAGGTCAAACCTGGCGGACGCAGTCAACTGACGGTCTCTTCGTGGAAGGAAGATGGTACCTATAACCAGACCCGTTGGAGTCTAGGCTATGGAGAAAAAAATTAGCGTCAAGCTATTTTCTTTTAATGTAAAAAATTGATGTTGAGACACTCCAACTCTATTTTAAGAATAAAAAAAAGAGGACGCCCCTAGAGTTATATAACTAGTTAAGTCAAATAAACTGGATTTAATTTAATTAAATAAAACAAATAAAAAACAATAAGATATAGATTAAATTTAAAAAGAAAAGTTATTAGGGTAACGTGATGAAATTTTTTTACCGACAAATAATATATCTCAATTCATAACCCATTAAATATAAAAAAACAAAGCCAAACAAAAAAAGAGCATAAAAAACTGGTTCTAGATAACATGAGTTAACATAACAAACCTGTAAACTTAGTAATCAGGGTCAAGTCAATCTGGAATATCCCGCCAAACTCGTAGCCCATATCATGAAATTGAAATAACTCAATAAAAAATAAAGACTTTTAGAAATTCTTTTTTTAAAAGAAAACCTTGCTAACTTTACAAACCCATGACCCGAGTCATTAAACCTGAAATATCATATTTGAAAAAACTGTAAAGTTCAATTCTCAATCAATTAAATATTAAAGAATAAATTTTTTTAAAAAAATCAATTATACAAAAGGATTTAAAAATAGCAACTAAAAAAATAAGAATCAAAATTCAAATACCAAATAAATATTATATTTTATCGAATGATGAAATTGAAAAGAAAAATTAATTTAGTAAAAAAAAAAAGTCAAAAGAGGATAAAAATGACATAGAAAGTAAAAAAAATATTATGATTGACGGATAAAATTAAAGTGAATAATAACTTTTTTTAAAAGAGCGAAGAAAAAAAATTAGAAATCAAAATAATAAGGATCAAATTAAAAAATATAATATCATTAATTTGGATTGAAAGATAAAATTAAAAACAAATAAATTTTTTACAAAAGACCAAGAAAAAAAATAAAAATTAAAAGAATAAAAATCAAATTAAAAAATATAATACTTATAAATTGAGATTAAAGGATGAAATTGAAAACAAATAAATTTTTTATAAAAGATCAAAAATAAAAAAAAATAAAGATTGAAGTTGAAATACCAATAACAAAAAAAATTAAATTATAATTTTTAGAATAGAAAAAAAAAAGAGAAAAAAAATCACATTGCATTGTTCATTTCAAGGGTTGTAAAATCATTGCATTGTTCTTTAAAAGGTGAAAAAACCAAGCGTGTCTCCGGTCATAATTAAGTGGAATTTCTCTTTTAATGGTGCTAAAGTAAATCCATTGTATAAAAAATTTATGAAAGGACAAAGATATCCCTCAATAATTACAGAATGACAAATAAACCTGTGAAAATATAAATTTAGCCCTATAAGCAAATTCAAATGGTTTTTTTCTAGGCAAAAACATAATGCCTGTATATATAGAGAGAGAGAGACATATATTTGATCCAAAGAAATATAAATTTTCCTTGAGAGTTTTCTCTTTGTATGGATTCAAGAGCTTTATCGCATATAATATATGTAAAAAA